>CM035424.1:36603450-36888450 GCA_020310875.1 Ceratopteris richardii
ATAGTTAAATGTCTGTCTTGTATGCTACATACCTCCATCCCACGAAGACTTTCTCATCCCTGTTATAACATACCATTTATCTTCAGCTACTCAGAAGGCTTGCTCTATGGGTGCCAAAGCTTGTTCAATGTGTCAGGAATTGATCTTGTTCTCACTTGAGCTTCAAATCTTGATTATTATTCCTGTCAAATAGAATAGCCATCCCATATTTTATCAAT
Source organism: Ceratopteris richardii (assembly GCA_020310875.1). Classification (NCBI taxonomy): domain Eukaryota; kingdom Viridiplantae; phylum Streptophyta; class Polypodiopsida; order Polypodiales; family Pteridaceae; genus Ceratopteris; species Ceratopteris richardii. The sequence continues at coordinate 36,603,669 of CM035424.1, forward strand.
TAAACCGTGTAGGATGATGATGACGGTTCAGGAACTAAGATATGATTCAATGGGTTTACTGTAAGCCTTAGATCGCATTTGCTGATTGGCATATTTTCGGGTTACATTCTCTCTTTATGCAGTGTATTAAGATAATTAATCTACTCTTGGCCCAGAGAGTTGGAATCTATCAGATGTCAGAGACAAGTTGTGTGGCAACACAAGTTCTAATTTTCAATGTTTGAAAATTATGCATACATTTGAATGTCTATTGTTATTGCCAGCTTAGTATACTTTCTGGTTTATTACTTCAATAATTTTTGCACATCATTAGCAGTGAACATCTATCTCCTGTCCTTTGCCAAGTCCTCATTTCACCATCTCTATTGAATTATGTTACCTTAGTTTCCTTGTTAGTAATAAGCTTTACCGTTTTTTATGTGCAGTGGTGTGATGTAATTTAGTTCTTATCCTTGCAGGTGCTAACACAGTTAAAAGGCATTCCTACAACCTATAGGATGACGAACAAGCCTTTACCTGTCAGACATTCGGCCTACGTATCAGGAATCCTCCATTCAATTAAGGTCTTTATGAGGATCACTTCTTTCTTTCTCAGCTATGCCAAAAGCCACACGAGTAGTGATAGTCAGAGTCATTAATTGTTAGTCCCTCTTGGAACTGCCAAATATTAAGAATCAATAACATGTTTTTGTTTCATGCAAGTCTCACAAAGAGTTTGACGTACAGGGGTTTTTGGATGGTGATTATGCATCTTATCTTTCTGCTGAGGAGAGAGACCAGTTCGTTCAAGGAATCGGGGAGCGAGTCACTTCTCGATTCCATGAGCTTGCAAATGAGCTTGTGACAATGGTAGGTGTTTTTCATGCGCACACTTTTTCCTTTCTTTCTCCTCCCTGATGCTCCTTTATGCCTTCACCTCTTCCTGGTTAAATTCAAACTCTCTCAGAGATTTGTGTCTCTTCTCTCATTTTTCTATTGGTTATAATGTATGCTTAATGCAGACAAAGAAGACAGAATCATCACTGTTGCGCTTCAGGCAAGGGGTCCAGAGGATGGGAACGGCAGGGACAGATTCTGGTGAAAACAGTATTTCAGACACACACAAAATATGCAGGCAACTGTATCTTGATGTGCTGGTATGATCAATCTTTCGTGATGTTCTGTGAACTGATTCCTTTTGTACAACTTAAAAACACACAAAAAATTGACTATTTTCCATTTCGTGTAGGAACACGGACGTCGTCTTCATTCCATTGGAATAAAAGCTGAAGAATTGCCTGTGTATAATATGTTATGGCAATGTGTAGTGCCAGAAGCTGAAAGACAAGGGCCTATTGTTTTATGATTTACAAATTACCTACAAAATTTGCATAAGGCATTATAATGCTGATGCACTCAGTGACCACAGCTAATTTGTGGCAGTTTTGTGGAATGTGTTATACTGTATAATCGTTGAAAGAGTACGAGAACAGGCTCTGTTTCATGAACACATGGATGCAGCAGTTTCTGCTTTTTGAAGCATGATAATTTATTTCATATCGCTGGCCATTGTAAAAGATAAAAGAGTGCTTTCTATTTGCAACTGATCTTAATGAGATGGATAAATGTTTGGAGATTGGACATCTATGAACTCATGGGACAAATCCCAGTGAGGAGATTTTTACCCTATTTTGAAGTGGTGAACTGTTTTGCTGCTTGTATCCTGGATTATAACCAAGACGGATTATCTCATTATGCTTTGTCATTTTTCCCACGTTAGGTGTGAATTGCTTGAATAAGCTGCATTCTCTGTCACCTCTTTTCTATAGAACTCCATATCATTGTCATGATGTCACTGTAAGAGATGAAAGCTCATTTCCTAAACAAGAGCTGAGTAGCTTAATGCAACTTACACTCTGATTTAATAGATCAAATATGCTATAATAAATGATCGTTTTCTGTCATTGGGGCTGCATATTGCACTTGGTTTTGATGTCTTTGAAATTCGATGACATGAATATTCACAACTTCGTTGATATGATCTCATTTCATGAAATGAAATTCCATTACTGAAACAAGAAGCTTTTAGCTGAATCAGGATTGCGTGGAATAGACCAAGAATGCCATATGAAAATGAACATTCTCTGTCACTGGGGTTGCATATTGCATCTAGTTGGCATGTCTCCAAAATTTGATGACATGAATACTCATTGTGAATGATTTCGTTCATGTATTATATTGTTTACCAGACACTAAGGATGTCAGTAGGGATACTACTACAATTTTTCGAGTGTGTTCTGCTGTTTTCATATCCTCTCCGTTGAACCTAATCTATGAGTAGTCAACGATTACGGAACTCTGCGTTTTACAAAAATACCTAAAAAGTGAACTCGTCAAGAACAAATAGGCTTTTTTTTTTTTTGAGAGTACAATGAATTGGAAAGACACACACATCCAACCTCGTAAGGTACAGGCAGCCATCTTGGGGAACTTCATGGACACCCATCTTTGGGAAGTCATTGATATGTCCAGCCAAGATTTGAACTCAGGACTTCCTCCTTTGAGATTCAAAGCATCAACCACTAGGCTATGCAGGCTTGGACACAAAAAGGTTTATTGAACAAGGCAAAGGCCCTTAAAAAGGAAAAGAGCTTGGACATGAGCCTGGAAACAGTTTCCTAAAGCAGTGCTCGAATATTTACAGGAGATTCTATGGTAGTGTGCTATCTGATGGGGCTGGATTATTTGACTGGTGAAAAGTAGCACATTTCACGAAAGATAATCTAGTGTTTTCACCTTCAAAACATTCTTTATCATGCCTCATTGGTGTATTCTCTCGTTTATGATAGAATAGGAACGTTATGATTTGAAGCAAGTTTTTCACCAAGCATCCAAAAAAAAGAGTTAAGACTAGACGCAAAATTGGTAATTTTTCACATCAATGATAAACAGAAGGAAGAATGTAACCTTATAAACTCAGCTAATTTACACAAACACATATAAATTTGTTTGTGCGTACATCCCTTTACCAATCCATGTGTCCATGCACTTCCGCACACCAATCCACAATATTCACTTATATGTATGTATTCGAGCATCAAGAACGTGTGCATACACATACAGCCGTGCATAAATACATGTTGCATGCATACATACACATGCACGCATACATGCACATAATATACATATGCACATGCTTTTCTTTTCCAAGAATGGCCTTAAAAAGAAAAAAGGAAGAGAAAAAAACAAGAGTAGATCAACTAGTTTGAATATAAGCATCGATTCTCAAAATAGAAGCAATAGCGAACAATTCTAATATGTGCATGTGTGTGTAAACTACCTCTAGTTCCTAAAGATAAAAGCCATATGAGATTCTAGTTCATAGAACGTATTCATGCAATTTGAATGCAACAATAATTTCGATCTTGCACATGGAGACTCAAAAAGAAAAGAAAACACCAGATGTATAGAAAGTGTGAATATTAAAGGACTAAATTGACTTCTTTCCTAATCATTTTTGAAGCTAGCACTTCTTTCCCACAAAAATAAGTTAATGACACTAATTGACTGAGCTTATTTGTAGTCTAACCTTTCTTTGTTTGATATTGCGCCTTGAAGGATCATGCACTATTGCTTTACTTTCAATTTCAAAAGATCCATACCAATTTTAACGTTCTATTCTTGTATCCCCATGCTATATCTTTGTTTATTATCACACTAATTTTGTTTCCTCTTCATTAATTCTAACCTAGCATAACTAATGTATTGATTTCCTCGTTGCAATTTTGAATCCAACATAAGTAAAGTTTGGGGTTACTCAATTGGTTATTAATTATTTACTGCTTTCTTTCTAAAGAGTTGGTAAGTTTTTTTCCAAAACCTGGTTGAATAAATTTGAACTATAAAAAATTAGGCAACGTTTGGACACTTTTAAAACTTAGTTGATTAACTTAAAAAATTTGGATGATTTTGGTTTAGAAGTAGGCAACTTAAAAAAAATTGGATGTTTCTGGTTCAAAAGTAGGCAACTTGGAAATTGGGAAACTTGGAAAATATGCAATTGGGAAAGTTGGGCAACTTGGAAATTGGGAAACTTGGGAAATTAGGCAAGTTGGAAAGTAGGCAACTGGGAAAGTTGGCAACTTGGAAGTTGGGAAACTTGGAAAATGGGGAAGTGGGAAAATTTGGATTGTTGATTCCTCCCTTCTTGATGAGCTGTATCCTCTTGGTTTTTTCCATCTTAGTCCTCTCTGCTTCTATTCCTTGCATAAAATCAAGAGAACTCCTTGGATTGCATTCTGCATCTCATAAGAGTAGAATGATAAAGAAGGGATTTATTAGAGTACCCCTCGATAGGTTGCCTGCCACTAAGACATTCCCCCTCCTAGAAGAGAGAAAATTACATGCATTATGTGTTTTTCTTTCTTCTCTTGGACTTGCTACCAATTATGTTGCTACTTCTCAACTTTTTTAATGATAATATGTTAAATTTCCAACCTTGTTGTTGATTGCAAGGGTAGTTGTCATGAGCTGCATACCCTAAAAACTTGGCATGATGGATGAGCTTGGTCACTTGGCTCTATCTCCATCTCTATAGCTTCTTCACATTGAGAACAATTATTCACATAGGCACTAGGAGTGGCCCACGTAGAGTACTTAATGAGTCATCCATCAAATCATCTTATTTTAGTAATCACATTTCTTTTAATGTGAAATTCTTGTTCTAATTTTCTATCATCAATTGGTTGACATAAAAAAGTGGTGAACTACAAAAGTTAATCTTGGAAAAGTAGTCAACTTCAAAAGTTGAAACTTCATTCAATGGGAAAATGGTCAACTTTAGAAATCAAATTTAGTCGATTGGGAAAATGGTCAACTTCAAAAATTTAAAATTAATCAGCTTGGTAAAGTGGGAATTTGGTAGGCTGAGCAAGGTTGAACCATCCATAATGGTCTACTTAACACTTTCTCAACCATTGATGAAGTGGCATGATCTATAATCTGGGCCGACTTCTTTATAAAGAAATTAATTTGGTCCAACTTGTCTTTCAAGAAGTTAGATGACTTCCTTGAAGAACTAACCAACTATGCTGAAGGAATTGGTGACTAGTGCTCAGCTAAGGAGGAAGAGAGGGAGGGAGGGAGGGAGGGAGGGAGAGGGAGGGAGGGAGGGAGGGAGGGAGGGAGGGAGGGAGGGAGAGAGAGAGAGAGAGAGAGAGAGAGAGAGAGAGAGAGAGAGAGAGAGAGAGAGAGAGAGAGAGAGAGAGAGAGAGGTTGGTTGCATTATTGTTATTTCATAATTCAATTATTCGTGAATAATTACAGAATTTTATGGTAGAATAATTTGGTGCCACATCAACTTATTTGGATAGGAGAAAATATTTTTTGGATGAAAATTTTGATCAATTTTTGACTGAAAACCTTTTTGATAAAAAATCTTTCGATCAAAAAAGTTTTCGATCGAAAAACTTTCAATCGAAAACTGTCTCGATCGAAAGAGTTTTGTCCAAATAGTTCTTAATAAAACAATGCCCCCATCGCTATACTTGATTAGAGTTACTTTGTTATTTACAACTTACAATGTCATGCAAAGAACAAGGTATAAACCCTTGTTAAAAATATTTACTATTTTAGTATTAAAAAAATAAAGAAAAATATTGATTTGTTTGTTTAAAATTGTGAGTTAGAAACTATTGTGATTGTTTGACTCAGCATTGATTCTTACTTCACAATAGCATGTGTGTGTATGTGCATGTATGATTGTGAGTGAAAATCTATTGTTATTGTTTGAATTAACATTGGTTCTTACTTCACAATAGTATGTGTATGTGTATGTGTGTGTATGATTGCAAGTGAAAATATATTATGATTGTTTGAATCAATAATGATTCTTACTTCACATTAGTATGTGTATGTATATGTGAATGTATGATTGTGAGTCAAAATCTATTGTGATTGTTTGACTCAACATTGGTTTTTACTTCACAATACTATGTGTATGTGTATATGCATGTATGATTGTGAATTAAAATCTATTGTGACATGTTTGGAAAAGGTTTTATCTTCTTTTTGATAATTCAAGGGTTGAGAAGGTGCTAATAAGTCAACTAGAGCTTTCTAGGTCTCTAGATGGCTTTCTTCCATAGACTTATTAACACCTTCTCATATCCCTTGAATTGTAAAGGGATCCAAGAAATTTTTCATCCAATTGAGCAAAACGTTTTATGCGACATCCTTGTCACAATAGTATGTGCATGTGCATGTATGATTGTGAATTAGAATTTATTGTGATTTTTTGACTCAACATTGATTCTTACTTCACAATAGTATGTGTATGTGTATGTTCATGTATGGTTGTGAATTAAAATCTATTGTGATTGTCTGAATGAACATTGATTCTTACTTCACAATAGTTTATGAAAATGTATGTCCATGTATGATTGTGAATTAAAATCTATTGCGATTGTCTGACTCAACATTTATTCTTACTTCAGGATAGTATGTGTAAGTGCATGTGCACATATGGTTATGATTTTAAGATACATATTTAGTGCAATGTATATCTTATTTGATATATATTTATGTTTTCTTTTTTGTAGATATAAATTCTTCATTAAAGCAAGCATTACGGGAAAGGGAAAATAATGGTCATATGTGATTATTAATCAAGAGGGTAAAACAGTCTCCACAATACAATGCAAATGTTGTGGACATCGTTATGTAGGAAATGCAACTCAGATAAAATAGAATCTTTTTAGTATAGGTAATAATGTTGCGGGATGCTCTAATCCAAATAGTGCTGTATGGGTACATTTTGCAAGTTATGCAAACAAATGTAAATCCCAAGCTATCACATCAAAAAGATTTAAAAGCATGAATAGCTCACAATACTTTTGAAGTAGTCAAAGTGTAGAGCAAGAATGAGTAGATGTATCAATGACAATAGAGGATGCTCATGATCTTTCTACTCAAGTATCAAATGCTATTTTTGAGAATAATCAGGATATGTCTACTCCGTTTTCTCAAGATATGTTTAGAAAGAGTGGAATAGGTGAATCTAGCAAAAATGGTGGATCTAATAGTGTGTCACCTAATATTGTTCGTAATAAATTTTAGAACACAATAAATAGCTTTTGAAAAGCAATATTATCTTTAGCTTCATCTTAAATGGACTCAAGCGTTTTCAGCATTTGGGATTCGTTTCAATGTTATTCGTAATCTTATTTTCAAAGATGCTTTGATGTCAATTGCATGGAAAGGATTCATCATGCTAGACTACAATAAAATGCATATATAATATGTACATAAACTAAAGAACAATACGAAATCTATTTAAAAAAAAATGGCACTAGATTATGTACCCATGTATGGATGCACAATAGCACTGGATGGATGGACAAGTTGTCAAAAGAAACCATTGATTAATTTCATGGTTATATATCCAACGAGAAGCATGTTTTTTGGAAGTAATTGATACTTCTCTTGAAGAGAAACGTTCATCTTTCCTTGTAAAGATATATAAACATGCTATAATGCATATGGATGGTCTGAAGAATGTCATTGCAATAGTGATTAATAATGGATCTAACTTTCAAAGTGATGGAATTGCAATACAAAAAAAATATGAAGTCATTACTTGGGTTCCATGTGCAGCTCATACACTAAGTCTATTATTGAAAGATATAGGTGGATTATCTTTTACTAAACAAAGTTTACTAGATGCAAATCATGAGGTCAAATTGATCCGAGAACATCAATTTTCATATTTGCTCTTTCATTCAAAATATCCAATGAAGCACTTGATATCTTTCATGAGACACAATTTGCAACAACTTATATTATGCCCAATGGATTATTGGAAGTCAAGTCAACACTTGTAGAAATGATTGTGGATCAAAGATGAGAGACATGGCTAGAGAATTATCCTTCTTATCGATTAGGGGCTTCAAAGTGTATATCTCTAATATAGTCACAATATGTTTGGCATAATCTTGAAAAAAGTTTTAGTATCACTAAACCTTTTGTGGAACTTTTACAAATTATTGATACCGATAAGTTTGTGATAGGAAAAGTTTGTTGGATTATGTTAGAACCTATTCAAAAAGTGAAAGAATTTAATCATTTCTCATCATGAGAAAAAACATAGATTGTATTGTTAGTAGAGAAACGATGGACAGAAATGCATACTCATTTACATGGAAGAACATTCATCTTGGATCCAACATTTCAACTCAATGGTCAAGCGTCAAACAAAGAAGCCATGGCAAATTTCAAAACCATATGCAAATTATTACTTCCAAGCACAAATGCCCAAGATGCATTCAATCAGAGGGTAGCTTATGTAAATCAAGGAGGAAGTTTCAGAGATCTATGGTACATTGAAGCGATTCAAAAGTATCCACCTCCTATATGGTGGAAAGAGTATAGAGGTGAAAAAAAGTTGCAACATATAGCTATGAGAGTGCTTTCAATAACAACTTCAAGCAGTAGTTGTGAACATAATTGGAGTGCATTTTATTTTCTTCATTCAAATCAAAGAAGTTGCTTAAGTGTATCACATGCCAATGATTTGGTATACATTTTTTGTAATATGCATTTTTTACATGCTCCAACCAAGACAACTTCTACAATAGCACAACAAACTTTTGGAGAATTTCAAACTCATGGAAGCCATATGTGGAACACTCTTGAGTGAGGAGATTCGTAGAAAATCTATGGTTGGAACTCAAAGTGGAGATGCATATAATGTTCGTGATTCTTACCAAGGAAAGAATCAGCAGCGTGACAGGAGCAAGAATAAGGAAAAGAATGGTCAACAGAATAAGAATAGAAGTAAATCAAGGAAGAGGGATATCGAATGCCATTATTTTCATAAGAAAGGACACATGAAGAAAGATTGTTATGCATTAAAGAATGCTAAAGGTAAAGGACAAAATGTTCATGGGCATGTTAAACAGTTACCTGCACCATCTACTTCGACTATGAAGATTGAAGAAATTAATGCTATTTTTGATGATGTTGATGTGTTGACACTTGATAGTACTGTGCCAACTGAGGCTCTTATGGCTGATTCTCTTTCCCACACTTGGCTGCTAGATTCTAGTGCTTCTTTCCATGTGACATCAAATAGAGAATGGTTCTCTAATTATGCAGCAAAGTCTCTTGGTACCGTGAGACTTGGTGACTCTTACCAGTGTGATGTTGTGGGGATTGGAGATGTGGTTGTGCAGTTCATTGATGGTTCAAAATTTACTATGCATAATGTATTACCATGTACCTTAGTTATCATGCAGTTTGATGTGAGCTAGTCAACTTGATGACCTTGGTTACAAGGTGGTCTTCTATGCTCAGTCCTTTCGCATATCAAAGGGCAATATGGTTATTGCAAAAGGAAGCAAAGTTGGCTCACTTTATCCTTTATTTGTATCATAGAAAGAACACTTGTTAGTCGTTACTAAATAGCCTATGCATTGTATTTGGCATGGGCGTTTGGGCCATATATCTTGTAGTGGAATAGAAAATCTTTCTCGTTCTGGCTACTTACCTGTGTTATCTTTCTCCAATTTTTCATTTTGTGAGCATTGTCAATATGGAAAGCAAACCAAAAATGTGCATAGAATGCACATTGACTCTTCAATTCAGCCTTTAGATCTCGTTCATATAGATGTGTGTGGTCCTATGCCCATGTAAATGGGTATATAAACTAAAATTCACATCAGATAGTGCTTCTCCAAAGTATAAAGCACGACTTGTTGCAAAGGGTTTTAAGCAACAACATGGTGTTAATTTTGAAGATCTTATCTCTAGTGGTCAAAATGACTACCCTACGCATGTTGCTTGGATTCGTCACAATGGAGGACTTAGAGCTAGTCCAAATGGATGTGAAAACTGATTTCTCGCATGGAGATCTTACAGATGAGATCTATATGGAACAATCAGAGGGTTATGTAGTTCCTGGCAACAATGAGGATCATTGTCTCTACACAAAAAGATGCTCAGATGGCAGCTTGATATGTTTGATACTTTATGTTGATGATATGTTGATTGTTGGGAAGTCCTCTTATGACTTTTCAATTCTAAAAAAGAAGTTGAGTCAGACATTTGATATGAAGGATTTGAGGGATGCCAAACATATTCTTGGCATGCACATTACTCGTGATAGGAGTTAAAGATGCATATACTTGTCTCAAAGTGAGTACATATCCAAAGTAGTTCACACGTTCAATATGCAGGATGGAAAGACATTAAATACACCTTTACCCACATATGTGAAATTGAGCAAGGATGATTGCCCCAAATCAGATGAGGAAAAGGAATTCATGACCAAAATTCCCTATCAGTCTGTTGTTGGTAGTCTCATGTGTGAAGAGATAGATAGATATGTGTTTGAAGATGAAGTGGTGCTGCAAAATCCTTGATCTACACCAGCCAAATGAACTCCAAGGGTATGTGGTGGGCCCCTTAAGCTTGCCAATGGATGTGTTAGACACCCTATGCACCTTGGAAAATCAATCTCAAGAAGATAGATCAAAACAGATGAGCTCGAATTAATTTAGAGGTGAAAAACTTGCTATTTTGATTCATACACCTGTCCAATGTTTTGAATAATTCTCTGAGCGCAATAGCAATTAGCTTAATTCCTTTTGGGATACTTTAAGTAAATTAGAGAGCTAGCTTTCAAGATTAATCTCATCAGAAATGGTGAATTACACAATGAGAATGAAGTTTAACAAGTCATGACATCATCCCAATTTTCACGGGCTGCACTAGTACTGAGACTAGTGAGCAGAAAAATGATCATAACTCAAGATTCCAATATCCAATGATTACGAAATTTTGTATGCTGACAATGGACAGTATGTTGAATCATAAAAAGCTTTACATCATGCAATTGAATGAAGTACATGTGGAGAACAAGCTCTGACAAGTTGACTGAAAAAAATTGAAAATCTACAGAGAAGTGAATATGGACGGATAGGGTTGACTTCAACTGATCATAACTCAAGATTGAGAGCTTCAATAGAAATGAAATTTTTTGAGCATATAGTAGACTCTAAAAGAAAACTTTAACAAGTTAAATCATTGAAAATGATGCACCACATGGAGAGAAATGATCCCTGCAATCTGACTAAAAAAATTTGAGAAGCATAACAGTGAACAATAGACTCACAAAACCATGAAGATATGAACTTGTATGATCATAAATATGAATGTATATTGATAGTAGAATACAATGAAATTACAGATTGCCTTGTATCCTCACTTGATATAGCATGTAGCTTAGCTTATGGATGCCTCTAAAAGTGCGACTAAACTGCCATGTATATATAGAGAGTTTTGGAGCCAAGATTTGAATTTGAATCTTGCTCGCCTAAAAGTAGTTTCCTAATTTTTAGAGATTGATTGATTCTCCAACCTCCAGGTCAAGAATTCGTGGCTTCTCTCTCTATTTTTATCAAGTGGACTCAACCACTTTTGATTCCTTTAAATTTTACATCAAGTAAATGATCAAACAATTACAAGGGTGAGTTCACAAGTGAACTCTTAGATTTCCATACATTGTCTTCTCTTAGAAACTCAAGCCAATACTTAGGCTTGTAATGGATTTGTTCGAAGATCATGTATGCTATGGTAGCTACGAGATGAGACATTGCATTTGCAGTGGGAGTTGTGAGCAGATATATGTCTAATCCTGGCAAGAAACATTGGGAAGCAGTCAAGATGATTTTGAGATATTTGAGTGGCACTAAGGACAAGTGTCTATGCTTAGGTAGAGGGAAAGCATCCATGATTGGTTACACAGATTCTGACTATGATGATTGTGTAGGAAATCCTAAGTCTACATCAGGGTACATTTTTCATTTTGCTGGAGGTGCTATCTCTTGGAGATCTCATCTTCAAGAATGTACAATTGTTTCTACCATAGAAGCAGAGTATGTTGCGGCAAGTGAGGCATGTAAGGAAGCATTGTGGCTTTCTCGTCTTGCTTGTGATATGGGTTTACCTCAGCATGTACCTCGTTTGCTCAGTGACAGTCAGAGTGCCATTGCTTTGGCTAAGAGTCTAGTCTATCATGCAAAGACCAAGCACATTGAGGTGAGGTATCACTTCATTAGAGATTGCTTAGGCACTAGGCACATTATTCTTGAGAAGGTACACACTCGAGATAATGTTGCAGATGCTTTCACTAAAGCTCTACCACAGGATAGCTTTCGACACTATTGTCACTTGCTGGGTATTACTTGATTCATGATCTTACACAGTCACTTGTATATTGTGTAACATGCCCATCAGGTGGGAGGTATAGTTTGTATACTTACACTCATGTATTCTTTATCATTCCTTATTTTTCTCCCATAGTTACTTTGGACATATTGGCCTTTAGTGGGAGATTGTTACCGTTAATGTCCATGTGAAAGGCCAAATGACCATCAGACACTTCTTTGCATATGTTCTTTAATAAAACATATAGTGACCTGGTGAGTCATAGACTGTAAGTTCGATTGCATTCGTAAGACCTAAGAAGTCTATCTTCGTGCTCCCTGTGTATTGTGTTTTCTGCATATTTTGCAGTCCTTGTGCGGACTACCATGTGCGGTCTTAAGAGCTCGATTTTATACTCTGAGGATATCATCGTGGAGTGCTTGATAAGGAGAGTGCACCATGGTGCATCACCATTGAATCCCTTCATGGGGACCATCCTTATAAGGTCCTCCAAGCCTAAGTCAGCCCACCCATGTTCTAGGGTTGTGGTAGCTTGATCCATGCCCAAAATAATCTCCACCCAATCTATGGGGTAAATCCAATGGTAGAAAGGCTGGATCAACAACCATTTGTTTGTAGACCTTGATCTTGCTTAATCCACACTAAGGATAAAGTCTAGATCCAATGGCCAGAGGGTCCAAGAAGTTGAGATGGATCTAAGATCGGACATCATTTGCTCATTCAAGTGTAGGGTAGAAGCATCTAGAGTATGACTTAAGGGAAGGTAGTAAAGGTGTGTGGCCTAGTGTTTAAGTCATATGGATGAGAAGGACGATGTCTTGGGTTCAAGACCTATGAGATTCATGGAGAGTTCTAAGAGCTCTAGAGCCTTCTAGAAGAATACTATTTGTTTGGATTAGATTATGTAATGTTGCTATGCAAAATAGGGTAGGGCCAGGTGTCACGAGGAAGGAGATAAGGAAGAGAGCTCACACACACACACACTCTCACAATCAAAGAGAAGCACACACTCAGATTGAGGCAAGGAAGAATGATCTTCTTCTTCTTCTTCTATTACATAAAAAGGAATGTACAAGAATGACCTAAAAACAAGAATACAACAAGTGCAATATATAAAGACCAATACATAAGGAAAAACCTAATTTCCACGAATGAGTGAGCTAGCAAGAAAAAAATGTGCCATCACTCTCGGTAGATAAATCTAATAAAGCTCGATGAAGTATCTCTGACATATATCGGCGCGACCACTATACATATCAGAGAACTGAAAAACTGATACGTGTCATCTTGGATCATCACATGTTGAGCTTGTTATCTCAACACTCCCCCTCAAACTCAATGTCATATCCTGTTATCCAAGCATCTCCCAAAACTTCTTCAAGTTCTCATCTCCAAGTGCTTTGGTGAAAATATCAGCAACCTGCTCATCTGTTCTCACATAAATAAGATCAATATCACCTGCTAATACCTTCTCTCTGATGAAGTGATAATGTACCTCGATATGCTTTGATCTGGCATGAGAAATAGGGTTCTGTGCTAAATGTATGCTGCTAAGATTATCACAATAGATAGTGATAGGCTTTTGCACTTCCACACCTAAATCTGCAAGTAGCATCTCCATCCATGATGCCTCACATGCTGCCATTGCATCACCTCTATACTCAGCCTCTATACTCGACAATGCAACAGTGGGTTGCTTCTTGCTGCTCCATGTAATAGCTGCACCTCCAAGTGAGAATAGAAAGCCACTATTAGATCTTCTATCTGGAGTACTACTAGCCCAATCTGCATCCGTGTATCCATGAACCTGCAAATCTATAACAGCTTCATAAAACAATGCATAATCCAAAGTAGCACTCACATAACGTAGAGTGCGTCTCAGAGCATCCAAATATGGCTTCCTGGGAACCTTCATAAATTGAATTTCAAGTCCAACACTATAGCTCAGATCAGGCCTTGTAATTGTGAGATATATAAGACTTCCCACAATTTCCTTGTACATAGTAGCATTTTCCAATGCTTCACCTAATGTAGCATCCAACTTCAAATTCTTATCTAATGGCATAGAAAATGGCTTACAATCAGCCATACCATACTTTTACAGCATATTCAAGGCATATTGCCTTTGTGACATCCATATACCTGTTTCTGTATGTATAAAATCAATGCCAAAGAAATAGCGCAACACACCAAGATCTTGTAGAGAGTACGCATGCGGAAGCAAAATGAAACGTAAAGTACTCTCACAAAACAAAGAATGTGTGAGACACAAAATGAGTAGACCATGAAGTGGGTAAACTCATGTGGATTAGAAATGAGCTTGCCAAGAGCATGGAGTAGGCTCCTCAAGCTTCTAACCAAGTACAAATGAGGGGAGAGGCCTCCTTATATAGATTTGGGAGGGGCTCTCAAAAGTACATCATATGTGGGATAAGTCTCCTGAAAGGAGAATGAATACAACTGGTAGAAGCACATGGCAAGGTACCCAAATACAAAGGAAATACAATATGAAATGGAAATAGACTAGAAACGAAGTGCCTCCTGGATACAAAATGGAGATGCACTCATGCGGATACAAATGTAGATGAAGTAGGAGTGATCATGTCGTCAACACCCCCTTTGCAGCTCCATTTTGGAGCGGCTGAATGCTATAGAGGTCCACCAAGCGCTGAAGCGGGACCGGAGGTAGAGCCTTCGTGAACATGTCCGCCAGGTTCTCCTGAGAGGTACACTGCTCCAGAGTAATCTCCTGAGATATGAGATTCTTGCAGATGAAGTGGTACTCGATCTCGATGTGCTTCGTCCGAGCGTGGAACACTAGATTCTTGGTGATGGCCAAGGCTGACTGGCTGTCCGTGCGAAGACATGTCGGAGTATCTTGCAAAACACCAATGTCAGATAATAAACGTCGAAGCCAGATGGCCTCACATGCTGCAAAGCTGGATGCTTGGTACTCGGCCTCGGTAGATGATAGAGCGACTGTAGGCTGCTTCTTACTTGCCCAAGAGATAGGTCCTGAGCCAATCAAGAATATATACCCAAAAGTAGACCGTCGAGAATCAGGATCACCAACCCAATCTGAATCGAAATATCCGGCGAGTTTGATGCCCCCTCTATACCAAAGACCATGATGTCGGGTGAAGGCAAGGTATCGAAGTAGTCTCTGAGCAGCATCCCAATGAGTCTGACGAGGCTGATGATGTGCAAACTAACTGAGTATACCAACTAAATAAGCAATATCTGGTCTAGTGTTGGCAAGTTAGAGTAAAGAGCTAACAAGATGTCAATAGGTATGCACATCCACAAGTGATGATGAGTCCTCGAGTGTAAGCTTGATGTTTGGATCAAGTGGTGTAGAAACTGAGCGACACTGGTCCATGTTATATCTTGAAAGTAGATCAGAGCGGTACTTCTTCCGTGATAGAAAAATACCTTCTTTTGTTTGCCAAACTTCCATTCCTAAGAAGTAGTGAAGTAATCCAAGATCTGTCATAGAGTACTCAAGGTGAAGCTATGTGATGATGAACTGGATGTGTTCTTCATCTGAGCCTGTCAAGATCAAGTCATCTACATAGAGAATGATGATGGCTACTAAAGATTCTTTTTGATAGATGTAGAGATTAGCATCAGCATTGCTTCTTTGAAAGCCCTTGTCTTCAAAGAAATTGTGAATCTTTTCATACCAGGCCCTGGGAGCTTGCTTGAGTCCGTAAAGTGCCTTGTGAAGCTTGTAGACTTGATCTTCTTTGCCTTTGATCTTGAAGCCATCAGGTTGTTCAACATATACTTCTTCTTGAAGATCACCATTGAGGAATGCACTTTTGACGTCCAGCTGGTAAATGGGCCACTTAAAATGAGCACTTAGTGCTAAGACGATTCTTATGGTTGTGAGTCTTGCAGTAGCGGCAAAGGTTTCTTCATAGTCAATGCCATGTTGTTGCTTGTATCCCTTAGCTACTAATCTTGCCTTATATTTATCTAGAGTGCCATCAGACTTGTATTTAACTTTGTATATCCACTTGACTCCTATGACTTGATGGTTGGTTGGTTTGGGAACTAATGTCCAAGTCTTGTTCTTTGTTATTGCATCGAGTTCTTCTTTCATAGCTAATTCCCATTCTGGTTGGCCTTGAGCTTCTTTGTAGTTAGATGACTCGGGAATTTGCTGAATTTGGTGCATTAGAGCATAATTAACATAATGACTTTGTTCGCGTTGTTGCCTATCAAGAAGCCTTTGAGATCGGCGTGGTTGTTGTGAAGTACTTGCTTCTAAGTTGGAAGGTGGAAATACTGAGTCCCCCTCTGAAGTGTAGATAGGTGGACTAAGACTTGTACTTGAATCTTTTCATGAGTATGATGAAGCTTCATTGAAGATCACATCCTTCGAAATGGTGATGGAGTGGTTTTCCATATCATATAGACGGTATGCCTTTGATTGGTCACTGTAGCATATGAATATGTGTTTCTTGGACTTTGATTGTAACTTGTTTCTATCTTCTTTTGGTACATGGACAAAAGCTTCACTACCAAAGACTCGAAAGTAGTTCACATTTGGTTTTCTTCCATAGTATGCTTCGAAGGGTGTTTTGTTGTGTAATGCACTTGTAAATCTTTGATTAAGAATGTGAACGGCAGTATGCACAGCTTCTGCCCAAAACTTGTAGGGGAGATCCTTGTGATGAAGCATTGTTCGTGCCAATTCCATCACACTGCGTATCTTCCTTTCAGCTACTCCATTCTGGGATGGAGTATGAGGCTGAGTTACTTGTCTTTTGATTCCTTTCTGGGTGAGAAAGTTATCAAAGTCATGATTGATAAACTCACCACCTCCATCGGATCAAATGGTTTTAACTTTAGTTGAAGATTCATTCTCAACTTCCCTGATCTAAGCTTGAAACTTAGAGAATGTGTCTGCCTTTGACTTCAAAAAATACACCCAAATAAAGCGAGAATGGTCATCTACTAGAAGATAAAAGTAGAGGGATCCACTCAGCGATGGGGTATTCATAGGTCCACATAAGTCCATGTGGATAAGGGCAAGTGGGTTGCTTGCTCGTGTTGAAGCTTCCTTGGGAACTGGGGCCCTGTGTTGCTTGCCTTGGGTGCAAGCTTGGCAGACATCAGTAATTTGCCCGATCTTTGGCAATCCCTTCACAAGTTGGGATGAAGAAATCTTTGATAAGTATGAAGTGTGGTCGAATCTTTGGTGCCATAAACTTGAGTTTGATTCTTTGGATACAAAGCATGATAGCTTGTAGAGGCCCTTTTCCTCAATACCTTGAGCAATGACATTCTTTGTATGGGGATCAACTACCTTAACTGAGGTGTTATCAAACCATACTTGTTTATCTTGGTCAGTAATGGCCTTGACAGAAAGTAGATTCATGCATAAATTTGGAACAAAGAGAACATTGGATAAAGACTTGCATTCCCCCTGATGGTTGGAAATTTGAACTTTTCCTTTGCCTTCGATGGGTAAACTTTTGTTGTTGCCAAGATAGACTTCTTACGTGTGCTCTTTGAGTTCCTGAAAGGAGTCCCTGTCTTTGCACATATAGGAGGTAGCTCCACTATCAAAGATCCACTCATGTGGGGAGCTTGAAGTCACTAGTGCTTTGGCTTCTGTGGAGATGAAAAGTTCCTCACTCAAGCAGTGGGATCTATGTTGGGAGCCTTTGGATGCTTGCCTAGACGTAGAAGCCTTCGATGATTGTTTCTTTTTATAACAAAACTTTTCTAAGTGGCCTGATTTTCCACAGAAATTACAGGTGAACTTCTTCGATGAATTATGCGATCCTTGCTTAGATCCATTGCTAGCCTGATGACTTGTGGTTTTTCCCTTATTGAATGGGCCTTTGGCCTTCATGGCTGACTCTTGTGAGGAAGTCAATTTGGCTCGCGAGTCGTGAAGGAGCAATAGTCGACGAACCTCTTCCCAAGATAAGACTTGGCCGCGATTATACAAAGTTGTGACAAATGTCTCGTATGACTTCGGCAACTTGTTGAGAAGTCTAATGGCCATGCCTTCACTAGAGATCTACCTACGACATAGTGCTAATTTACGCTGGTAATCCTCAAATTGCGCTATGACCTTGGTAATTGTGTCGTGTGGCCTAATGATCAAATTATGAAACTCGGCCTCTAATGCATATATCTTCGAAGGGGTCTTGTCTTCATACAAAGCGGATAACGTATCCCAAGCATCCTTCGACGTCTTGCAAGCAGTGATATGTCCTTTCGTCAATTCGTCACAGGCAAGTAACAGCTGACCTAAAGCTCTTTTGTCCTTGACATTCCACACATGCCAATTGTCTAAGTTGGTATCCCTATTTGGTTCGGGGTTTGTCCTGTCTACTACCTCATGAAGAAGATTCGTATAGAGATAGGCCCGCATGACATCTTTCTATAAATTGTAATTTTGCCCATTGAGGCGTTCATCTTTAGGCATAAAAATAGGGGTGAAAGAGGGTAAGAAGTTAGCCATAGAGGATGAGCTACCTTCACTTTTGGTCATTACAAAGCTTCGAGTGACGAGTGTTTAGAAACACCGTTAAAATCTCTTGCCAAAAATGCTTCTTCAAGAATAATTGCAAAGCTTGAAATGAACAACTGGACACCGCACTAAAAATTCTTGGGGAGGGGGGGGGCTTAGAGTAGCCCTGCACTTGTTCAAAGCCAAGATAAGTCTCACTTGGTGCCAAAGTGTATCAAGTGATGGTTGAATCCCTCTCAAGTAATACAAATGCACCCCTTACAAAGGAGGTGCTTCAAGGAGAGGCTAGAGAATAGTGTAATGATGTGCCAAGTAGTGAGAGGTGCTCTTGGAAAGTATCAAGTAGTAAATTAAGAGCATGCCAAAGTTAAGAATGGCTACCTTTGAAAATACAACGTAAGAGGTTTATGCAAAAGTGGTGTTATAATAGAGTGTGCATAGGTACCATTTGATGTAAGAATGCCCTTTAAAAAGCAATTCAATGATCCTTCATTTAAGGCTTCAAAAGAGTGGCGTTCAATGGGATAGATATAAGGCTTGTAGACTTTGCGTACGAAGTGGGGGCATGAGGTGAAAATGGTTGTACATGGATAATTTCACTGAAGCAACCGAGAAATTTTTAACGTTCCTAAATGTGGATGGAGCGTCAGTTCTGGAATGGGCAGAGCCTGCAATGTATCAACTTTAAATACATGCGCCGAATGAGCTCGCTGATCCTGAATCGTGATTCACCAATTCTCCTAAGGATTCAGGCACGGTTGTCAGTCCTCTCTCTCTCTCTCTGTTTTCTTACAGATATGGCGCACAATGCCTAAATTTGATGCTCGATCCTGGGCATCACCAAATTTTTAGGGATGCCCTGGAAATGAAAGTGGGTATCCTTATCATACAAAAAAATGTTTCCATTGAATGGATGGAACACACCTTAATGTTATAGTGTTTGACTACACACCTTCATTATATGTAATCTTCATTATTTTGTATCATAAAGAAATTCGATCAAAAAGTGCTTCTTTTTTACCTCAATGAAGATTACATAAATATATCTATGAATAATATGCATCACATAGATGATAGCATCCAATGATTAGTCTATCTCTCTGTCTCTCCCCCTCTCTCTTTTCCCATTATGCATGAAGTAAAATTTCATCATACATTATGTCATTCTGAATATTGAAGTATTAAGAATCAAATGATGCTTCAAAAAAAGAGTTCCTATTATAATTAGTTTTTCAAAATGTAATCATAATCCAAAATATATACTCCATAATCATTTGAAATAAAAGATCAATGAGTCTAAAGATCAGCCAGGTGACGATCTTTTGATTTTTCCCATATGTCATAGATTCTTTCCCAATTTAGAAGATCACATGAGGGTCCAAGCATGGAGATTCGCATAAGCATATCCAGTGTGTCCACCTTAAGATGTTGTCTACGATCAGTTTTTATGATGTTTTGCTTGGAAAATCCTCTTTCACAAGGTACTGATGATATGGGAAGCACCAAGAGTATTTGACACAACTTCAATAGATTCGGAAATGTTTCTTGCCAATGTGAAGTATTAGAGAAAACTCTCTATGCATCTTTGAAATTCATACTTTCGCATCCATAATATAGAGTATCTACAAATGCCTTCAACTCTTTTTCACATCCATTGGCATTGATGACATGATTACCAATACGTGTAAGCAAACGTGATAACGATATGATGGCTTTTCTATCTACACAATCAATTACTTTTAGCACAAAACCTTTTGCCATCTCTATGCATGTACTCAAAGATCCATCTTGGATATCTAATGGAAAACCATTTTTGTCTTTACCTGGCATGGACACATACAAAAGAGTATGAGTATACTCCTCCCCATTCTCATTTACATGTTTCAAGTAACCCATTTGTGCATTTTCAATGAAGGGTTTCAAGTATATGGTACTCTTTGCAAAGATATCACATAGAAACTTCTTTTTCAAAGAGTTCAAGCATACTTCTATTGATGTGCTGAAAGAAGTAATATCTATACTTTCTTTTTGAAAACTTTTATTCAATCCATCCAATTCCAATAAGACATCTGCCAATAGATGTATGCAAAATAAAACTTTGAATATGCATAATTTCTCATACCACATTGGTGCTTGGCATTTCCAAAATGTCAAGATTGCAGGTAATAGTTTAATCAAGCGTACCATCACATTCCCTCTTGCCAACCATCTAACATCATGAATCTGCAATACTTCCAAAACTTGAAGATTCATTTCTTGAAGTAACTTTTGAAAGTCCAAATGTCTTACATTTGAAGCCAGCAAGGCCCAAGCTCCACGTTCTTCTGCGCAAAAAGGGCGTGCTCGCGCGAGTCCCGACTCAGAAGTTAGAAAGACAATCGTCTGTCTGGCATGTAAAAAAATGCGTTATGTTCTCTGGAAAGGTATAGCCTCGGCCCTTAGTTTTAACTTCTGTCGCATATTTTACTCTTTGACACTTAAAAAAAATACCCCTGGGTCGGGCCCTGGGCGTATGCCCAGGGCCCGGCCCAGGGGTTTTTTCTGCAAAAATAATGCTCCCAGGGGTCCCTCACTGTGTGCAGAAAATAAACCAGAGAAATCTCTGCAATTGCTGCAGAGAACCAGTCAATTTCCAGAGAATTTTCTGAGGACTACTGTCGACTGAACTCATCTGCTGCAGGTTTTACACTCATTTGTCCAATGCCCGCCGCCCAAGTCTCAGAGACTACTCAATAGACTCGTGAGTCAAACTCGTCACTCCACCTGGCATCGTCTGCCCGGGCCCATAGGCTATAGCGCACTGCCAATCTGCCTTCGAATGTGAAGTTTATATATATATATATATATATATATATATATATATATATATATATATCCTTTGGGGATGCCCGGCATTTGAAAAATGGGCATCCCTTGGATGCCAGGTTCTAAAAAGTGGGCATCAATTGATGTCCGATCCATGCTTTGATGCCCTATTTGGGCATCAAATTTAAACACTGTTGACAGGCAGGCGTCCTTGCTCAGATGAAATTGGCGACGGGAGGACTGGTACGCCCAATTCGTCAGAAGCTGCCCTTCTCACTCTGTCTCCTATAGGTGACTTCGTGCTTGACTGTTGTAGTCAATTTCTCAGAGGCTGTTGTAGAAGAATCACCATACGCGATGGTGCTATGAGCTTGCTCGTCTGTAATCCTGCTCGACTATAGCAAGGAATGGTCAGTGAACAAACCGTACGGGAGCGCACTCTCGTTCTGCTCCAGCATTCAAGCACTCTGGTTATCCGCAGAGATGGTGTAGCTCTGCAGCGCTCCGTCTCACACCCTTTCTCTGACTGCTATGCACACGGGAAAGATACTCCCTCAGCGTCTTCTGGCACATAGCGCTCTGAGATGCTTCTGAGAGCAATGCATCGTCCCTGCAGTGTTGCGCTTTATTTAACCGCACTCCCCGGTCTCTGTCTCCAGCGTCTTCTTCTTCTACAAAGATAAGTTCTGCAGCAAGGATCAGGAGCGTAGTGATATCTCCATTTAGTTCTGCGCGGATGTTTTGTTGTTGTCAGTCACTTGAGTGTGAGCATCCGAGTAGGAGTCGATGCGTCGCAATCAATTAGTTGGTCATTGATATAGTACACGCAAACTATTACAGAGATACACTATGCAACTATTGCATAGATAGATGGTTACAGAGATGATGTGAGAACAGATTGACATATGCCATCCTCAATCGTATTCTTATCAAGGCCTTTACAGCATCGTTGCATCCAGCCAAAATCATCCAATAAAGGGGAAAGCCAAGTCTGTAGCAATGCATACCTCACATCAACAGGGCAAAGTACTTGCCCTCTTCCTATTGCGATGCAAAGCCTTGCTGTCAGGCGACTCACCTCAAACCGAAGGAGATGATGTGTGAAATTGGAAGGTAGGCAAAGACGACAGAGATCTTGTGCTTGCAAGACGCTCGGAAGACCAAAGGTTTATTCCGATATATATCCCAGACTCTAATGAAAGGTAGCTGATGCACAAGCTATTACAGCATCGTATTTACAAAAAGCCATTGATGAAAATATATATCTCAAAACTCTCACACAACATGAAGCGAACGAGTGTTTATAAACACTATTAAACATGAGATTTACGATTTACAGTAGAAAAGTGTTTGTAAGCACTTCAACATGATGAGAGGCACCAACTTGATGAAAAAACAAGATGCACTACCAAATGTCCTAACAAAGAGGGTGGGGGGAGGGAAAATGGGGTTAAATGGTGTACAAACAGATGAAGAAAATGGGCGGGAGGGTGGGCAAATGAGACCCAAAAAGCACAAAATTGATGGCAAAAACTTCTCACAATAAGGAAAAAGCAGGACCACCAACGCTCAAGCACCACCACCATCAAAATGATTGCCAAATGCACCACCAAGACCTCCACCTAGCACTTTGATACCATGTAGAGAGTACGCATGCGGAAGCAAAATGAAACGTAAAGTACTCTCACAAAACAAAGAATGTGTGAGACACAAAATGAGTAGACCATGAAGTGGGTAAACTCATGTGGATTAGAAATGAGCTTGCCAAGAGCATGGAGTAGGCTCCTCAAGCTTCTAACCAAGTACAAATGAGGGGAGAGGCCCTCCTTATACAGATTTGGGAGGGACTCTCAAAAGTACATCATATGTGGGATAAGTCTCCTGAAAGGAGAATGAATACAACTGGTAGAAGCACATGGCAAGGTACCCAAATACAAAAGAAATACAATATGAAATGGAAATAGACTAGAAACGAAGTGCCTCATGGATACAAAATGGAGATGCACTCATGCGGATACAAATGTACATGAAGTAGGAGCGATCATGTCGTCAACAAATATTTCATGTCAAATTCTTGCATAAGAAGTTGTTTTACCTCTTTAATGCTTTCTTCATTATCACCCCCTACAATCAAGTCATCAACATAAATAACAACAATTGTGATGCCATCATCACCCTTCCTTGCATATAGTTAATGATCTACATCACACATAGAAAACACAATGGTGGTTAAGTAATCATCAATCCTTGCATGCCATGCACAAGGAGCTTGCGTCAGCCCATACAAAGCCTTTTGCAACCTGCAAACATATTCTGGATGCTTTGAATCTTCATATCCTTGTGGCTGGTCCATGTATAATTGCATCAATGATCTAGTCCAAGGATCTCGTTCCATCTAATGCAAACAAACATATTTTTTCCTTTAATAATGAATTTAATCCATTCATGAACCAACCCTGTACCACATCTTCAGGGGATCTCTCAGTTTTCAAAATTTGCTGCAACATACTCCAGAATAATGATGCATAATCTACCACTGTCTAGTTGGGCTACTATACCATATACCATAAAGTAATGAACAATCGACCAGTTGTTTTTGCTTTCTCAAATCTCCATAAAAATGCACTTTTGAGACCATCATACATAGTGAAATGATCTGGGGCAAACTCCATTAGCCAATGGACAATTTCTCCTCCCAAAGTGGCCTTAAATACTTGACATTTCCTCACATCATCTAGATTCTAGCATATCATATTGTGTGTCAAAAAGTCTAACATGCACATCTAGATCATCATCAATTCTTTTGCTAAATCGGTTGAATTGCATTCCACTGATTCGATGTATTGGGACTACCATGCCAATACTTCCACTCATCATTTGTGGGTACCAACAATATTTCATCCTCCTCTACCTTTACTTTGTTTTGAGACTCCATCTTGCTTACTGCACAAAACTATCTTTGTAAGACAGTATGCTTTTCTACCAGTTGCTTCGTCAAAACAAAATCAAGAAGGCCCAATGTCGAAACCAAATCTAAGGGTCTTGTTTCTAGTTTCCCATTTGATTCCTCCTTAGCCCATCATCTGCTTACGACTTGGTTGCCTAAACCTCCAACAGTTGGGTCAATAGTAGGTAAAAAACCACACCTTGTTCCACCAAGTATCATATTGTGTAGAGGCATGGTTGCTATTTGAACTTTCTCCTTCGTGTTCATTCGTTTGTGATGTCATAGTTTTTCCATCCACTCCAAACGTTGCCTGCACTTCTAAGTATTTTGAAAGCCACTTATCCGAGCATGTTGGCATGCTCCTTCTCATAGGAATCTGTTGCTCTAACAGTTCAACTACTCCTTCTTCAAAGATTGTCATCTACTTCCCACCATGCCCTATTATTTTGCACCTCATCCCATTGTGGTTGCCAAATGCTTGGTTGGATCAGATTATGTAGTGTTGCTATGTAGAATAGGGTAGGTTTGCGGAATGGGGGTTACCAGAGCTTCACTCCAGTTTGTTTCTATTCCCTTATTGTATAGTATCTAACCTTATAACACAAATTAACACACAATAGAATAACAAAAGAATAGATGACATATTTATATACGCGAGTTATTGCATCAATTATATGTATATTACTCAACAATATATTACAAGATATAATCCACCTGTGTGTGCTACTTAGACTCAGCTACTCTCTCTATGGAAGGAGACCCTGTTCATCATACAAATATGAGGTACTTATTATTTCTCTCTTTCTTCACTTACATAGATGAATGTCTATTGAATTCCCAAGAAGTTCAATCGACCTATTTTACAAAATACATAATTCTAAATTTACAAAATTAGTCATACTAGTAGTAGCCTAACAATCCACTTGAGTTAACTCTAGTTAATTAGGACATGGCGCACATGTAGTTACATGGCCGACACTTGGATGGTTAGTATACATCTACCATAGTAGGTGGTCCCTTGGAGAAAGCTATATATAGAGGCATATGGTTGGGAGGAAAAAAGAGACATCTCTCTATGTGGTCTTTGTAATGCTTCATTGGTATAGAGCTGTTGATATATTTAGGTAATGATGTGTGTGAACACACTAGGACCGCTGGGACACTTTTTTCCCTCTTTAGGAGGTTTTTTTCCCCCGGCTTGTATATACGCCTATTGCCCTAATGGGCTACTTATCTTTGTACATTCTCTAGTAATACATTCAGTATTGTATCTTTTGTGCTCCAAGCTTCTTCTTCTTCCTTGTGCTGTTCGCATGCTTCAGCAGACGTCTAACTCCAACAATTGGTATCAGAGCAGGTCGTCACTTCATCTAGGGCGCCGTCGACACTCCTCCGTTTGCACTCTCAAATTCGCACGAAATTTGGTGAGCATACTCAGGGTGATTCAGAGATCGTTTCGGCCTCCAAATGCACTATCGTAGTGCTTGTGCAGGCTATTTCGTCTTTTTGTGCCAAAGGTATATACCAGTTTCTGTTCGCTAGTTTAAGCGTCTCGAAGTCTGCTACAGGTTTAGCAGAACTCGTCTAGGCAGTTCCGTTCAACTTTTTGAGATACAGTCAATTTTCTGCATCAAGGTATTTTAGTCACCGACCATGGCTGAAAGCAGTGATATATTCCGTATGTTGGCTGTTGAGGATAAGTTGGATGGTACCAACTACCCACTATGGGCTTATATGATGTGACATGTATTGGTTGCAAAAGGATTATGGAACATTGTGCAGGGTGTTGAAAGACGTCCTGTTACACCTGTAACAACAGGTACTACAAATACAGGTGCTGGAGCTGATGAAGATGGTGTCGAAGATGATATAGTGTAGATTCCTGTTCATGCTGCTGTTTCTGCTGCACCTACTGTAGAGCAAATTCGTTGGGATGGCAGAGATGCCTAGGAACGTGCATTGATAGCTTTGTTTGTCAAACGTGCCATTATTCCTCATATTCGCTCTTGCAGAACAACTAAGGATGCTTGGGATACACTTACCACATTGTACCAAGCTAGGAATGAGGTTCATGTTGCTTACCTCCAAAAACAGTTGGAGAGTGAGCACATGAATGAAGGTGATTCTATGGAAAATTTCCTAACAAAGATCAAAGACTTGAAGGAACAATTGATTTCTGCTGATGAGGTTATACTAGATAGCTCACTTGTGCAGACTGTTTTGAATGGTCTTCCTGATTCATATCAGAGTTTTGCTTCTACTCTTCGGTTGATGATGAAAGGCAATCCAAATGCCTTGTTATTTGAGGAGTTAGTCTCCGTTCTGTTGCAAGAAGATCAGTCCAGGCAGAACAGGTCCATTATGCGTGTTGTAGATCAAGCTTTCTTGGCTAGTCAGAAGGGCAAAGGAAAATGGAGTTCTTCTACTAGTAAGCAGAAATCTGCAAATGCTGCACATTCGAAGAACCAAGACAAAGATGAGAAAAAATCAGAAAAGCAGAAATTGTTTTGTAAGTACTGTAAAGGGAATGATCATATCATAAAGAACTGTCCAAAACTGGCTGCAAAAGAGGCAAAGAAGAAAGAGGCTGGAATGGTTGTTGTAGAGGCCTCTACACCAAAAACAGAGTCTGCAAATCTTGTGCAGGAAGAAGAATGGGCGTTTACTACTGTCTGCAGTTTTGACCCATCTTCTCATGAGCAATGCATGTCTGCAGTAGACTCAGATGTTTGGTATTTTGACAATGGGGCGACCAAACATATTACCTCGCAGTGCAGTTTCTTCTCTTCACTCGAGCCTGCCCCTACATGGAATACTGTTACATGCGCCAACAACTCCTCTTATCATGTTATGGGAGTTGGTAAGATCATTTTGACTACTACTGATGGTAGTTCTTTCACTTTGTCAGATGCTTTATTTGTGCCAGGGATCAAAAAGAACTTGTTATCAGTTTCTGCATTAGCCAAGATTGGCTTGGTTGTGAAATTTGTTGATGACAGGTGTACAGTTCATGATTTGTCAAATGGCGATGTGATTATTGCTTCTGGCATTTTATGTTGTGGGCTGTATCAGCTCATAGTAAATGATTCTTTGGCTATGTCAGATGCAAATCTTTGGCATGCATGCTTTGGTCATCTGAATTTTGCTAGTTTGCTACGCCTGCAGAAATATGAAATGGTGTCCTCTTTGCCCAAACTTGAGGCACCTGGAAAACATGTTTGTGAAGGCTGTATCTTGGGCAAAATGCAGCATTCCTCCTTTCCAAAAGATGGTTCCTTTCGGGCTACACAGAAATTGCAGCTTGTACATAGTGATGTCTTTGGTCCTATGCAAACACCCTCTTTCGGAAATTACCTTTACTTCGTGACTTTCATTGATGATTTTTCCAGGCATGCATGGGTATATCCACTCAAAGCAAAGTCCGAAGTGTTCATGTGCTTTAAACAGTTTTTGGTTTTGGCTGAAAATCTGTCAGCATGTAAAATGGGCACCCTCCGTTCTGATCGAGGGGGGGAATATATGTCTTCTGATTTTAATGCATTTCTGGCTGAATGTGGGATGAAACACCAGTGTACAGTGCCGTATACACCTCAACAAAATGGAGTTGCTGAACGAAAGAACAGGTCACTCATGGAGATGGTGAGGTGCATGGTCAAAAGTCAGGCTTTACCACATAGTTTCTGGCTTGAGGCTGTCATGTGTGCAACATATGTACTGAACAGGTGTCCCACTAAAGCGCTGCAGTCTATCACTCCATGAGGCTTGGCATGACCGCAAGCCATCTGTTGCTCATCTACATGTTTTTGGTTGTTTGGCATATGCACTAGTGACTGAACAACATCGCAGAAAATTGGATGATAAGGTAGTAAAATGTATTTTTGTAGGGTACAATTCTGAAAGTAAAGGCTATCGTTTGTATCATCCATAGACTAAACACATTCTGGTTAGCCGTGATGTTGTCTTTGTGGAAGATGCTATTCAGCCATTGCTTTCATGTACTAAGGAGACATCTGTTAGCTCCAAAGACATGTATGATACTTTGATGCCTCTTTTTACAGGTGGAAAGTCTAGTGCTGGTCCTAATGAGGCAACTTCTCAGCCTTTGCAGGTTTCATATGATGATGTAGATCATTCCATTTCTGATGCAGATTTACATGACGCACTTGTTGATGAGAGAGCTGACATTGAGCAGGCAAAAACTACGCTAAAATGGTTGGTGCAGACTTTGCGAGACAGCAAATTAGATGCACCTTTGTCATATCGTACGCGTTCAGGCTCTCATAGTGCCTCCTTTGCATCAGATTGCTATGCTATGGCTGTGTCTAGTCTATTTGATGAGAATGAGCCTGTTTCTTTTGATGAAGCACACAATTCAGAAAATTGGATGGCTGCTATGCAATCTGAATATGATGCTATAATGAAGAATGGTACATGGTCTTTATGTGACTTGCCTCCTAGCAAGAAGGCCATTGGTACTAAGTGGGTATACAAGCTGAAGCATAAACCTGATGGTACAGTTGACATGTATAAGGCTAGGCTTGTTGCAAAGGGTTATGCACAGGAAAGAGGCATTGATTTTGATGAGATCTTTGCACCTACATGCCGTATGACTATTGTTCGGAGCATTTGTGCACTTGCAGCCCATCATGGTTGGAATGTACATCAGTTGGACATTAAAACATCATTTCTGAATGGTGACTTGCATGAAGAAGTGTATGTTTTTCAGCCCCGTGGATTTGTGCAGAAAGGGCATGAAAACAAGGTGTGCAAGTTAAAGAAGGCATTATATGGTTTAAAGAAAGAAGCACGTGCTTGGTATGAGAAGATACATGCCTATCTGAGAACAGTCCAACTGAAAGCACCTTATATGTTAAGCGTGCTAATGATGTGCTTCTTATCATTGTTGTCTATATTGATGGCATGCTTCTCACTGGTCCTATTGAGAAGCATATTGCTGATTTCAAGGCTGATTTGCATGCCTCATTTGAGATGTTTGATTTGGGGCATTTGCATCACTATTTGGGCATTTAGTTTATGCAAGTTGATGGTGGAATGGTTTGTCAAACGAAATATATTGACACATTAGTGCAACATTTTGGCCTTGAAGACTGTAAGCCTATTGCCACTCCTATGTGGACAGGTTTACGATTGAGTCTTCATGATGTTGGAGATGCATTTGATGCTGTTCTCTATCAACAGGCTGTTGGATGCTTGATTTACTTATGCATAACTCGGCCAGATATTCAGTTTGCTGTCTCACAGATGAGCAGGTTTATGCATTGCCCAGGAGTCACGCATTGGAAGGCGGTTAAGCGCAAATTTTGCTACTTGAGTGGTACTTGGCTACTTGGGTTGTTTTATCCCAAGGGGGGATCACTACCGCCAGATTTGCATGCTTTTTCTGACTAAGATTGGGCTGGTTGCTATGACACTCGTGTGTCCACCAGTGGTTTTTGCTTCATGCTTGGTAGCTCATGTATATCTTGGTTGAGCAAGAAGCAGCCTACTGTGGCCACTTCCAATTGTGAGGCTGAGTATACGGCAACTTTCACAGCGCTTGTTGAGTGTGTGTGGCTCAGATGCCTTATGGCTGATTTGGGTGTTGGCCAATCTTCTGCCACCACCATCTTCACTGATAGTCAGAGCGCATTGGCAGTTGCAAGGAACCCTGTGTTCCATGCTCGCACTAAGCACATTGAGGTGCATTATCACTATGTCAAGGAGAGGTTCTCTACTGGGGAGATCAGCTTGGCATATGTGCCCACGCAAGAGAACATAGTAGACCTTTTCACGAAGGCTCTACCTAGGGAGAAGTTTGAAGCTTTCTGCAAAGGTTTGGGCTTACTTCCTTTTGTGGAGTGATTTCCACATAGCTTGGCACTTCCTTATACATGAGTGCCAGCTCCTTGTTCACCGCATCACTCCCAGGGGGGATTTGTTGATATATTTAGGTAGTGATGTGTGTGAACACACTAGGATCGCCGGGGCACTTTTTTCCCTCTTTAGGAGGTTTTTTTCCCCCAGCTTGTATATACGCCTATTGCCCTAATGGGCTACTTATCTTTGTACATTCTCTAGTAATACATTCAGTATTGTGCGTTTTGTGCTCCAAGCTTCTTCTTCTTCCTTGTGCTGTTCGCGTGCTTCCACAGACGTCTAACTCCAACAACAGCATGGTGGAGATTCCATGGAGACCTTGTGAATATTTCTTCTTCATAAGAGATATTTTCTTTGTCTTCCTTATTCTTTTCCTCCCATACATTGTGGCTCCATTTTTTTCCATGAATTTGGTTGACATTCATGTTAGCCTCTGCTAAAAGTGAAGATTAATACCTAATTCAAGTGCATGAGCATAAGGAGGTGAGTTTTGACCTTGGGACATGCTATTATGAAGGTAAATGTAGTATCCAATTCTATTCATCCGATACTGATTCAAATGCTAGATTTCTTGATTTAAGCCATGGAGAAAAAAAGGGGATACAAGCTTAACATGTTTAGACAGCATGGAGAATTGACCCCATGACCTATACGCAATCAAGATAGTGGTTTATCCATGAAGGAACAACAATTTCTTATGGAAATGATCCTTCTGCAATGGAACACATTCTATGTCACAAAGAAGAAAAGTGCAAATCATGGAGGAGGGCATTTTTTACTCCTTTGAAAAGGTAACAAATGATGTCCAAATTTGATTATTTTTGTTTATATGTATTTCTTTGAGTATTTTCTACATGTACACACATTCAAAGTTGGGAATCTATCTCCAAGTTCACTTTGGGGAGCATCCAAAGTAGCCACTTCAAACATTGTTTCCAACCGGTGACAACCTAACACTAGTCAACTTTGAACATGCACTACTCTTCGCTTGAGTGTCCGATTTTGATGATTTTTGCAACATACTCAAGGCATATACCTTTATTGCATCCATATACATGTTTTTGTATGTATAAACTCAATGCCCAGAAAATAGTGAATCACACCAAGATCTTTCATGTCAAATCTTGCATAGGGAGTTGCTTTACCTCTTTAATGCTTTCTTCATTATCAACACCTACAATCAAGTCATCAACACAAATAGCCATGATAGTGATTCCACCATCACCCTTTCTTGTGTATAATGAGTGACCTCCATCACACAAAAAATCCAATGGTGGTTAAATAATCTGCAATCCTTGCATGCCAAGCACGAGGGGCTTGTTTAATCCCATACAAAGCCTTTTGCAACTTCCAAACATCTTATCGGTGCTTTGAATCCTCATATCCTTGTGGATGCTCCATGTATACATCTTCCTAAAACTTGCCTTGTAAGAAAGCATTCTTGGCATCCATCTGATGCAAAATCCATCCTTTTGTTGTACTTAATGCAACAAATGCTCTAATAGTAGCCATTTTAACTACGCGGCTAAAAGTTTCCTCATAATTAGTGCCACATGTCTATGCATATCCTTTTACTATAAGTGGTGCTTTATACCTCCTTATGCTACCATCAACATTGAGCTTTACCTTGTAAACCCACTTGGAGCCTATGGGTTTCTTTCCACCTGACAATGGAACCAGCTTCTATGTTTCATTGCAATAAAGTGAAACAATCTCCTCCTCCATAGCTTTCTTCCAATCTGCATTTCCAGTTGCATTTTAAGACAAGAACGTTCAACATCTTGCATTAACTTGGTCATGTAGGCACAATGGTGAGCTATGCAGCTATCATACATCAATCATTGCACTAAATTTTTCATCCTTCCATATCATCTTGGACTTCGGTCACTTATTCTTGTTGTATCATCTACATATGCCTTCTTGCTCTTGGAGTCTTCACAGAGGGCAATCCAAGTTCCTCAGCAAGACTATTTTGTGAATCACTTGATTCTCCATCAATGTCTTCAAAATTTACATATGTTTTATTACTAGAAAAAACCTTTTCTTTGTTGATATATTTAGGTAGTGATGTGTGTGAACACTCTAGGACCGCCAGGGCACTTTTTTCCCTCTTTATGAGGTTTTTCTCCACTGGCTTGTATATATGCCTATTGCAGTAATGGGCTACTTATCTTTGTACATTCTCTAGTAATACATTCAGTATTGTGTGTTGTGCTCCAAGCTTCTTCTTCTTCCTTGTGCTATTCATATGGTTCCGTAGACGTCTAACTCCAACAATTGGTATCAGAGTAGGTCACCGCTTCATCTAGGGCATCGTCTACACCTCTGCACTTGTAGTCTCAGATTTGCACAAAATTTGGTGAGCATACTCAGGGTGTTTTAGAGATCAAAACAGCTTTGCTGTGTGGTGCCAAAATTGCGATCTGAGCTCGTTTCGGCCTTCGAATGCACTATTGCAATGCTTGTGTAGGCTATTTCATCTTTTTGTGCCAAAGGTATATACCTATTTCAGTTCAATAGTATAAGTGTCTCGAAGTTTGCCACAGGTTTAGCAGAACTTGTCTGGGTAGCTCCATTCAACTTTTTGAGATACAGTCAAATTTTTGCATCAAGGTATTTTAGTCACCAACCATGGCTGAAAGGAGTGATGTATTTCGTATGTTGGCTATTGAGGACAAGTTGGATGGTACCAACTACCCATTGTGGGCTTATATGATGCGACATGTATTGGTTGCAAAAGGACTATGGAACATTGTGCAAGGTGTTGAAAAATGTCCTATCACACCTACACATTGGTACTGAAGCTGATGCAGAAGGTGTCAAAGATGATGATATTCTGCATATTCCTGTTCGTGCTACGGTTTTTGCTACACCTACTATAGAGCAGATTCATTGGGATGACAAAGATGCTCAGGCACACGCATTGATAGCTTTGTCTGTCAAACATGCCATTATTCCTCACATTCGCGCTCTTGTAGGACAGCTAAGGATGCTTGGGATAAACTTATCACATTGTACCAAGTTAGGAATGAGGCTAGTGTTGCTTACCTCCAAAAACAGTTGGAGAGTGAGCACATGAATGAAGGTGATTCTATGGATAGTTTTCTAACAACGATCAAAGACTTGAAGGAACAGTTGATTTCTATTGATGAGGTTATACCAGATAGCTCACTTCTGTAGACCGTTCTGAATGGTCTTCCTGATTCATATCAGAGTTTTGCTTCTACTCTTTGGTTGATGATGAAAGGCAATCCAAATGCCTTGTCATTTGAGGAGTTAGTCTTTGTTCTATTGTAGGAAGATCAATCCATGCAGAACAGGTCCATTATGCATGTTGCAGATCAAGCTTTCTTGGCTAGTCAAAAGGGCAAAGGAAAATGGAGCTCTTCTACTAGTAAGTAGAAATCTACAAATTCTGCACATTTGAAGAACCAAGATGTGTACCTAAGAACCAACTTAGGGACTTGTGGAGAAAGAGACTATACCTCAATCCCCCTCAAGTGCATATAGTGGGGATTCACGCTTTAATTATCAATCCGATGAGTATCAAAACCTAGCCGAGTGTATGAAGACATCAAATGACGATCAATGCAAATGAGTTACTCAAAGAGTGCAAACAAGGCAAAGACTAATCCAAACAAGCTTTGACTGTCAGTCATGGTGTCACGATACTTGGAACAGCAGCCAACAGTAAATTGAGCTTTTCTCTCAGCTCCAAACTCCATTCGAAGCTCTCGAGAAGGCACATCCAATGGTGGTATTTTCACTCAATTCAAACGCTTCTACTTCAAGTTATGAGCAAAATACTGAATCGCAGGAATAAACTTCCTACACTTCAGCACTTCCTACACTGTAGCACTTCCTACACTTCACACACACCTTAACCACAGTAAACAAAAGCTTTCATGGATAGAAAACACTTCTTAACACTCTTTCCAAGCAATACACAAGCATACAAGCTCACAAAGAAGAAGATACAGAGAGGAGAAGACACAAATTCGAATTTCTGTGCTCTTGATTCTCACAATGGCAAAAAGTCTTTACAAAGAGTCACAAATTGACTTATATACTTGTGCCCTAAAAATGGTCCTTTCACACAAGAGACCGGCACTTTATTCACTAAAAGACTAATTTCCTACTAATTTACATGGGTAAGCTACTAATCTTCAGTGGGGATGCATCTAGAGGACTCCTCTAGTGCCTTTACAACGGAAAATATATTACAAGAATGGTTATAATACAAAAATAAGGTGTCCAAATCGGAAAAATTTTGGGGCCCTTCTTTTTCTCTGCCTTGTGCTCTCTTTGCTCTGCAAAACTCTCCCCCTCTTTGTCTCTGTCCTCCCTTGACAGGCTTTACTTCTTGTCTTGAGTTTGTTTAAGAGGCCTGAAGACACGCACCCAGTGTCAAAGAAGCGGTAAAGGCTGTCACAGAATTTGTTATTTTATCCGATGTAAGTCCTTTGCTTTTGTTTTCCCCTTGATATCCTGTACATCACAGATTTGGGTTGCTGCATTCAGTTGGGTTGCCACGCACGCCACCAGTGACCTCTGTCTTGCTTGTGGTCCTCTGATTTGTCCTGGTTGCACACATGTGATCCTGTTGTATTGTTTTGAGCCTGTTTACTTTCTTTTCATCGCACGCTATTAACGGAAGGATTATTACCTGCCAAATATCTTCTTGCACTTCTTCAAATATGCTTTCCTGGCCCTGGTCCCTCCTTCCACTTACGTGCTTTTCCTTGATGCGTGCCCCTGCGGGGCTCTATGCAGAGATGGGTGTTGCGCCCCTGCGGTGCTTCTTGCAGAGATGTATCTTCGGATATGATCTTTTCAGTGAAGCTTCTTTCGTTGTCTTCTTCTTTTCTTCTTTTTGCTTGATTCTCCCTCAACACTGCCCCCCTCCTGAACTCTTTTGTCCCCGACAGACTTTGAGAGTCGACGGGAGTATGTTCTATACACTTTTTGCTCTGTTTCATTAAGCAAATTGGCTTCACGTATCATTAGCTGCTTCCACTGTTCAGCTTTCACACCGTCATGTGGCGGTTGTCTATGATCAGCGAAGAAACTTAGCTCATATGCCACTAATTTGGCATTCAGGTTGGATGACATCTTTAAAAATATCTCTGAATCGATTTCAAAAAAACATGTGAAAAAGGCTTCTTCGAACGTCTGCATGTATGTACTTGGCAAAAACATGAGTCTTGAATAATAGGCCATTATGGTAGGTCGGCTCGACATAACAGACAAGTCAAAAACAAGAATGTCTGTTCCCTGATTAATGCCAATGAAATTCAAAAATGTATATGCCACATGTTTGAAGACCTTCAATACTGTGAGTATCATACTGAGTATTTTATTTGTCATTTTGATCGTTAAATCTGGTACTGTTGCATAACTCTGTAGCCAAAATTTGATGGTCTTTACCATATACTCCTCCGTTGGTAGATAGTTATGCGGTGGACTTGGAAGTAGTGGATAGTTTAGCCACTGTTTATTGATTACACCGGTCTTTTGCATATCCAAAAATTCTCTGGCTTCTCTTCTACGAGGTGTTGGACAAAAAGATGGATTTACCTGTAATAAATATGGTGCCGCTTGCCAGTGCACCCGTAATGTAGGATGTTTCTCCAAAAAATTCCTTCTCCAAACAGGCTGCGCTGCTTCAAATTCTTCTTGCGTATAAGTGAATGTGTCATGTTTGAAGTGCAGCTGTTCGTCTGGATTTTTCTGTGTGATCTTTTTGATGTATTGTATTGTTTTCTCTTTCATCAGTCCGTACAGAATGTTGAAAGGCTTCATGATCTTCTCTAAGTCTTTACCTTTAATCTTTGCTTCTTTCATGACTTTGATGACTTCATCTTCAAAATGTTCTGTCAACCGGGACACCAATAGTGCCCGTTCCTTCTGACTTATTTCTGCAGTATATGGCATTGCATGATCATCATGTGGTTCCGCCATCTGCTCTTTTATTGGAGAATTATAAATCATGGGAGATAGAGGACATACCTCTACCTCGTCAGTAGGATTTTCTGGTCTTGGCTCTACTGGTGTCCCGATTGATGCTTTCGCTTCTGCTTTGGTCTCTAATTGTGCTATGCATTCAGTCTTCTCATTATTTTCTTGCATAGCTGCTCTGAGTGCTTCTTTTGCTGCAAGCAGTTCATTGCCAATTTCTGCTAAGAGATCCATATTTTCACTGTAGCTTGCTGCCAGTCTCGCGTTAGCCGTGTTCAACTGTTTCCAAAGCTCGGTGGTTTCTGAGGCATACTTTAGAGTCCATTCTTCTCTTAATGCTTGCTCTTGTTTCAGCATATCTGCATATTTTGCCATCTGATCTCTTAACTCTTTCTGATCAATATCTGTTGTTTCTTGTTTTTCGATGGGTTGATCATATAGCAATGACTTCATTAATTCTTTGTTTCTATTACGTAAATTGTCATTTTCCTCCATGTACACTTTTAGTTGTGTTTCCAGTAAGTTGCTTCTAGTTTTCATTCTCTCTTTGTCGGCCTTGCTGGCTTCATGTAATCTTTGTAGGTTTGTCAGCTGTGCTTGGAGTTGGTGATGCTGGGTCATCAATGTATCCATTGCAATTTTACTGCGAGTAACTTCGTTCCCTTGGTTGCAATCTCTTTCTGGGCCTGGATAAGTTGTGCAGATAGTTGATCGCTCATAATTTGAAACTGATTCTTTTCCCTCATGGCTTTGTCGTAATCTGCATCTGTATCCATCATCTGTTGTTGTGTATCCATGGCCGTTTGGATCATTTGTTTGACAACAGGTTTTAATTGAGTGACATCCACATTTAACCATGTGGTAGGAATACTAGGTTCTGCTCCTATTGTCACATCTTTCCCTTGTGCCACGTGTAATTTAGTGTCATGGGGATGCCTAATGTGGAGTTGTATCCTTGGCTCAGCCTCCATGTGGTCCATCTTGCCTTGAGGTGTATCATCCGGTACCTCAATCACAACGGGCTCCTTACTTGGTTGTCGGCCTGATTCCTGGTCTATTGGAGTTTGTATTTCTTGTTTGATAGGTGGCACAACATCTTTATTAGTTATTGGAGCTTCCTTGATACTGATCTTTGATGTATCATTCAATTGAATGACGTGCTCTGGTTCAGTTGGCTCTTCTATGTTCTTTGCTTGTTTCTGTTCGTTGTCTGGCATGACTTCAACTTGATTGATCTCTGTCCAATCTTCATTGTGTGTTTCTGTTTGCATATCTGTATCCAGGGTGTCCTTCTCATAGCTTGATTCTTCATTAGAGCTTGATTCCTCCAATCCTATTTCTTTGTATCTGGAAGGTACTTGACGAGTTGCTTTATCCTTCTGTTTCTTTTCCTGGCTCGCCTGTCTGTAATGGTGACCTTGAATATTCAAATTTATCTTCCCCCGCATATATTGATGTGTTTCTTCTAGGGCAGCAGAGAGGTCTCTTTTCATAATTGGTTGTTGATTCCCAGGAATCTTTGGTAAGATGTGTGTCCTCTTTGAAGTGGGTGTCTCCTGAGCTTCTTCCTCTCTTAAACGTTTAGTTCCTTTCATAGGTGTCTTTGAGCTAGTTCCTACTTCTTCAACCGTGATGACTGTTTTCTTTTTCTTTGGGACCGTAGCTGAGTTGGCGTATTTGGCTAGCCCTTCTGAGGTTGGCATCTCACGCAAGCAGTTTTTCATATCAAGTGCCTCATAGATAAGTAAGGTCAAAGCTGAACTACCATTGAGAAACTTTTTCTGACCCCACTTCTTCTTGGCTTCAAATAGACGTTCTTGAACATATTGAGTCATATTTACTTTGTTGCCGACTTGCCTCATAGCATGTGAGAGCAGTTGCACCACGATCTTTTGAGGTGCTGTGTATCTATGCATACTCGGGAAACAAAAGTGCTGGTGCACTAAGCGAACAACCTCTTCAATATCAGTTCTATTGATGTCCAAAAATGATCTCTTTTTTGGATCATGACATTCCTCCTTGACATTAGTGAGCCCTTCTTGATTCCATCCAAAAGCTTTGTTGATCAATTCATGAGTGAATTGAATTGTTTTCCATGTACCCACTTTGTCCAGTACTCTTGCTTCAGGAACTGATATCTTATTTGATGCAGGCTGGAGTGTATTCATAACTTGCGTACACCTCTGGAAATCTGGCAGATAAATAGGTAGTCTGAGAAATGCATCTATTCCTGCTTGTGTCCAGACATCCGTCATGCGCGGTAATCCTTGTATGATGGTCTTAAAGTCTTGGGACATAATAGGGAAGTAGTGATCCCTATCCATGATCTTGATGGTGGCCATGAAAATGAGGTCCGACACCGGTTGGTCATCCAGAAACCAATGGCCTCTTGCTTTTGTTATGGATTCCAAGGGAAGAAGCTGGACCTCTTCCACTTGCGTCTCTTCGGAGTTAGTAGATGCCATCTGCACTCAATATAGAGTATGAATTAGTGGCCAGATAGTATCAGAAATCCTCCTTCATTTGTCCTTCATAAGATTGACATTGCTCCAAGTGAATGGTGTCGTCCCTTCCCAGTGGGTGTGAGAAAGGTAATACCTAGTTTTTTTACCTATTTTTAGGTATTTTTATGTTTTTATCTAAAAGAAAAACAGAAAAGTTAGGTCATAGCCGAAGCGGTTATTAATTTTTTTTTTTGTAATTTTCTTTAAATTATGTACAAGTGCTCTCCTATTTCCCAAGAGGAAAATGTGCTTCACTATCCTAAGATAGAAGAATAACGTGCCGAGTGCTTGGCCTTGTAATGTGGCCCTATCATGCATACTTTGGATTCTGGTAACTCCACATGTGTGCAACTTGAATTACTTTGTTGATGCATACAACTTGTCTTGCTTTTCGGCATCCAAATCTGCTTCACATTGTTGGGAGAAATCGTGTTCCCAACCTTCCTGGTGATTGTGATGCTTCTCATTTGGTGCTTCTGCTTTATCTGCTTTTTGAATCTTGGAATGACATGTGAATTGTATGTAGACTCCAGCTCTATCCTGTAGCAGTTTAGCTTCTATCGCTTTGCCTTTAGATCGTACTGATTTTCCCTGTTCATTGGTTCATCCTTTTTAATGATTGTCCTTTGAGTACATGACTTGGGAATCCATATTTGTTTGCGGTCCGACTGGGCGGCTATCACCTTCTTCGGAATCCATACTTTAGCAATTCTTTGTGGAACTGAATATCCAGAGCGATTTTCATATTGGTTCTATGGGTTCTTCTGCTGTAGCAAGTAGTTCTTCTGTTGAAGATATGCATCCATTTGGTCCTTCCTTATCCAAGCTTGTTGAGTGTAAGGAATGGGGTATATTCTAATAGGTGCAGACTTGGGATTACTAGGAGAACTAGTCTCTCGTGCATGGTTCTTCGCTAAGGCTGTTTTCAGATAGAATGACACTCTTGTGACTTTCTAGATTAGAAGATGGTATGCAAGCAGGATTCGGTGTGTCCTCACATGAAGTACTCGATGAAGGGGTTTCCATAGTGCTAGTGAACATGCATTCATCACTGTATTCATTTGGATGAGTTTTTGGTTCTATACTTGCGGTTTTGATTGGTCGTTCGTCTAGCATGCTGAATACTTCACGATGTCCTATCTTGGCTGAGATGTATCCTAAGGCCAATTGAATAGTCACCTCATATTCGTATATCCAGTCTTGACCTAACACCAGCTCTTCCAATAAGTCCTGATCATGACATACTAAGAGTTTAATTGGATGGCTGCTATGCAATCAGAATATGATGCTACCATGAAAAATGGTAACTTGTTTTTATGTGACTTGCCTCCTGGCAAGAAGGCCATTGGGACTAAGTGGGTAAGCCTGATGGAACAGTTGGTAGGTATATGGCTAGGCTTGTTGCAAAATGGTTATGCTCAAGAAAGAGGCATTGATTTTGATGAGACCTTTGCTCCTACATGCCGAATGACTACTGTTCGTAGCTTTGTGCACTTGCAGCTCATCATGGTTGGAATGTATATAAGTTGGACATTAGAACTGCATATTTGAATGGTGACTTGCATGAAGAAGTGTATGTTTTTGAGCCCTATGGCATTGTGCAGAAAGGGCATGAAAACCAAGTGTGCAGATTGAAAAAGGCATTATATGGTTTGAAGCAAGCACCATGTGCTTGGTATTAAAAGATACATGCCTATGTGATTGCACATGGTTTTGAGAACAGTCCAACTGAGAGCACCTTATTATGTTTAGCATGGTAATGATGTGCTTCTGATCATTTTTGTTTATGTTGATGACATGCTGCTCACTGATCCTCATGAGAAGCATATTGTGGATTTTAAGGCTGATCTGCATGCGTCATTTGAGATATCTAACTTGGGGCATTTGAATCATTATTTGGAGTGCAAACATAGTTGAGGAGTTAAGAAGTAACAAACCATTAGAGCCAAACATTGTTATTCACTTGCTTTATTAATTGAGTAACTATAATACACTAATTAGGATCCTTTGAAGTGAATATATGCTCAGTCATGTCTTATGCTTTGTATCCATTGGTCCCTTCATTCTTCTTGATCTTTGTCTGCACCAAACTTCCCTATATCTTTGTCCATACTCTTTCTTGATTTCATTAATCTTCATAAATATTGATTTGTGATTGATGTGCACCAAAAACTCCCACTCAATCACTAATTGTGGTTATGCTCTTCTTCTTTATTCATGCCATCTCTTTGAACGGTTGTAACTTAGGTCCATCTAGACTCTTGGTTAACATATCTACTACCTATTCTTTTGTTGGAGTGTATGTGACTTCAATTTCTTTATCAAGTACATTTTCCCTCAAGAAATGATATTGAATCTCAATATGTTTAGTCTTGGCATGAAAAACAAGATTAGCTGCCAAATAAAGTGAACTCATGTTGTCACCATGTATAATTGGAACCCCCTGATCAACTCCAAGACTCTTTATCAATTTCTTCATCCATATGACTTCCTTTGTTGCTTCCACCATTCCTTTATACTTAGCTTTTGTGGATAATAAAGCAATTGTGTGTTGCTTCTTTGAACACCCATGATACTAGCTTATCTCCAATGTAGCATAAGTATCCTATCACGAGGAAGGAGATAAGGAACAAAGCTCACACACACACACTCTCACAATCAAAGAGAAGCACACACTTAGATTGAGGCAAGGAAGAATGATCTTCTTCTTATTCTTCTATTACATAACAAGGAATGTACAAGAATGACCTAAAAACAAGAATACAACAAGTGCAATATATAAAGATCAGTACATAAGGAAAAACCTAGTGTCCACAAATGAGTGTGCCTGCAAAGAACAAATGTGCCATCACTCTCAGTAGATAAATCTAATAAAGCTCAATGAAGTATCCCTGACATATACCGGCATGACCACTATACATGTTAGAGAAATGAAAAACTGATACGTGTTATCCTGGGCTTGATATCTCAACACTCCCCCTCAAGCTCAACGCCATGTCCTCTAATCCAAGCATCTTATGAAACTTCTCCAACTTCTCTGCTCCGAGTGCCTTAGTGAAAATATCAGCAATTTGCTCATCTATTCTCACATAAACAAGATCAATATCACCTGCTACTACCTTCTCCCTGATGAAGTGATAATGTACCTTGATATGCTTTGTTTTAGCATGAAAAATAGGATTTTGTGCTAACTGTATACTGCTAAGATTATCACAATAGATAGTGATAGGCTTTTGCACTTCCACACCTAAATCTGCAAGTAGCATCTCCAGCCATGATGCCTCACATGCTTCCATTGCAGCACCTCTATACTCAGTCTCTGTACTTGACAAAGCAACAGTGGGTTGCTTCTTGCTACTCCATGTAATAGCTGCACCTCCAAGTGAGAATAGAAATCCATTAGTAGATCTTCTATCTAGAGTACTACGAGCCCAATCTGCATCGGTGTATCCATGAACTTGTAAATCTACACCAGTTTCATAAAACAATGGATAATCCAAAGTAGCACTCACATAATGTAGAGTGCACCTCAGAGCATGCAAATGTGGCTTCCTCGGAACCTGCATAAACTAACTTTCAAGTCCAATAGTATAGCTTAGATCAAGCCTTGTAATTGTGAAATATATAAGACTTCCCACAATTTTCTTGTACATAGTAGCATTTTCCAATGCTTCAACTGATGTAGTATCCAACTTCAAATTTTGATCTAATGGCATAGAAATTGCTTACAATCAGCCATACCATACTTTTGCAGCATATTCAAGGCATATTGCCTTTGCAACATCCATATTCCTATTCTGTATGTATAAACTCATTGCCCAAGAAGTAGCGTAACACACCAAGATCTTTCATGTCAAATTAATGCATAAGAACTTTCTTTACCTCTTTAATGCTTTCTTCATTATCACCACCTACAATCAAGTCATCAACATAAATAACAACAATTGTGATGCCATCATCGCCCTTCCTTGCATATAGTGAATGATTTGCATCACAAATAGAAAACCCAATGGTGGTTAAGTAACCAACAATCTTTGCATGCCATGCACGAGGAGCTTGCTTCAGCCCATACAAAGCCTTTTGCAACCTACAAACATATTTTGGATGCTTTGAATCTTCATATCCTTGTGGCTGGTCCATGTATACTTCTTCCTGTAACTCACCATGTAAGAAAGCATTCTTCACATCCATCTGATGCAAAGTCCATCCTTTTGGTATAGCTAATGCAACAAGTGTTCTAACAATAGACATTTTAGGTATAGGGCTGAATGTTTCCTCATAATCAATACCATATGTCTGTGCATATCCTTTTGCTACCAATCGTGCTTTGTACCTGCTTATGCTACCATCAACATTGTGCTTTACCTTGTAAACCCACTTGCAACCTATGGGTTTCTTTCCTTGTGGCAATGTAACCAACTTCGATGTATCATTTCCATAAAGTGCAGCCATCTCCTCATCCATAGATTTTTTTTTATCTGTATTACCAATTGCATCTTCAAAACAAGAAGGTTCAACATCTTGTATTACCTTTGTCATGTAGACACAATGGCGAGCCATGTAACTATCATATGTCAATCGTTGCACTGAATTATACATCCTCCCAAATCTTCTTGGTCCTGGGTCACTTCTCCTTGTATCATCTGCATGTGCCTTTCTTACTCCTGGAGTCTTCACACAGGGCAATCCAAGTTCCTCATCAAGACTCTTTTCTGAACCGCTTGAATCTCCATCAACATCTTCAAAACCTGCACATGTTTTATGACTAGCAGAAAGCTTTTCTTTACCTTTCTTGGATGTATTTGATGAATTTGCTAGACTGAAATATCCACACAATTTTCCACTCCATGGATTTGAGTTGGAACTATTGCTTGGTGATACATCCAGTCCACTCAAAACTTGAGATTCTGCACCTGATTTATCAACATTTTCTTTGTCATTTGGTTCAAGATTCAGTCCTTCTTGGGCATTTGCATAGAAGCTTGACATCTCATCTAATACCACATCTCTGCTCACCTTCACTTGTTGTGTGAGTGGGTTATAACATTTATATCCCTTTTGCTCAAGGGAGTATCCAATGAAGACACAATTTTATGCTTTTGGATCAAGCTTCATCCTCAATTCATCTGGAACATGTACATATGCAATACAGCCAAAAACTTTCAGATGTGATAAGTTTGGCTTTTTACCTGTAAACTTCTCTTCAGGTGTAACTTGATGTACAACAACAATCGGAGGTCTATTCATGATGTATACAATAGTATGCACAACTTCTCACCAATAACAATGAGGCATATTGTTCTTAGCCATCAAGGCTCTTGCTCTTTCTGCAATATGTCTATTTTTG
This sequence comes from Ceratopteris richardii, assembly GCA_020310875.1. Classification (NCBI taxonomy): domain Eukaryota; kingdom Viridiplantae; phylum Streptophyta; class Polypodiopsida; order Polypodiales; family Pteridaceae; genus Ceratopteris; species Ceratopteris richardii. The sequence continues at coordinate 36,647,804 of CM035424.1, forward strand.
TGTTCAGCAACACCATTCTATTGTGGTGTGTACTTGCGTGAAAATTGATGCCGAATTCCATGATTTTTTAGAAAACTACTGAAGTCATTTGACATGTATTCACCTCCTCCATCAGATCTTAATGTCTGAATGTACTTACCTATCTGCTTTTCCACCATAGCTTTAAAATTCTGGAAGTGAGTGAACACCTCACTCTTCTCTTTCATGAAATATACCCATAACTTGCGTGTATGGTCATCAATGGAAGTAATATAAAACCTGCAACCACCCATAGATGTGGTCTTTGCTGGACCCCAAACATATGTATGTACTATTTCTAGTACATTCTCACTAACATGATTGTAATGTGGAAATGATGATCTTGACTGTTTACCAAATTGACATGCAACACATACCTTTTGCATTTCTACAACTTCGAAATTTGGTAGTCCATGGACAATCTCCCTTGACTGCATCAATTTTAGCCTTTGCAAGTTTGCATGTCCAATCCATTTGTGCTATGTCTCTATATCTGCAATAACTCCTGCACCTTTTGCAAACATGGCTGCATTCATTTTAGGAGTTTTCACATTTAAGGTGAACATCCTACCCACTTTGTTTCCTTTGGCAATCAATCTTCCATCCCGTTAGAACAATATAGCCCATCAACATTGAACTTGACTTGTAATCCCTGGTCAACCATTTGTCCAATAGAAACAAGATTCTTTGTTATATTTGGAACATGTAGCACATTAGCAAGGTGTTTTACCTTCACGTCCTCCATAGACAATGCTATGTTTCCTGTATGCTCGATAGGGTGTGATGTGTTATCACCTGTATCAACATATCCAGGGACTGGAAATTTCTACAAAGTACTAAACCATTCTGCATGAATGGTCATGTGATTTAAAGCACCTGGATCAACATACCAGACATTATCATTCGATTTTGAAACACCAACAGACATTGTATTCATCATGTGATGTTGAACCATGAACAACTTCTCAGAATCATCTGCACTTGTGGATGCATAGTTGTTTTGCTGCCTTCCATTATTTTGATTCTTCTTCAAGCATCCTTTACTATCATTACCTGAATCATTTCTTTGGAAACTTCTATGACCTCTTTGGCTCCCCCTACCTCAAAACTATCCTCTTCCTCCTACATGATTTTGTTGTTGACCTTGGTCTTAGTTATTGTTTCCTCTTCCACTTCCGAAGCTTCTAGCTCTGTCTCTTCCTCTACCAGAGTAGAATACTTGCTCAAAACTGGGCTTTCCTTGGGAGTTTGAATCCTCACCAAGATTCTTTTCTTCAATGATCAGCATGGATACCAAATCAGCAAAATTTGAAATATTTTCCTTAGTCTGTATAGAAGTCTGAACTACTTATATGCAGCTCTATTGTAGAGCTAAGAAGAGCAAAAGGCAGAGAAAAAAAAACGCCCCAAAATTTTTTCGATTTGGACACTTTACTTTTTGTATCATAACTATCTTGTAACATATTTTCCGTTGTAAATGCACTAGAGGAATCCTCTAGATGCATACCCTTGGAGATTAGTAGCTTACCCATGTAAATTAGTAGGAAATTAACCTTTTAATGAATAAAGTGCCGGTCTCTTGTATGAAAGGACCATTTTTAGGGCACATGTATATAAGTCAATTTGTGACTCTTTGTAGAGACTTTTTGCCATTGTGAGAATCAAGAGCACATAATTTTGAATTTGTGTCTTCTCCTTTCTGTATCATCTTCTTTGTGAGCTTATGTGCATTTGTGTTGCTTGAAAAGAGAGTTAGGAAGTGTTTTCTATCCATGAAAGTGTTTGTTTGCTGTTGTTAAGGTGTTTGTGAAGTGTAGGAAATGTTGTAATGTAGGAAGGTCATTCCCAAGACTCAGTATTTTGCTCATAACTTGAAGTAGAAGCATCAAAATTGAGTGAAAATAGACCATTGGATGCGTCTTCGTGAGAGCTTCGAAACGTATATGCTATTTGCTATATTCAGAGTTCAGAGCTGAGAGAAAAGCTCAATTTACTGTTGGCTGCTGCTTCAAGTATCGCGACACCATAAATGACAGTTGAAGCTTGTTTGGAATAGGCTTGGACTTGTTTGCACTCTTAGGGGAAGCTCATTTGCATTGATCATCACTTGAATGCATGTCTTCATACACTCAGCTAGGTTTTGATACTCCTCGGATTGATAAATAAACCGTAAATCCCCACTATATGCACTTGAGGGGGATCGAGGTATAGTCTCTTTCTCCACAAGTCCCTAGGTTGGCGCTTAGGTACACACCTTTTTGGCACCGTGTGTACCTAAGCACCAACCTAGGGACTTGTGGAGAAAGAGACTATACCTCGATCCCCCTCAAGTGCATATAGTGGGGATTTATGCTTTATTTATCAATCCGAGGAGTATCAAAACCTAGCCGAGTGTATGAAGACATGCATTCAAGTGATGATCAATGCAAATGAGCTTCCCCTAAGAGTGCAAACAAGTCCAAGCCTATTCCAAACAAGCTTCAATTGTTAGTTATGGTGTCACGATACTTGGAGCAATAGCCAACAATAAATTGAGATTTTCTCTCAGCTCTAAACTTTGAATATAGCAAATAGCATATGCATTTAGAAGCTCTCGCAAAGACGCATCCAATGGTGGTATTCTCACTCAATTCTGACACTTTTACTTCAAGTTATGAGCATTATGAGCATTACCTTCTTCTCCTTGTTCGTTGATGTTTTCGGGGTGTTCCGTAACTACATACTGAATCTCTCTTTTGTACATATAAAACCCTCCTGCATACTTAACTACTGGCCTTGGTACTATGTAAGCATCTATAGCTTTCTTCATTAAGGTTATGAGCATTATGAGCATTACCTTCTTCTCCTTGTTCGTTGATGTTTTCAGGGTGTTCCGTAACTACATACTGAATCTCTCTTTTGTACATATAAAACCCTCCTGCATACTTAACTGCTGGCCTTGGTACTATGTAAGCATCTGTAGCTTTCTTTAATCTGGCCATTGATCGGTTTAGACCATCTAGGTAGATAGATATCCCATGTTGGTTGGTGTTCACATATTCCAAAGATGTCTGATATTCACCTTCAATAATTGACATCATGCCAATTATTGGTACAGAACTCTGCATATCCTCTGAAGCCATGGGAATTTCTTCTTCAAACTCACTTGAGGTTTCAGAGTAATGTGAATGACTACTTGGTTCGGCTACACTTCCTAAAGAAGAAATCACACTTCTTCGGCTTCCTAGGGTTCTCCCAGACCTTAGGTTCATCCAATTGATAACTTCTGGTCTAACTTGGCCAACCTAAGCTCCTAGAGCTCTTTGCTGAGGGTCTGAATTCTAGGGATGATTTGGTTGAATTAAGACCGACCAAGAAGTCACAACACACGATACTTGAACCCAACAAAAAACCACGATACTCGATATTTGACAGGTTGAGCCTTACCATGATACTGGATATTCGAGCAAGACGATACACGATATTAGGCACCTGAGAAGGTCACGGTACACGATGCTTGAGGAAACACGATACATGATATTCAACCACTAGACAAGTCACGATACATGATACTTGAGGAAACACGATAAACAATATTCAAGGAATACACGATACACGATATTTCTCTAATATTGCGAGCCAATCACGATACTCGATACTCGATAGTCCACAAAGTGAATCTCCACGATAGTCGATACTTGACTGATATCGTTTTCTGTGTCCCACGATACTTGATACTTCACAAGTATCGCGAGAAATTTCCAACGATACTCGATATCCACCAACTATCGCGAAACGCTTCCTTCACGATACACGATATGCCACAGGTATCGCGATCAGAATTTCACGATAGACGATACACAATAGGTATCGCCATCATATTTTTGCGATACACGATACACGATATCTGCTTAGTATCGTGAGTGTTTCTCAACGATACATGATATTCAACCTATGCAAGTATCACGATACTCAACCACAGGAGTTCACGATATCTAGGTATCGCGATATCTCAACCACGGGAGAACACGATACTTGACACTTTTTCAATTTTTTAGCCAGTGATTTTGGATTTTAAGTGCATACACATGTTCCTAGGGTGCATCTACCCTCTCCCCTCAGTCTGTATCACAAAATAAACTCTGTTTACCCCTATCTAATCTTTCACGATACTTGCCATAGGTCGTTCTACTGAAATGCTTACTTTAGTTGGCAATGATGAGTGGAAGATTAAAGTGCTCACCTTGGGAACTCTCTTTCAACTCCTCAACCACTCCTACTCGCCCTGCGCAGCTCAATCACCCCGATCTCCAATCACGATACTCGACTGTTAGCTTCCACGATACTTGCTTTGGAAACAAGTGATTTGAAAAAGACAATTTTTGGCTTTTATACTTTTGAAAGTTCTTTCTAACTAAAAAGACCAACAAGGAAAAGGTTGAAAGCTACTCTAACTTCCTAACTACTCCCTTCTTCCTCCTACTCTACTCTCTCCACTCACTTCCCTAGACTAACAACTCACTACACACACTCCAAGGGTGAGAAGTAGTAAGTGCGGATGAGTATGACTTACCAAAGAAGAGAAATTCACCAACTCCTCAACTCACTTCAATGCTACGAGCTACTTACTATCACACGAATGCTTCGGTTTGATTCAACTTTCCCCGGCAACGGTGCCAAAAACGTGTGTACCTAAGCACCAACCTAGGGACTTGCGGAGAAAGAGACTATACCTCGATGCCCCTCAAGTGCATATAGTGGGGATTTATGCTTTATTTATCAATCCGAAGAGTATCAAAACCTAACCGAGTGTATGAAGACATGCATTCAAGTGATGATCAATGCAAATGAGCTTCCCCTAAGAGTGCAAACAAGTCCAAGCCTATTCCAAACAAGCTTCAACTGTCAGTTATGGTGTCACGATACTTGGAGCAGCAGCCAATAGTAAATTGAGCTTTTCTCTCAGCTCTGAACTCCGAATATAGCGAATAGCGTATGCATTTCAAAGCTCTCATGAAGAGGCATCCAATCGTGGTATTTTCACTCAATTCTGACTCTTCTACTTCAAGGTATGAGCAAAATACTGAGTCACGGGAATGACCTTTCTACACTACAGCATTTCCTACACTTCACACACACCTTAACAACAACAAACAAACACTTTCATGGATAGACAACACTTCCTAACTCTCTTTTCAAGCAACACACATGCACACAAGCTCACAAAGAAGATGATACAGAGAGGAGAAGACACAAATTTGAAATTCTGTGCTCTTGATTCTCACAATGGCAAAAAGTCTCTACAAAGAGTCACAAATTGACTTATATACATGTGCCCTAAAAATGGTTCATTCACACAAGAGACCAGCACTTTATTCACTAAAAGGTTAATTTCCTACTAATTTACATGGGTAAGCTACTAATCTCCAAGGGTATGCATTTAGAGGATTCCTCTAGTGCATTTACAACGGAAAATATGTTACAAGATGGTTATGATACAAAAAGTAAAGTGTCCAAATCGGAAAAATTTTGGGGCCCTTCTTTTTCTCTGCCTTTTGCTCTTCTTAGCTCTGCAACACTCTCCCCCTCTTTATCTCTGTCGTCCCTTGATAGGCTTTACTCCTTGTCTGTCGCTTATTTTCCGCAGGCATCTCTTGGTCAGTTCTGCCTACTTGTTAGACTGGCATTCCATTTTAATGGCCCTGTTCTTGATTCTTCTTTTACATCCTCTGGGCCTGATGCATTCGTTTTGCCCGTTCTTTTCTTTTCATCACCCACAACCCGTGGAGATGGACTACTTGAGATTTTTAGTCTAGCTCACCAATAACCTCTTTAATTCTGGGTTGTTGTGTTAAGTCGGGCTGCCATGCATGCCACCTGTGGAAGGTATGAAGGTGTAGTTCTTCAGCCTTCGATGTGGACCTTCCAAAGATCAAGAGGTTGAAGCACCTTCTTGTGGTTCTGGAATCGCCGAATATCTTCTTGCACTTGTTCATGGATACTTCCTGGACTTGGTTCCTCCTTCCCTCCTACATGCTTTTCCTTGATGTGTGCCCCTACGGGGCTCTGTGCAGAGATGGGTGTTGCGCCCCTGCAGGGCTTCTTGCAGAGATATATCTTCACATATGATCTTTTAGTGAAGCTTCTTTCTTTGTCTTCTTCTTTTCTTCTTTTTGTTGGACTCTCCCTCAACACTGCCCCCTCCTGAACTCTGTCGTCCCCGACAGGCTTTGGAAGTCGGCGGGGGTATGTTCTGTATACTTTTTGCTCTGTCGCATTAAGCAGATTAGCTTCACGTATCATAAGTTGCTTCCACTGTTCTGCTTTACACCGTCATGTGGCGGCTGTCTATGATCAGAGAAGAAGCTTAGTTTGTATGCCACCAATCTGGCATTCAAGTTGGATGACATCTTTAAGAAAATTTCTGAATCAATTTCAAAAAACCCTGTGAAAAAAGCTTCTTCGAATGTTTGCATATATATACTCGGTAAAAACATAAGCCTAGAATAATATGCCATTATTGTCGGTCGGGTGGGCATAAGAGACAAATAAAAAATGAGGATATCTGTGCCTTGATTAATACCAATGAAATTTAAAAATGTATAAGCCGCATGCTTGAACACCTTCAATACTGTAAGTATCATGTTGAGGATTTTATTCGTCATCTTGATAGTTAGGTCGGGTACTGATGCATAACAATGCAGCCAAAATTCAATGGTTTTTACCATGTAGTCTTCCATTGGTAGATAATTGTCAGGTGGACTTGGAAGTCGCGGATAATTCAGCCACTGTTTATTGATCACACCATTCTTTTGCATATCCAAAAATTCTCTTGCCTCTCTGCGACAGGGTGTTGGGCAAAATGAAGGGTTTACCTGTAATAGATACGGTGTTGCTTGCCAGTGCAGCCGCAAGGTAGGAAATTTCTCCAAAAATTTTCTTCTCCATACCGGCTGTCCAGTTTCAAATTCCTCTTGAGTATAATTGAATGTATTATCCTGGAAGTGCAGCTGCTTGTCTGGATTTTTTTGTCCAAGTCTTTTCCTTTTATTTTTGCTTCTTTCATGACTTTGATCACTTCATTTTCAAAATTTTCTGTCAGTCGGGACACCAATAGTGCCTGTTCCTTCTGACCTATTTCTATAGTGTATGGCATTGGATGGTCATCGTGTGGTTCCGCTATCTACTCTTTTATTGGAGAATTATAAATCGGGGGAGATAGAGGACATACCTCTACCTCGTCAGTAGGATTCTCTTGTCTTGGCTCTATTGGTGTCCTGATGGATACTTTCTCTTCTTCTTTCATGTCTAATCGTGCAAGGCATTCAGTCTTCTCTTTAACTTCTTGCATAGCTGCCCTGAGTGCCTCTTTTGTTGCAAGCAGCTCATTACCAATTTCTACTACTTGGTCCATGTTTTCACTGTAACTCATTGCCAGTTTTCCATTGGCAATGTTAAGTTGTTTTGTGAGCTCATTAGTTTTGTTAATGTATTTGCGTTCCCATTCTTCCGTACGGGGTTGCTCTTGTTTCAGTAGATCTGCATATTTCTCAATCTGATCTCTTAGTTCCTTTTGGTCAGTAGCTGAAGTCTCTTGTTTTTCTATAGGTTGGTCATATAGTAATGCCTTCATCAGTTCTTTATTTTTGCTGCGTAAGTTATCATTTTCCTCCATATATACTTTGAGTTGTGTTTCGAGCAGATTGCTTCGAGCTTTCATCCTTTCTTTGTCTGCTTCACTAGCTTCATGTTGTCTTTGTAAATCTGTCAATTGTGTCTGGAGTTGATGATGATGTTTCATCAATGTATTACATTGTTCTTTAACAATGATTATCTCCACTTCCTTAGTTGAAATCTCTTGTTGGACCTGGATGAGCTGTGCGGACAATTGCTCACTCATTACTTGAAATTGATTCTTTTCCCGCATGGCCTTGTCGTAATCTGCATCCGTTTCCATCATTTGTTGTTGTGTGTCCATGGCCGTTTGTATCATCTGCTTAACAACAAGTTTTAATTGAGTAACGTCGACATTCAACCATGTTGTGGGGATATTAGGTTCTTCGCGCGTGGTAACATCTTTACCCTGCGCCACATGTAATGTATTATCATGGGGCTACCGAATATGGAGTTGTATTTGTGGCTCAGCCTCCCTATGGTCAATCTTGCCTTGTGGCGTATCATCAGGTACTTCAATCAAAATTTGCTCCTTATTTTGAGGGAAATTTTCTTCTTTGTCCATGCGTGGTTGTGTTTCTTCTTTGACAAGTGGCACTGGATCTCTACGTGTGATTGGAGCTTCCTTTATGCTGATTTTGGACTGATTGTTCAATTGAGTAACATGTACTAGTTCTCTGGATGCTTCTAGGCTCTTTGCCTGTGACTGTTGATTGTCCGGTGTAACTTTGACCTGATTGATCTCGGTCCATTCTTCATTGTGCATTTCTGTTCTTATGTCAGTGTCTAATGTGTCTTTTTCATGGCTGGACTCCTCATTAGAGCTCGAATCTTCTAATCCCAATTCTTTATATCTGGCACTTTGTTCTGGGGTCTGTTCTCTATCCTTTTGTTTCTTTCCTTGGCTGGCTTGTCTGTATTGATGACCTTGAACATTTAAGTTTACTTGCCCCTGCATATACATGTGCATTTCTTCTAGTGTTGCTGAGAGGTCCCTTTTTGTGATCGGCTGCTGTGTCAAAGGAATCTTTGCCAATGTGTGGGTCCTCTTCGATTGTGGTGTCTCTTGAGCTTCTTTCTCCCTAAGGTGTTTAGTCCCTTGCATGGGTTTCTTTGAACTGGTTCCCACTTCTTCGATGGAGATGACTGTTCTCTTCTTCTTTGGAACCATTGCAGACTTTGCATATTTTGCAATCTTTGTTGAAGTTGGCATTAAGCGTAAACATTCCTTCATGTCAAGTGCCTCATAAATTAGTAATGTCAATGCCGAACTTCCATTCAAGAACTTTTTCTGACCCCACTTTTTCTTTGCTTCGAATAGGCAATCTTGAATACATGGAGTCATATTTACTTGGTTTCCCACTTGTCTCATTGCATGTGAAAGTAATTGCACTACGATTTTTTGGGGTGCTGTATATCTATGCATACTAGGAAAGCAAAAATGTTGGTGTACCAATCGAACAGAGTCTTCAATGTCGGTTCTGTTGATTTCCAAAAAGGCTCTCTTTTTTGGATTGTGACATTCATCCTTGACATTAGTAAGACCATATTGGCTCCATCCAAAAGCTCTGTTGATTAGCTCATGAGTGAATCGAATTGTTTTCCATGTACCAACTTTGTCAAGCACTCTTGCTTCCTGGACTGATGGCTTATCTGATGAAGCTTGCAGCATATTCATCACGTGTGTACATCTTTGAAAATCAGGCAGGTATATTGGAAGTCTGAGGAATGCATCAATTCCTGCTCGTGCCCAGACATCCGTCATGCGCGGTAATCCTTGTACTATAGTCTAGAAATCTTGTGACATGATAGGAAAATAGTGATCCTTATCCATGATCTTGATGGTTGACATAAAAAGAAGCTCGAACACTAGTTGATCGTCAAGAAACCAATGACCTCTTGCCTTCGGGATTGATTCCAAGGGAAGAAGAAGGATCTCTTCCTCTTGCATAGCCTCAGAATTAAAGGATGCCATCTGCACTCAATACATACCAGTAATCAGTGGCAAGCTGTATGCATAATCATCCTTCACTTATCCTTCATAAGTTTGGCAACTCTCCAAGTGAATAGTGTCGTCCCTTCCCCGTGGGTGTGAGAAAGGTAATACCTAGGACTTTCTTCATACTTATTTATATATTTTCTTGTTTGTGTTGAAAGAAAATAGAAAATTTAGTCATAGCCGAAGCGGTGATTGAATTATATGTTATTTTCTTTTTGATTATTTTACAAGTGCTCTCCTATTTCCCAAGAGGGAAATGTGCTTCACTATGCTGAAGTAGAAGAAGAATGTGCCGAATGTTTGGCCTTGTATTGTGGCCCTATCATGCATACTTTGGATTCTTGTGACTCCAAATGTGTGCAAATCGAATTACTTGGTTAATGCATAGAGATTTTCTTGCCTGTCGGCATCCAAATCTGCTTTACTCCATTGGGAGAGCCTATCCTTCTAGCACTACTCGTGAATGTTGTTCTTCTCATGTTGGACTTCCGCTTCATCTGCCGTTTGACTCTTTGAATGATTTTTGTTGCGAGGCGAGGTTCTTGCTCTGTCCTGTAGTGGTTTATCTTCTGTTGTTTTGCCTTTCGATCGTACTAATTCTCCTTGTGCCTTGGCTTGTCCTTTTTGATGATTGTCACTTGGGCACATAACTTGGGAATCCATATTTGCGTTCAGGTTGGTTGGGCGGCCATTACCTTCTTTGGAATCCATACTCTCGCAATTCTTTGTGGAACTGGGTGTCCAAAGTGACTTGCATGCTTGTTCTGCGGTTCTTTCTGATGTTGATAGTGGTTCTGTTGTTGAAGATATGCTGTCACTTGATCTTTTCTGATCCAATCCTGTCTAGTGTAAGGAATGGGGTATATTCTAATGTGTGCAGGTTTTTGATGGTCTTGTGGACTTGTCCCTCTTGTGCTTGGTTCCTCACTGAGGTTTTTATTGGATAAAACACTACTGCGGTGATTTACTGGCCTAGGAGGTTGTGTGATAGTGAAATTTGGTGCTTTCTCACATATAGTACTTGATCATGGGGTTTCCTCAGTGTGAGTGAACGTATATTCAACATCGTGCTCGTTTGAATGATCTCTCGGATCTATACATTGGATTTTGATCGGTCGTTCGTCTAACATGCTGAACACCTCACCACGTCCTATCTTGGCCGAGATGTATCCTAGGGCCAATTGAATAGTCACTTCATATTCATATATCCAATCTTGACCTAACACAAGCTCTTCTAATAAGTCCTGATCATGACATACTATGAGTTTTTGTTCCATCGTGTTATTTCCGAGATGTAGAGGTAAGGTAACCTCGCCTATACATTTAGTAATTTTTCCTCCTATTCCAATCAGCTTTGCCGTAGATGGGCATAATTCTTCTTTGAGTTTCCGAGTCAATGAAAATTTGATACAGCTTATGGCTGCTTCTGTGTCAATGAGAGCATCCACTAAGTGGTACTCTTTTCTTCTAGCACCCGAATTCAAATAAGGTTGCACCATTTGCTGACCTAGGTTTTCTGTTGCTCTAAAATTAGCCATTGGGATGAGTTCCTCGCCTTGTCGATATCTCTCGTCTCTCTCTCATCCACTCCTTTCGTTTCCTGATTTGTTCTAGCACTTCTAGTCTAGCTTCTTCTCGTATCCTTTCTTCCTCTTTGCGCCTATTTTTACCCATTAGTAGTCGTGACATTAACTCTTCTGTCAATGGCTCTACGTATTTTTTCACTCGACATCCAATGATATAGTTTGGTAATACTTCTCCATCTAGGGTTGCTAAACTGATGGCTCTGCTGGTAGATATACGATTGATGATCAATGGGCCATATCCTCTTTTCTGCAGTTTCTTCGTGTGTTGTTTCAAGGTATAAACCAAAACTAAATCTCCTTCCTTCAAGTTTTTATCTTTAATATGAGCATCAAAATATGCCTTCTAACGCCTTTTAGCAACATAAATCCCTGCTATCGCTTGTAACCTAGTTTCGTGTAACTTTTCTATTTGATCCAATTGAGCTGATAGTTCATGTCCAATCCACTCGTAAGTTGTTGCTACTCTGAGAGTGGGTATCAAGAAATCAATTGGCAAGATGGCATTCTGTCCATACACTAAATTAAAAGGAGTAGTACCTATGGCTATTTTGTAGGCTACTCGGAATGCCCATAAAGCATGATGTAATTGCTTATCCCAATCAGATCTACCCTTGTTGACGATTTTAGTGAGGACTGTACACAAGATTTTGTTTGAACTTTCGGCCTGTCCATTGGCTTGTGGGTGATATGGGGCTGATTTCTTATGAATTACTAAGAATTCATTCAGTAGGGCTTCTATCACTTCATTCACAAAGTGTGTTCCTCTATCACTCACAATTTCTATAGGCAATCCAAATCTAGTGAAGACGTTCTCGAAGAGAAACTTGGCCGTAGTCCTCGCGTCGTTTTTATTGGTTGCTTTGGCTTCCACCCACTTGGTCAAATAGTCTGTGGCTACGATTATGTACTCAGCATGGGATCCTTTACCTGGTGGGCTAATAGGACCTATGAAGTCTATTCCCCATTTGGTAAAGGCTCTAGCACTCATCATGGGTTTTAGCAGCATTTCATCTCTTCTAATTGGATATTTTGTTCGTTGGTAGGTATCACATCGTTGCACATATGTGGCTGTATCTTGATGTAGAGTTGGCCACCACATTTCTGCAAAGAGAATCATTTTTACAGTTTTATCTGCAAAAAAGTGTCCTCCTATAGCTCTTGTATGTGCCATCTCTAAAACAACAAGATATTCATCTTCATGAATGCACATTCGTAAATAATTGTCTCTTCCTCACTTAAAGAGTTGTTTTCCTATGAGAGCATAGTCATTGCTTTGTTCTGTGAGAGCACGTTTCCTTGCTAGAGTGGATCCTTCTCGGTACTCTTGGGTCTTCAAGAATTTCGCCAGAGGCATGCTCCATCTTGGTGCTACTATGGAGTAGCATAGAGTAGAGTTCTCTTTTGGATTTCGTTATTGACAAGTTGGGCAGGCGGATACATAATTATGTGTATCCCTCTGCATTGTTGGCCAATATATGCCTAATCTCTTCAATGTTTGCCATGTCCCGTTTGCATTTAAATGAGTTTTCCATTGATTTACATGTGCTTTTTGAAGCCACATTTCTTGTTCCTCTTCTTCCACGCATCTCAAGAGTAATCCACTAGAGTCTTGGTGATATAAACTTCTAGCAATGATATGAAGGTTTTTAGTCTTCCATAAGTCTTGGTTTCTGTTTGGTGAGATCCCATGTGTTAACGGATGGAGGGCATCGCTCACCCGTAACAGGAGAAAGGACATGAATTTATACAGACAATGTGCAGATTAACAAAGAAGGAGATGAGGTAGAAGGAGAAGAAGTACCAACAACTCATATACTGCACGAATCCCAATGCGCTTCTTTTTCATTAAACAAAGGCATATACTTATACAACTTTACGTGCCCATTCGTATGGGACTTGTACCCATTCATTGCACCCCTTAGTCAACCCTTCAATTAAACCTTTAAAAACTAAAAATGCCCATGCGTACATGCCACTTAACACTAACACGCACGGTGGACTCGAATCCCACACCATGCTTACCAATGTCCTAGGTGTACTATATGTAACTACCCTATGAAACATTATCCCCCAACCAAAGTGCATGGCCCAAATCCATGGTATGGAAGGTAAGATAATGCCCATAATAATCCAGAACTATGAGAAATGTGTAATGCCAAGCAAAGTGCCTGGAACTTAATCCAAGTTATGCAAGTGCATTACATACAACCCATAGTCTGCCCAGCTATATGCATTGACATGAAGTACAAGACAGCTATATGCATTGACATGAAATACAACAGTGACATAATTACATTGCTTCGTCTTAGACATCAATTACATCTTTGTCATATGGATTCTGACAATACATCATTCTGATATACAATTTATGCAAATTGGTAAGAGGGATGGATCACTTCTTGGACTCTTGCCCACAAGTCTTTAGGCCATTCCCCATCTACTTCGGGAACAACGGATCCTTCTCTTTTATCCTCGCAGTAATTTTCGTCACGTGTCTCACCTTATTTTCCTTTCTCGAGATCATTAGGGATGACACACTCCTGGAGTTCTTTCTCGAGAATTCGTGAACTGGGTAGTCGAGGAACAGGTTTTTCTAGGGTCTGTTGAGCTACTTCAATTAATTTTTTGCATATCTCCAACGTTTCTTTCTCTAAGTCACCTCTTGGATATTCTTTTTCATGTTGTTTAATGGTTGGTCCTGCTCTTATTTGTGCCTGGTACGCCTGAATCCACATGGCTAACTCTTCCGGCATGGGATCTGCTAAAACTGATCCTACCTCTTCTTTTTTATATTTTCCTTTCTGATTTTCTTCTTCAAGTTTCTGTTTTTCTTCTTGACCTTGTTCACTGTTTTAATTCTCCTTCTTTTGTTATAGTTTCTTTTCCTTTATCCTATCTCTACGATTCTTCCATCTTTGTATTCGTTTACTTGTGATACTTTTTCCAGGCTCTTCCGAGTCTTCAACTACTTGAGGTGTAGGTATATTCACTTCTCTGTCGCCTTGATCATTCTCTCGAGTTTTTTCTAGGGTCTCTCTAGCTTAAGCTCTTGTTATGCTTTCAATGGCACAGTGTACTCCTTGTCACTCCCTGACGACTCTATCACTTCTATCACATTGATTTGCACGTTTGGGTTAACTTTGTTGGGGTTTTTGGGGCAATCTCTAAAAAGGTGTTCTTTACCACAATCACTACAGTATCCTTCCCAGACTCGCTATGGTGGTAGTGGGTTTGGTAATGTACATTCTCTGATGTAATGATCACCTCCGCATCTGTAACATGGTCCTCTAGGTGCAGGTGGTTTGTTCATAGGTCGAGAGGGTATGGGTGCTCTGGGAGCTGTGTACATCAATGACACATAATCCTGCTCATATCCGTAAGAACTATCTGGTACTTCCATGCCATATGTATATGGTTCATACATTTGTCCATATTCTATTATAGAGCTCTCATAAGTAGAGTAATTTCCTTGACTATGGTCGTAAGATAAGTCATATGGTTCGTTACTAGTCAAAGGCGTGGCTGGAACTATTGCTCTCTGAGGGTTCTCTTCCTGTCGAGCTATTTTCACTTGGACAACATTTTGGGGGTGGGGTGGTTGTTGACCTAACACCGGTTGTGGTTGAGCGTAACCTTGATAAGCATAAGGTCGTGGTGCTGGTGCCTGCTGCTGATATGCAGGATATCTGAAAGCTTCCCCTCCTAGATCTCTTTCAGGGTATCCATAAGGTCTCACTAGCGGTTGGACTGGTCTTGATTGCCGATTGTAAGGAAAGTTTTCTATGCTGTGATTTGTGTACTTTTGTTCTATGTTACAATATTGTAGAGGGCCCGGGATGGGTGGTCTATTGTGAGCATACGCAGGTGGTGGGACTACTCCCCTAGTGCATAAATGAGAAGGATGATCACCTCCACAATGCATACATCTTCTAAGCATGGGTACTCTCATTGGGTTGTTGCGGTAGTTCCTTGTCCTTGAACATTCAGTTTCTTTGCTACTAAGTCAGCTATTTCCTCTACATTGTTCTTTGAGTTTGATGTGGTGCTGGCAGAATCTTCACTTTTCACGCTACCTTGAGGTATTTTCAGATCTTCTGCTAGATTGTCCTCTAGGTCAATACATTCTTTCATACATCCTTGCAAAGTTTGAACTCTGTTCACATATACCAGAGATCTTAATGATCCATTCACTAATCCTTCTAATGACACCATCTTGTTTTGAGTGGGTCTCTCTTCAACTGGACATCTATCCACATACTGCTTGAATCTTCTTAATGCCAATCTCACTGATTCCATAGGAGTTTGCTTAAAACTATGGATCAATGAGGAAGAGTTGTTTTTAATCCCAGATTTAGTGAATTCTTCAATTAATTCCTGATAGACTTGTTCCATGTCTTGGAAATTATTAGGATCTAATGGCTGGAACCAAGCTAAAGCTGTATCTGTCAAAGTTAGACCAAAGGATTCATATTGGATCAAGAAATCTTCCACTTGTTCGGATCTGATAACCTGCTTGAATTCGGCTATATGATTGTACGGTTCGTAGAGCCATCATAGTGGTTTCTCATGCATTTGACAACTTGAATAGGTCTTAATCTTCTTCCTACTTCAGGTGGTCTAGGCATCATAGGAAAAACTGGTCCTCCTACCGGTATACCAGGTCCTCTAACTACATGTGGTCTATCTGGGACAGGGACTCTGTTCCTTGGTTCAATAGGTGGTTGAGGCCGGTAGTTAGGGTTATTGGCCGGCATAGTAAACTGCACATGCGGTCTGACAGGTATATGCGTTTGTTGTGTTTGTCCAGACTGTTGATATGAATTATCTTGAAAAGTTCCGTGGGGGTTTTGTGAAGTAGTGGCTTGTACCCTAGGGGGGAACACTGGAATGTTCTGATATTTCAGCCCTGCTCTTTCTAACTCTATTAGAGGCCAATACCTCCTTTGCTTTTTATCCAAATATGTGATAATGGTGGGGAGTTCTGGGTCTTGTAACTCATAGATAGTAACTAGGTTAGTGGCCACTTCGCATAATAAATAGTGGGCTCTAAGGAGATGCTCCATTCCATTGATCAAATACACATCCATTAGGGAATCATCTTGAGGAACTAGGTCTCCTCTCCAAACCCTAATAACAATGGATCTCCCTCTAGGGGTGGTCACCTGCTCTTCATGTCCCTCTTCATTAAGGTTATGAGAATTATGAGCATTACCTTCTTCTCCTTGTTCGTTGATGTTTTTGGGGTGTTCCGTAACTACATACTGAATCTCTCTTTTGTCCATATAAAACCCTCCTACATACTTAACTGCTGGCCTTGGTACTATGTAAGCATCTGTAGCTTTCTTTAATCTGGCCACTAATCGGTTTAGACCATCTAGGTACCGCCATACATGATACACGATATCTGCTTAGTATCGCGAGTGTTTCTCAGCGATACATGATATTCAACCTATGCAAGTATCGCGATACTCAACCACAGAAGTTCACGATATCCAGGTATCGGGAAATCTCAACCGTGGGAGAACACGAAACTTGACACTTTTTCAATTTTTTAGCCAGTGATTTTGGATTTTAAGTGCATACACATGTTCCTAGGGTGCATCTACCCTCTCCCCTCAATCTTTATCACAAAATAAACTCTGTTTACCCCTGTCTAATCTTTCACGATACTTGCCGCAGGTCGTTCTACTGAAATGCTTACTTTAGTTGGCAATGATGAGTGGAAGATTAAAGTGCTCACCTTGGGAACTCTCTTTCAACTCCTCAACTACTCCTACTTGCCCTGCGCAGCTCAATCACCCCGGTCTCCGATCACAATACTCGACTGTTAGCTTCCACGATACTTGCTTTGGAAACAAGTGATTTGAAGAAGACAATTTTTGACTTATATACTTTTGAAAGTTCTTTCTAACTAAAAAGACCAACAAGGCAAAGGTTGAAAGCTACTCTAACTTCCTAACTACTCCCTTCTTCCTCCTACTCTACTCTCTCCACTCACTTCCCTAGACTAACAACTCACTACACACACTCCAAGGTTGAGAAGTAGTAAGTGCGGATGAGTGTGACTTACCAAAGAAGAGAAATTCACCAACTCCTCAACTCACTTCAATGCTACGAGCTACTTACCATCACACGAATGCCTCGATTTGATTCGATTTTCCCCGAAAACGGTGCCAAAAATGTGTGTACCTAAGCACCAACCTAAGGACTTGTGGAGAAAGAGACTATACCTCAATCCCCCTCAAGTGCATATAGTGGGGATTTATGCTTTATTTATCAATCCGAAGAGTATCAAAACCTAACCGAGTGTATGAAGACATGCATTCAAGTGATGATCAATGCAAATGAGCTTCCCCTAAGAGTGCAAACAAGTCCAAGCCTATTCCAAACAAGCTTCAACTGTCAGTTATGGTGTCGCGATACATGGAGCAGCAACCAACAGTAAATTGAGCTTTTCTCTCAGCTCCGAACTCCGAATATAGCAAATAGCATATGCCTTTCGAAGCTCTCATGAAGACGCATCCAATGGTGGTATTTTCACTCAATTCTAACACTTCTACTTCAAGGTATGAGCAAAATACTGAGTCACGGGAATGACCTTCCTACACTACAGCATTTCCTACACTTCACACACACCTTAACAACAACAAACAAACACTTTCATGGATAGACAACACTTCCTAACTCTCTTTTCAAGCAACACACATGCACACAAGCTCTCAAAGAAGACGATACAGAGAGGAGAAGACTCAAATTCGAAATTCTGTGCTCTTGATTCTCACAATGGCAAAAAGTGTCTACAAAGAGTCACAAATTGACTTATATACATGTGCCCTAAAAATGGTCCTTTCACACAATAGACCGGCACTTTATTCACTAAAAGGTTAATTTCCTACTAATTTACATGGGTAAGCTACTAATCTCCAAGGGTATGCATCTAGAGGATTCCTCTAGTGCATTTACAATGGAAAATATGTTACAAGATGGTTATGATACAAAAAGTAAAGTGTCCAAATCGGAAAAATTTTGGGGCCCTTCTTTTTCTGTGGCTTTTGCTCTTCTTAGGTTTGCAACAAGCTCCTAAACCACAAAGGCACACTTCCATTTTATCATCATCATCTACATTCACGCCAATAGATGCAAGTGACTCACATATGCTTTTGATTTTCAGTGCGTAGTCACTTACCGACATGCCCTTCTTCTTGAATGTACGCAACTCATTCTTGAATTGCAATTTCTGTGCCTTTGTATTGGTGTCATACAATGTGAGCAAACTGTTCCAAGCCTCTTTCAGAGTCTTGGCATCTTGTATGTGCCCAATCATGCTATCTTGTATGCTAACAGATAGCTAGTACATTACCTTTTGTGCTCCTTGATTCCATTCCTCATATGGTCTTAACTGGTCTGTAGTTTGATTCCTATCTGGCAACTGCGAAGCATTTTCATTCTCTCTTTTGATGTATTTCTAGTAGCCTTTTCCCATAAGACAATTCTTCATTGTGAATCTCCAAGGATGGAAGTTGTTCTTGTCCAGCTTATCACTCAAAAGCTGACTCATTCCATTTACGTTCGCCATTTCTACAGCAATTCACAACACTACAAAACACTACAAGCAGCACTTCTGCTTGAACACTATCGCACTGTAACGTGATAGTTCGATCTCAGGAAAACATAATTTTTGTGTATCAATAGTATATAGAATCACTTGAAATTCTGGATCTAGAATATATGATTGTTGCCGAATACGGCGCAAGTTATAGTTTCTGAAACAGACTTGGCCCCACCCTTGAGGGCTCGAAACAGAGGTTGAGATGGCTTCGAAACTTCGATCTGACAAAAACGAGTGATCCTAAAGGGATAACTCATGAAAATATTTTGAGGTCTTCTACCTTCACACCAATTTTTATAGCAATCTGAGGTCGTTTGTGAATTGTGCTTTCTCCACGTCGTCTCGCGTACTCTTCATCATCGGCCTTCTCCATGAGCTCTCTGCAGCCACACTGGCTCTGATACCATGTCATGAGGAAGGAGATAAGGAAGAGAGCTCACACACACACTCTCACAATCAAAGAGAAGCACACACTCAGATTGAGGCAAGGAAGAATGATCTTCTTCTTCTTCTATTAGATAAAAAGGAATGTACAAGAATGACCTAAAAACAAGAATACAAGAAGTGCAGTATATAAAGATCAGTACATAAGGAAAAACTTAATGTCCGCCAATGAGTGTGCTGGCAAGGAACAAATGTGCCATCACTCTCGGTAGATAGATCTAATACAACTCAATGAAGTATCCCTGACATATACTGGTGTAGCTCAGTGATGAGTAGCACCTCCTTTAATGTCAATCCGGGAAGATGTGAGGATGGTATGAAGACCTCGAACAAGTGATGGCACAAGTGTGTGAGTGAGAAGCACACTAGCATGCACACACATACACACACACGCGCACACAAGGCAAGAACAAAGAGAGAGACAATGGAGTTCTTTAGATTACTCAAAAGTGCTCTTACAAGTTCAATTCTACAACAAGCTAACCTCAAAAATGAGCTCTCTAGCTCTATTTATAGTTTTTGACTAGCTTTGGTCCTGTCCAGACTTAGTGTCCGGCCTAGTTAAAAATTAGGTTCTAGAGCATATTTGAGGGTTCAAACGGAGTCTAAAAAATATGAAAATTGATAGGTAGGTGCTTGTAATGCTCCTCAAGCTCAAGGACTCCTTGGCTTGCACAAAATGGAGCTACAAAAAGGTGGAATGGTATTTACAATGGTGTAGAGTGACTAAAATCACTATTTGGGAAGTATTTCTTCATGGAAAAATTATGGGGCCTATTTTCCAGATCTGTGTTGCCTGCTTGTTCCTTGATCCGACTCCCTTCTTTGGCTTCCTTGTCTTGTGGGTCCTTGGGTGCCTTGGCTGCTGCTAACACCCCCCCTCTCTCGCGTCTGTCATCTTTGAAAAACCCTTGTTTGGCTGAGCGTGTGACATAGTATTGCACCGCATCTGAAGCTAGGTGATGTTCTTCCAACCTCAACCCTCGTGCTAGGTCTGTTAATAAAGCATCCCAATCTACTAGCCCTGGAATGTCCGGATGTGGTAGCCGCAATTGATCTGAGTGTAAGGTCCTCTCCACAGCGAACAGTTGGAGGAGATGTGAGGGCCTGGGTACGAATACTTCCGAGTGATATTCCCAGAACCTTGTGACGAACATCTCCTTGAAAGTTTGTTTGAAGCAAGCTAGGAGGTATTTTATTCTTGCATGCCAAGCATATATTACCTTGATTGAGGCGGTGGTGCTCATGTCATATACGAGGTCTAGGTTGCCTGCAGTGAAGCCGATTCTTGAGAAATGTGGGTCTTGGATGTTCTTGAATGTTCTGAATGTGATCAACATTAATTCAAAGATTTTCATGCACATTTGTGCCATCACGTCAGGGGTGTTCCGTAGTCTAAGGCTCTAGTGATGGATGGTGGAAATCATATAAACAATCGAGGGCTGTCCTTGTGGAGGTGCGAGATAGACATAATTCAACCACTTTGCACAACCTTTGACGTTCTTGACAGCAATGGTGAACTCAGGCCAGGTGCGTCTTTGGAGGATAGGAATGTAACATGGATTATACTTGATAAAGAGTGGCATGTTATTCTAGGTACGAACCATTTTTGGATAGGTCTCGAGAAGATGAATCCTCCAGGCAAGTTGAAAGGTTGACCCTTGTTTAGCACATTCAGGTCGATCATGGGGACCAAATTGAGTGGCAAAAGTCAGGGCTTTGCCACACCTTCGTTGAATCTCCACATTGTAATCAGCCAAGAGCACACAGTAAGGCACGTATTGATCAGGAACATATGGCTCCTCATATGACTCATCCACTTCGATGGGCACCAATTCTTCTGGCTCTGGTTCGATAACTGGAAAGGGTTGTCTTTCATACTCAAGTAGCTTCTTTTGCAATTCTTCAACCTGCTCTTTTAACGCCTTTACTTCCTCTGAAGTCGATGTTGACTCTATGATCTTGGGTTGTTCTTCTTGCTCCCTGAGCTGGCATTGCAGTTCATCTCGTTCCTTTTCCATATCATCATGTGCTTCCAACAGATCAGCATATCTTTCTAGAATTGTTTTCATCGTATCTGAAGGGATTGCTTTAAACTGTTCTGGGTCGATCTCATGGGGGGAACCTTCCATCGCAACTTCTAGGTTTTCTTTGTTCTGCTTTTGCAATCGCTTGTTCTCTTCAAGTGTCGTGGCCATGTGCTTCCGTAATAACGTCAGGTTGCGCCGGACTTTGACATTCTCTGACTGATAGAGTTCCAGTAAAGCTGTTAATTTCTTAACTTCGGAAGACTCGGATTGCTGGGGAGCTTCCAATACGATTTGATGGGCGTGTGCGAGCGTAGTATAGCGTTGATTCAGGTCCACGTTCTCTTCTTCTATAGTCGCAAGCCTCCTCTGTAGTTTCTGGTGGTCCATAGTTAATTGCCGATGGCGATCTTTGAGAGTCTGATATTCATTCTCTAGTTGATATACACATTGATGTAAAGTAGAAAACACATTATTTACATTTAAGAATGCTGGGAAAGGAGAGGATGCAGGGGGAATGGGGAAGGGAAAGGGAATCGTGAATGAGGTGGAATCAAGTGGTGATGTGGGTGGAGGGGGTATAGGAGATTGTGGCTGTGTGTGGGGAGGGAGTGTTGTGGCTGGTGATGTCTCCATTGTGTCAAAAGTGTGTGTGACTGTGTAGATGGGGACATTGGGTGGGGTGGTAGTGATGTTCGTGAATAGTGTTGTGAATGTGGGCATGGTAACCCCTCCGAATTGGATGCCTGGAGAGAGAGGAATTCCCATGACATATGTGGTGATCGTGGATGTTGGGGTGGTGGTATCATGGGGTGAAGTGAATTGTGCAGTGAGAGGTGAGGAGTGTGGTGATGGTGGTGCCACCTGATGTTCTTCTGTCCGTGTGGTATCTCCTGGTGTTGATACATCTATGTGAATTTGCTTGGCGGAGCGCATGGGGCGGGTTGGCACTCGTTTCTGAAAGCGATGAATATAAGCAAGAGCCAAAATGAATAGCTTCATCCAAGCCCAACGCATCCACATGAAGGTTTAAAGACTCAATGAATTGGTCGTCAACCCCTTCTTCTCCTAACATCTGACTTATTAGCATCTTCCCTGTTTCCAGTGAAAGCTTGTGATGTTCCTGAACCCTCTTCATGGTTTCATACAATCTTTTTACATGTGCAGTATAAGCCGGGGCACTCGCTAGTCCTGAGGTTTCTTTGTACTCTTGGTCGTGTTCCTCGTCTGCTTCCTCTTCAGTCTCTTCTTCATCTTCGTACTACTTCAGGTTGGGTAGGAGCTGAAGTCGTTGTGGTTGGTTTTGGTCCTAGGGTCTGTTCTGCTTCCGTCTCAAGATTGGCTTCATTAATAATGTGGGCGATTTCTTCATCTGTCAAATCGTCTAGGGTGTAGCCTTGTGGGAACTCCAAGTCCGGTGGAATCGGAGGGAAAACCAAATTGGGTCCTTCTGCACTTTGTCTGGGTAAGCAAATGGTAAATGGACGGACACGTCTGGTCTGAGGTGGTGTCACCTCTGGTGTGAGGGTGGCACCCCTTGCTTGTGCATAGGGTATTTGAACTACACCCCTCATCTTCTTCGAAGGTGGCCTTGTCGTTGATAGCCATCTCTGGAATTCCTAGGCTAGGGACCACGCTAGTGCTCTTTGAATAGGCACATCATATGCTAAGCACCTGTAGATGATCCTTGTTAGTGCACAGCATCCATGAAGCACATTCTTATGTTTCTTGTTCCAGTGCTGATGTGCTAGGTGGATTTGATCTATGATCTAGTGGGGTAGATTGATTGTGAGGTTTTCTGTCTCTGCCAAGTACAAGCTAAACCAAATTCTTTTGGGTGGCATGGTGAAGCGCTCCTGGGTTGGAAAGGCAAAGTGTTGCATGATTGTGCATAGGTGGAGGGCGATGGTAGGTGTCATAGCAACTATATCCTTTAACTTGTTAAGATCTTTGTGTTTCATTCTTCTAGGGATCAATGTTTCTTTCTCTGTGGGAATGTGCATGCCATTCATTTCCAAGGCTTCCCGTACTAAATTGAGTGTAAGTTTAAATCTTTTCAATTCATGGCCTAGTGTTAGAGATGGGAGAACAAATGTACTATCTCCCCCTTTGGCTCTACTAGGAGTGATCGTGCTAATCAAGTAGGAGCAACGTAGGAAATCAGGCTTAGGTAAGAGGGCTCTAAAATAGCTATCTAGGCCCGCCTTTGTCCATACAGATCTCATTACTTTTGCATCTTGATATTTCTCGAATTCTCGGGTGAAGAAATGATACCTCCCCCACTTTCCATTAAACTCTAATTCAGCTTCCCAGAAGTATTTTCCTTCTCCTAATGGACCTGCAACATCACTGAACCAGTGTGCATTTTTGCCAACTTGTGACATGTGCCCCTACGGAGGGTTCTGAATGGGAAGGACATGCATCGCTCTGAGTTCTTGCGGCCTCTCGGTGAGTTGTGGTTTGAGGAGGAGAGTTTCAATATCCACTATTTGGGTGCTGGATCCTGCCTGGGAACTAGTTCCTGCTGCTTCTGCCATGTTACTTCTTGTTTGCTGGTTCTGTGAGAATATAGAAGCATGTGTTAACATTGTAATGGACAAGATAGAAAAATTTTTGTCCCCGTTACAACATGAACATGAGGTTAGTGATAGGTTAGTTAGTCAGTGAGTGCTCGGTGATTGTGGGTGTAGTTAGTGGATGAATTGTCCTATGAGCTAAATGGAAAGATGCAGTGTGAGAATGATGCAGTTAGTAGGTGGAGATGAATGTACAAGTGGGGGTCGGGAGGTTTATTACAAGCTTTGGGCAGCCAAACACAGTGGATGGATTTAGGTTTTGGTTCTCTGGAGACTTTGGAGGGCTTTGTGAGAGTTTTTGCTTGGAAATGAGGCTTTTTAGGGACCCATTTACAAGTGATTCTACTCGTGCTCATGGGTGAATATGTGTTTGTGCATGTCGAAGAAGAATGGGTATCAGCTGTTCGAGTGAGTGAACCATGTTGTACATGGTGTGGTCTGTGTGTAGCTATTTGAGCTCGCAAGCAAGCCTTAGGCACCCAAATTTGTCTTGATTGTGGGTCAGCCTTCATCGACTTCTTGGGTACCCAGATAGACTTCACTTTCGTAGAAGAATTTTTGAAAAAATTCTTATTAGTGGCCTGTCATTGATCACTAATATGAAGCTGAGCTAGTGTTTGTGATTGGACCACCACAGGTTGATCGCCTTTCCGCACCCACACTTGTTTTGGTTGCTGCGATACCGTGCTTTGTTCTTTCTTTTGGCTTTGAGCATAGATCATCTGTTTCTTCTGCATTCGATCCACTTTTTTGATTGCCATATCCCTATGGCCTTTGGAAAATAAGGAAGTTCCATCGTATCCTTGACTTCTTTGTTGAGATAATCATCCCTCTGCATCACATAGTTTTGGACAAGAATAGCATGGTCATCTTCATGTGTACTCTTGGAAGGACCAAGAGTTTGTGCCTTTCCTAGTTCCTTGAGTGCCTCATTTTCTAACTCAAGTGTAATGCGGTTCTGATTTACCCAGACCTGAAGAAGTCCACTTCTTAGGTTTAAGTTGACTGCATGTTCATAGATCCAGTCTTGACCCAAGACAAGAGACTCAGTGAGGTCCTCATCTTGACACACTAGTACCTTAACTATCATTAGAACATCTTGAATGTAGAGGGGAAGTTCTGCCTCACCCATGCAAGGGGTTTCCACACCTCCCAATCCTATGAGGTATGCCTCCACAAGATTGACTTTTAATTTCAACTCTTGACAGTGAGAGAGTCTCACTGCACTAGTGGCTGCACCTGAATCAATCAGGGCCCGTACAGTGCTTGCATTTTTTCCTTGTCCTCTCTCTAAGGTTACAAAAGGACGTCGATCAACTATTCTATGGGGACTTACACTTGATACTTCACACATAGCCATATGATATCCTGGGTCCACATAGTCATCTGTCTTAAGCTGATCTCTACCCTGTCTTCTCAACTTCATCCTTTGGATTTGCTCTAATGCTTCTGCTTGTGCTTCTTCTCGAATTCGTTTTTCCTCTTCTTTACATTTCTTTGCAGTATTGAGCCGATTTAACATCTCCTCTGTGAGGGGTTCTTGATATAATTTGACTCTACATCCATTGATGTAACTAGGGAGGACATCACCTTCTAGTGTAGCTAGCTGAACTGCTCCACTCGTTGAGATCCTATTTATGATCATAGGTCCATAACCTCTCTTCTCTAGTTTTCATGCATGTTGCTTCAATGTGTAGACCAAAACTAGGTCTCCTGCTTTTAAGCCCTTATCCTTCACATGTGTATCGAAATATGCTTTTTGCCTCTTCTTGGCTACATAAATTCCTGCTCCAGCTCTCAATCGTGTTTCACCTAATTGTTCAAGATCAAAGATTCTAGAGGAGAGCTCATGGCCTGTCCACTCATGCTCCTGTGCTACTCTCAATGTAGGTATCAAGAAGTCCAATGGTAGCACTGCATTTTGGCCAAATACCATCTGAAAGGGTGCAGCTTGGAGTACCATTTTATAGGAAACTCGATATGCCCAAACAACATGGTGTAGCTGTTTGTCCCAATCAGTGCATTTATTATTCACTAATTTGGTGAGCACATTGCATAGAATCTTATTTTTGCTTTTGGCTTGCCCATTAGCTTGTGGGTGATAGGGGTCAGACTTCTTGTGTACTACCAAGAACTCTTGAAGAAGATTTTCAATAACTTCAATCAAGAAGTGAGTGCCTCTATCACTGATGAGCTCTATAGGTAGCCCGTACCTTGTGAACACATTCTGAAATAAGAACTTAGCTGTCATTTGAGCATCATTCTTCATTGTGGCTTTCACTTCTACCCATTTGGTCAGATAATTAGTGGCAACAATGATATATTCAGCATGTGAACCCTTGGCTGGGGGATTAATAGGACCTACAAAGTCTATTCCCCACTTAGAGAATGCACATCCACCCATCATAGGTTTCAATGGCATCTCATCTTTGCGTATAGAATATTGAGTTTCCTGACAAACATCACACCTCTTCACATAGGTATGTGCATCCATGTGAAGTGTGGGCCACCAAAGGCCTGCAAAAAGTATTGCCTTGATCACCCTATCTGGACCAAAGTGTCCTCCTGCTACACCTTGGTGAGTAGTTTCCAAGATCTTAAGATATTCGCTCTCATGGACACATAGCCTTAGATATCCATCTTTTCCGCGCTTGTATAGATTATCACCAATGAGTGAGTAGTCTAGGGCTTCTTGTTCTAAACTTCTTTTCCTAGCCAGAGTCATGTCTTGTGGGAATGTTTTCATCCTCAGGAAGGCTACTAGTGGTTCACTCCAATTTGGCACTATGGACACTTGATAAAGAGTGGCATGTTCCATGGGTGCTTTAGTGCAGCAGATCGGGCATTCCTTGCACAATTTATGGAAATCTACTTCCATAGTTGGCCAATGCACTCCGAATCTCCTTAGTGTCTGTAGAGTTCTTTGCCTTGAATAGTGTTGCTCTAATGCACCTACATGTGCTAATTGCAAGCATTTCACGTACTCATCCTCTTCCACACAACAAGCTAATATTCCTTGATCTGTATGCTTGTACATACTTCTTACCATGATATGGTACTTTAGGGCTTTTACTAGCTCCCTATCTTGAGTGTTTATTATTGGGTGTTTGGGCCCATATGTCAATACTGGCACTAAGGTCTTGGCCCATTGGGGTACAACTTCCAAATTAAACAAGTAAGCATCAGGAAGGTCATCTGATACTCCTTGTGGGGCCTCTCCGGATGTGAGCCTAGAGAGATGATCTGCTCTCAAATGAGTCTTACCTTTCCTCACCACAACCTCAAAGTCGTATTCCATTAGCAAGAGGAACCATCTCACCAATCTACCTATACTCCATGGTTTGTTTACCAAGTACAACAGTGCTTGATGATCAGTAAAAAATTTAAACTTATCTGCAAGCAAATAGTGTCTAAACTTTTTAACCGCATATACCATGCCTAATCCTTCTCGTTCGGTGGTTGTATAGTTTTGTTCAGCAGCATTCAACTGTCTACTAGCATAGGCAATTGGAAGGTCCATATTACCTTCACCAGTAAGTTGAGCAAGCACACATCCAATAACATAATTGGATGCGTCCACATGGACATGAAAGGGCTTATTCCAATCTGGTGTAGTCAAGATTGGTGCAGAACATAATCGTCGTTTAAGCTCATTGAAGGAGTTTTCGCATTCTTCAGTCCACTCAAAATTGGTCAAAAGTCCGTACAGAGGCTTTGCAAGATGGCATACATGTGTATGAAACATCGATAATCGCCACAATGCCCCATGAAAGCTTGCACTTCCTTGACATTCTTTGGCCTATGTAGCTCTGCTATAGCTTTCACTTTCTCCTCATCCGTGGATATGCCATTCTTTGACACTATATGTCCTAGAATCTTGCCTTGCCTAACCATGAAAACACACTTTTCTGGGTTCAAGCAGACTTGATATTCTCTACATTTGTCAAAGATTTGCCTAAGTTCAGGTATATGTGTCTGTCTAATGTAGGAATGGGCATAGATATCATCAACGTAGACTTCCAAATTCTTCCTTAAGAATTCTTTAAACACATGACACATCAATCTCTGAAAGGTAGCTGGTGCATTGGTAAGACCAAATGGCATTACTCAAAAGGAAAATATGCCCCACTCTGTGGCAAAAGCAGTCTTATGCTGATCTTCTGGAGCAATGGCCACCTGATTCTAGCTAGAGAACCCATCAAGGAAGCTATACACTTCCTTACCTGCTACTCTTTCTAGGAGATGTTCAGTGATGGGAAGCAGATAGTTATCTCGAATGGTGGCTGCATTAACCTTCTTCAAGTTGATGCATACATGTAGCTTTCCATTCTTCTTGGGCACCACTACAATGGGTGATACCCACTCAGTGTGCTCAATTTCATAGATAAATTCAGTTTCCACCAGACGATCTATCTCTTCTTTGATCTTGGTGGCATAATTATCATTATAAGTGTATGGCTTTTGTTTTGAGGGTTTGGCATCTGAAGTCATGGGGATAGTGTGTGAGCATATGTCAGGGTCTACACTTTTCAAGTCCTTGTAGCTCCAAGCGAATGCATCTCTATATTCTCTTAGCAAGGTTATCAACTCTTGCTCTTCTTCTTCCGTCAGGTCATGTCCTATGTAAGTGCATCTCTCCTCTCCTTCTTCTATGGCTACAACTATTTTCTAGGTGGTTTCTTTGTTATCATAGGCCTCCCTTGATTGTTCCTCACGTTTAGGCATTCTTATG
Source organism: Ceratopteris richardii (assembly GCA_020310875.1). NCBI lineage: Eukaryota > Viridiplantae > Streptophyta > Polypodiopsida > Polypodiales > Pteridaceae > Ceratopteris > Ceratopteris richardii. Next base: position 36,676,448 of record CM035424.1, read on the forward strand.
ATGACTCTTCTATCGTCTATCTCATACTTTTTGAAATTCTCGGGGACCTCAAACAAAGATTCTTCCTCTTCTCGTGTGACTTCTATCTTCTTCCTCTTCTTGCCCTCATTCTTGGTGGTTACTTTTGTGGTTAACCTTACATCATTTGCAAGCTCTTCATGTCTCTGAGAGTGAACTTCTACTTCATAGAAGTATTCTTCATCTTGTTGATGACATGATTGCTTCTACTCCAACAGAAAACCTTATTTTGGTGCCTTGACACCCACTTGTAGCATGTGGTCTAGGTAGCTCTTCTGTCGCACTATTTGGACAGGTCGGTGGTGGAATCTACACCAAAGCTGCGGACAAGATAGAGAGAGTGAGAGAGAGAAAGAAAGATCCTGGATCACAATCTAGAAGCTTCAGTTCAATGCAGGCGGCGGCGGTAGATTAGTTGCACCATTTTTTTTTTTTTTGATAGTCAATATGAAGATAAGTCTGGCACAAGCCACGTGAAGCTCTCTGGTTTTTTTGTCATGTACTTCTTTCAAATGACATCATACATGATATCGTCAAAAATGCATTGTAGTTAGTCCATTCCACGTAGTTTACTTTGCAAAAAAAAAAAGAAGAGGCAGAAAACTCAATTATCTCATACACTATATTCATTATGTCTATGTTGGCTTCGAAAATTTTCGGATCAATATCACGTTGATGTTGCATCTTAGATATGGTTCATTTACTACACCACATGTTTTTTTGCCATTCGACAGCCTCTGATATTCAGCCAATCAGAACTTTGACACATCATTTGACACTTTCATTGTCATTCTTACAAAGTTTTTTGTACTTTCTGCAAGGATTCAACCTATAGTTTTGTGCCACCCTATACACATTGAACTTAATTTTCTTGTATTCCTCAAGGGTACAATTACTCTATTGTGGCACACTCAAGGCATCACGTGCCTCCATCTTTGTACATCAAGAATATAAGAAGAAGACACTTTTGTGTGTGTGTGTGTGATTGTGGGATTGGAGGCTAGTCTAAGCCCACCCACAAGTTCTCTTTGCGCATCGACTCTCCCCACTCCACGATGTCTCTCTTTGCAAAAGTGAAGGGCTATTCTAAGCCCCCCCGAAGCGTTTCTTCTAATTCTTGGTGCAAGTGAAGAGCTACTCTAAGCCCCCCCCTCCCCAAGGAGTTTTTCAGTCTGGTATCGAGTCGATCATTTTAAGCTTTGCAATTATTTTGAAGCAACTTTTTTGGCAAGAGATTTTGGTAGTGTTTCTAAACACTTTATCTTCCAAGCTTGTGCATTTGGCAAAGATTTTGGTAGTGTTTATAAACACTTTATCTTCAAAGCTTTGTAATGACCAAAAGTGAAGGTAGCTATGGAAAGATGCCATGCATGCTTATCTCTACACAAATCTTCTTCATGAGGTAGTAGATGGGTCAGACCCTGAACCCAATAGGGATACCAACTTAGACAATCGGCATGTGTGGAATGTCAAGGACAAAAGAGCTTTAGGTCAGCTATTACTTGCCTACGACGAATTGACAAAAGGACATATCACTGCCTGCAAGACATCCAAGGATGCTTGGGATACGTTAGCCGCTTTATATGAAGACAAGACCCCTTCGAAGATATATGCATTAGAGGCCGAGTTTCATAATTTGATCATTAGGCCACATGACAAAATTACCAAGGTCATAGCCCAATTTGAGGATTACCAACGTAAATTAGCACTATGTGGTAGGCAGATCTCTAGTGAAGACATGGCCATTGGACTTCTTAATAAGTTACCTAAGTCATACGAGACATTTGTCACAACTTTGTATAATCGTGGCCAAGTCTTATCTTGGGAAGAGGTTCTTCGACTATTGCTCCTTCACGACTCCCGAGCCAAAGTGACTTCCTCACAAGAGTCAGCCATGAAGGCCAAAGGCCCATTCAATAAGGGCAAAACCACAAGTCATCATGCTAGCAATGCATCTAAGCAAGGATCGCATAATTCATCAAAGAAGTTCACCTATAATTTCTGTGGAAAATCAGGACACTTAGAAAAGTTTTGCCATAAAAAGAAACAATCATCAAAGGTTTCTATGTCTAGCCAAGCATCCACAGGCTCCCAACATAGATCCCACTGCTCGAGTGGAAACTTTTCATCTCTAGAGAAGCCAATGTACTAGTGAATTCTAGCTCCCCACATGAGTGGATCTTTGATAGCGGAGCTACCTCCCATATGTGCAAAGACAAGGACTTCTTTTAGGAACTCGATGAGCATACGAGAGAAGTATATCTTGGCAACAACAAAAGTTTATCCATCGAAGGAAAAGGAAAAGTTCAAATTACCAACAATCAGGGAAAATGCAGTTCTAAATTTATGTATGAATCTACTTTCTGTCAAGGCCATTACAGATCAGGACAAACAAGTATGGTTTGATAACACCTCAGTAAAGGTAGTTGATCCCCATACGAAGGATGTCATTGCTCAAGGTATTAAAGAAAAGGGCCTCTACAAACTATCTTGCTTTGAATCCAAAGAATCAACCTCAAGTTTGTGGCACCAAAGAACACTTCTTACTTAGCTCAGATCTCTTCCAATCAACTTGTCAAAGGTCTACCCAGGATCGCACAAGTGGCATTGAATTGCAAAGATGTGATAAGCAATCAACTTCCTCTTTGCCTAAAGAAGCATCCATTTCTGTAAATAAACCCTTAGCATTAGTCCATATTGACATTTGTGGACCAATGAGTACACCTTCTCTAAGTGGGAGAATTTACTTCTTCTTGATTGTAGATGATTTCACTAGATACACATGGGTTTATTCACTCAAGCATAAAGAAGATGCCATTTCCAAGTTTAAGGAGTGGACAACAACAGTTGAAGAAGACTTTCAAGTTCTTTGAAGATCATCCGATCTGATGGAGATAGTAGCTTTGTCAACCCAAACTTCTCCAAGTATTTGAAGCAACATGGAATCAAGTATCAAGCCAAGCAAGATACTCAACAAGGTATTGCATTACAAAAGAGTCGAAGTGTGATCCAAATGGCCAAAGTTATGCTTAGACAAAAGCAAGTTCCACTAAAGTTTTGGGGTGAAGCAGTGCAGACAACAATACACATTCAGAATAGAGGTTTTTCAGATGTTTTGAAGAACAAAACACCATTTGAGGATTACTTTCAAAAGAAGCCAAGTATAAGCTATTTCCGCGTCTTTGGTAGTGATGCCTACGTCCAAGGCCATGATGATGTTGGCCTAAGCAGTACATTTTCATTGGGTACAGTGAGCGACAAAAGGCATACAAACTCTACTACCCAAATAGTCACTCAGTTATAGTAACCAAAGAGTGCACCTTTGATGAATACTCTAAGTATTCATCCCTTTTGGGTCCTCCCATTTCAGATTCAGAGGGGGATCATTCTAGTTTTGAACAGTCACACTATGTGGAGCATGCTCTCTTTGTACATGACTTTCCTGATCATAGTACAGTTTTGGAGCATGAGGAATCAGAGATCATCGAAGGTTTACATTTCACCTTAGCTTCAGTTGGGCATTACCTCAGGATCAGTGATTTGTCATTTTCCATTCCTGTCTTCGAGAGTCCACATAACTCGCCTACAACAACATTCTGAGCCTGTACCTTTCCATTCATGGATTCCGACATCATTTCAGTTACCACAAGACACTCCTGCATCTGCTTGGATTCATCACTCAGTTGGATCCCATTCTGAGCCAGATTCTTGGTTCAGAGGGGGCTTCCAAGGTTCTACTGACACATATCAAGACTTTGTACACTCCATGGAGGACTTCAGCATACAGATGTACTACCATGTGACTATGATTTTATGCTTCATGCCTTATGTTTCACTCTTGTAGGAACTATTTCTTGGCACTACACATAGTGTGGTGAACATGGTGAAAGCTTTGGAGGTTCCGACATACCACATGGAGTCATCCTACCTATCTCGCATGGAGGTGATCTCGTCTAGTGAGATCTTGTTCTGCTCGTGTACCTCATTGGTGGCGTACCTCTGGAGCATTCGCTTGATCCATTTGGTGGACATATTATGGAGTACCTGGCGATCCCGCATGATGGATACCACTTGGAGGCTATGGATTCTGAGATGTCGACTTCCTGGTGCTCGTGCTGCTACTGCTGATACATTCTTGGTGGACCTTTCTCACATACCCTAGCAGCCTCCATACACTCCAAAATGGAGCTGCAGAGGGGTGTTGACGACATGATTGCTTCTACTTCATCTACATTTGCATCCGCATGAGTGCATCTCCATTTTGTATCCAAGAGGCACTCCATTTCTAGTCTATTTCCATTTTATATTGTATTTCCTTTGTATTTGGGTACCTTGCCATGTGCTTCTACCAGTTGTATTCATTCTCCTTTCAGGAGACTTATCCCACATATGATGTACTTTTGAGAGCCCCTCCCAAATCTATATAAGGAGGGCCTCTCCCCTCATTTGTACTTGGTTAGAAGCTTGAGGATCCTACTCCATGCTCTTGGCAAGCTCATTTCTAATCCACATGAGTTTACCCACTTCATGGTCTACTCATTTTGTGTCTCACACATTCTTTGTTTTGTGAGAGTACTTTACTTTTCATTTTGCTTCCACGTGCGTACTCTCTACACATCTGATGCAAAAGGTGGGTCCATAATGATTGACTCCAGATCGGAGTCACTTGCATCCTCAAATGCATCAGTGCTAGGTTCACATTCTTCAAGAACCAAATCTCCCATGAGTGGCTCTATGGAAAAGAGTGAAATGTCATAGCCATCCTCGTCATAGTGGGGTGTCCATTGTTCTTCATTAATGGCTACATCCATTGTTGCTAGAATTTCCGCCTAGTCATGAGGTTCAAACTCTTCTTCTAGGAAAACTACAGGTGCATAGGCTGGGTCTTGAACTGATCTATGGGTTTCCTTCGCACCTATCTCTCTAGCTTTTTCTCTCTTCTCTTCTTCTACTGGTACTTTACACCTCCACAAGTGAGTGTCTTCATGCATCCATGAGGATTTTGATCCTATGGAATGCACCGACTCAGTATCATCTTTGGCTCGATGGATGGGATTCCATTGGATGGGAGGTACATCTCTATGAGAATAGTCCTTGAGATTAACTTTGGTCGTGACACCTAAGTGTTGCAAGTACAAGGAATTGGTTCCCCAATCATGTACCACTTGCAACTGCCGCATAAATGGTCTTCCCAAAATCATCTCATAGGCATGAATTTTGCTAAAGTCACATATAGCAAAAGTATGCTCAAACTCTACACCACAAGTGGTGAGAGTTATTCCTTCTAGCAATCCTAAGGGTCTCTCAATGTGTCCATCGGCCATCTGCAATTTCATTCTTGTCAGCATGAGTGCTGGCTTGCCCCAACGCTTCCATAGGGAAATGGTAGCAAATGCAACTCCCGCACCTGAGTCCAGAATTGCCTTGGTGGTGTACCCCTGATGGGTGATGGGAAGATAGGTGTTTCCTTCTTCTCCTTCACTCATATCTCCTATCTTGTCCAAGGGTATTTCTGGTACCGTTCTATGAGATCCTACCTGGGAACGAGGTTTAGCTACTTCTAGCACTTGTTTGGCTACATGTTTCCATAGTTCGGGCCTCATCTTGAGTAGCTCTTCTAAAGTGAGGTTGCACTGCACTTTAGTGTTCTTCACTACCTCTGTGTTCCTAGGTATGACCGAGTCTTCATTTCTTACCATGACCATGGGTGCTCTCATACACGTAGACTTAGCTTCCCATGCGCCTGTGAAATGGGCCAATTCATGTCCAATCTCTCTTGGGATTGGGTGCTCTCTTGCTCTCCATAAATGGATGGAATGTCTTGTGGGAATTGATCCTGAGCGTCATCCACAAGTTCAATGGGAGGAGGGACGTCACTTTCCTTTGCCCATTTCTCTTCTTGAATCTCTCACAGAAACTCTATTCACAGAAGAAGATGTGTCTGGTGTAGTGGAATTAGGCACATAAGCTTCCTGGGGAGGAATGCTTATTCTTTCGCTTGCCTTGGCTCTTCCTTGGGAGATGGCTTCCTTATCAGATCTTGCAATTATGCTCTCTAATTTCTCCAACAATCCATCAAAATGCATCTGTGCCTTAGCTGAGCAAGAGTAGTTGAAGAGGTGACTGGCTTCAAACATGGTCTGAGCCAATGCTACCATTTTAGCACAAAGCTTGGTTCTTTCTATCTCTAGATCAGCTCTAGGGTAACATTTGTCATGATCCGTCACATTTGGCCCTTCTTGGTTTCTGGCCTGATATGCTTTAAGCATCATGTCTATGTCTTCTAGAGTGGGGTCAGCTAATACTGATCTTGCTCTAGGGGGTGGTGGAATTGTATGAGCTGGGTTGAAAGATGCTGGATTAGATGGTGATAGGGATGAAGGTGGTGGTGGTATGTGAGAGTTTGTTTGAGAGGTAAGCTCAACAATTTTTGCTTTTGTTTCTCTTATGCTTTCTTCTAATTCGCTCATCTTCTTAGACCATTGTCTTTTCATTCTCTCTCGGCTATCTTTCCAGGCTCTCCTCTGTTTCTTGGCTATGCTCTCAGTTTCACTAACCTTGGTGCTCTTTTCTTGGCCTAAACCTTGGTTCTGCTTCAATGCTTGAGCTCTAGTGACCACCTGTACTGGTGCAGTGGAAGTTACACTTAACTAGCCCAATAACGTTGATAGGAGTGATTTTTGGCATGTTGTTAGGGTTCTTAGGGAAGTCCCGCAAGAGATGCTCTTTTCCACAATCTTGACAAAAGCCCTGGATTGTTACTGACTGGGTTTCTGTAGGTGCAAGCATGGGGCAATCACGAATGAGGTGATCTCCGTGGCATCTGTAGCATGGTCCTCTAGGGAATGGGGGTCTTACTTGCCTAGGTTGAGGTCTAGAATTGGGATTTGTGTACATGATATTTGCATACTCTGGATCCAAACTAGGTTCACTTGGTTCTTCACAATAGTAGGACTCACTATGCTCATGTGACTGCATGTAGAAGGCCTGGGGGCTATCAATAATAAAAACTCTGATCACTGGGGTCATGTAGCTCAGTGATGAGTAGCACCTCCTTTAATGTCAATCCGGGAAGACATGAGGATGGTATGAAGACCTCGAGCAAGTGATGGCACAAATGTGTGAGTGAGAAGCACACTACATGCACACACATACACACACACACGCACACACGGCAAGAACAAAGAGAGTAAGACAATGAAATCACTTCTATTACAACCAAGTTCTCATACAAGCTCAAAACTACAAGAATCTAGCCCAAAAATGAGCTCTCTAGCTCTATTTATAGTTTTTGACTAGCTTTGGCCCTGTCCAGACCTAGTGTCCGGCCTAGTTAAAAATTAGGTTCCAGGGCTTATTTGAGGGTTCAAACGAGATCTAAAAAATATGAAAATTGGTAGGCAACTACTTCTAGGGCTCCTCAAGATCGATGACTCCTCAACTTGTACAAAATGGAGCTACAAAAAAGGGAAATGGTATTTACAATGGTTTTTAGTGATGAGAATCACTTTTAAAATGTGTAAGGATTGGAAAAAAATTGATGGGTTGCCTCAGTGCTAGATCTGCATACATGCTCGTACTTGGCATCTTCCCATATGATGCCAACACTCTCCCCCCCCTAGTGTCTGTCGCCTCTAACAGACCTCTGCTCCACGGTTTGATCAATGTATTGCTGTAGTAGGTCGGTTGCCAATTCCTGTTCTTTGATCAGGGTCCCCTGACCAAATCTCTCTATAGGGCGTCCCAATTAACTGAGCTAGGCATATCAGGTTGTGGCGTGGTGTAGAGTTGTGAATGCATTGTTTGTTCGCAAGCGAATAACTGGAGCAGATGAGTTGGGCGGGGCGCGAATACTTCTGAGTGTGCTTCCCAGAACCCCGTGGTGAACATGTCATCAAAAGTTTGTTTGTAACACGTAGGGAGATATCTTATTCGTGCATGCCACGCGTAAGCCACACGGATACTCGAGGTCGTGCTCATATCATAAAGTAGATCATAGTTACCATTGATGAAGCCCGGAATTGGAGGCTAGATATTACGTACATTTCGGAAAGTCTTTAACACCACTTGCATCATGTCCAAAATTTTGAGCATCATCTGCGCGGCGACATCTGGCATATGGTGTAGGTGTGGCATCCAATGCCGGATGGTAGCTATCATGTATTGAACTGTTGGTGTGCCTGTTGGGGGGTGCAATGGCAGGGTAATTGAGCCATTCTTTGCAATTGGCGTTGTTCTTAACCTTTATGGCAAATGCCTTCCATGATCTTCTCCGTTGCACTGGCCCGTAGCAATTGTTATACTTCAAGTGCATGGGCGCGTGATCCCATGTTCGTAGCATCTCCGGATAGGTTTCCAGTAACTTTTTCCTCCAGGTGGGTTGGTATATGTTCCCTTTGTGGGCGTCCTCTGGAATGTCCTCAGGTTCAAATTGGGTAGCGAAAGTAGGGTACTTGTTGGTTTTACGTTTGATCTCGGTGTTTTAGTCTACCAACATTACAAAGTATGGTTTATATTGTAATTCTGAGCTGGTTATCAGTCGCCTGGTAGCCAAGTGTTAAAATATTCCGACTGAAGTATGGTCTCCTCGATAGTCTTCATAGCCACCATCTGGGTTGAGATACGCTCTTCGTGAGTCACCCCCATCTCTTCTACCTGTTTCATCCATGCCGGAGGGGGTTCCTCGTATGTGTCTTGTCCTTCGTCAGTGATTGTGCCTCCTGGAAAAGGTTGAGGCTCATACGTATTATCAAATGTTGCCTCCACTGGGATAGCTATGGCCTCCTCCTCTGTTGGTTGCTCAGGTGGAGAGGGGGGTCGTTCATATTGTAGCAACTTAATCTTTAATTCTGCAATCTGTTGTCGTAGCTCCAATACCTCATTGGCCGTTGAAGGTTCATGTTTTGGTGAAGTAGCAGCATCGACCATCGCTGTAGGTTTTGGTGGGTGTGGTGTAGGCACTTGGGATCTTTGTAATTCCTTTACTTGGTCGGCCAGCTGATCATGTGCTTCTAAGAGGTTGGCATAGGTTTCCAATATTTGTTGTATGCTTTCTGAATGGATGGCCCGGAAGTTAAGAGGGTCGATGGGTGCCCCTGGAGTATTTTCTATGGCGGCTTCTAGGTTGTCTTGATTTTGTTGCTGTAATCTCCTGTTTTCTTCTTGTGCAGCCGCTAGGTGGCGTCGAAGTAGAGCCATATTTCATTGTAATCTAGCATTACGGGCTAACTGATCTCTGAGTTGTTCTTCCATTGCCCTAGTCGTCTCTGTATGTTTGGCTTCGAGCTCCACATGGAATTGTTGGAGGGTGGTCACTTCCTGTTGTAGTGCTGTATTACTTAGCTCCAAGGCATTGACACGTGCCTGGAGTTGAGACAAGAGATTGCACAACGTTGTGTTATTCTCTTCCAGTAATCTATACTCTTGCTTAAGTTGTGTAGCCGCTTCGAACATGGTGTTTAGTGCATGACTAAATGATGTGGATGCAGGGGTAGAGGTGGGCAATGCAAAGGGTTGGGAAATGGGGGAGGGAGAAGTGGATGAAGTGCCTATGAGTGAAGTGAAATGTGATGATGTTGGAACAGACGTGGTGGTGGGTGCTCATGTGGGTGGTGAAATGTCCATGGGATCGGATGTGATAGTGTGTGAAGTGTGAATAGTGAACACAGGGATGGTGGGTGGTGTGTTAGTGGTTGCCGTGAATGTGGGGGAGGTGGGGTGGGAATGGGCCTTTCTCCTGTAATTCTCAATTTTCTCCACCAGGTTTGCCAAGAACGGAGGTAGGGTGACTTGTGTAGGCTCTATGGAGGTCGAGGGGTTCAATGGTTCGGGGTTGGGAAAGAGGAATAGTATTGGTGAATGGAAATGGGTGAGATAAGGATTGGGTAGTGGCAAGTGGCTGTCCGAGGGCAGGGAAATATGAAGGGTTACCTATATGGGGTTCAGAAAGTTGGCTGGAACTGGTGGGTGGAGGTAAAGGGGTGGATGGAGAAATGGTGGTGTGTGTTATAGTTTCACTAATGGCTAATACTGGTTGTTCAGAATGGCTAGTGGTGAGGGGTTCTGAGGGCTGGAGGGGAGGTGATGGTGGAGATGGTACCTGGATATGTACATCTGGTTCATCACTGTTGGATGGGCTGGCCATGTGAACATCTTCTTGAGTGGTGGTAGGAAGTGCGGTAGAGACTTCCATTTGAATCATTTTGCCCCTTTGCGATAGTGTATCAATCCTTCGTTGGTCATATTGTGGGTATTACGATATACCATGGTCCTCATGGCTTCCACTATCCCACATGTATCTGCTAAAAGGTTCAATGATTCTACAAATTGAGGGTCTACATTTTCCGCTTGCAGCATCTGGTTTACCAGTGCTCTATTGGCCTCTTCTGACATCTTATGCCTCTTCTGCACTTGCTTGATTGTTTTGTATAGTCGTTTAAGTTGTGCCGTGTAGGCAGGAGCTTCCTCCTCACTCTCCTCTAATTCCTTCCCTTGTGCTTCTTCCTGATTCTGTGTGCTTTCAGCGTGAGGATGCACCCTTCTAGCCGCACTTTGTGTCCGTCCTCTCTGGGATGATGAGTCGGGGCCGTCCGTGTCTAAGAAGAACTCACTCTCAGATAAGTGAGCTGTCAGCAAGAAGCTTTCAAAGTCAAAAGATGGGTCTTCTGGCAGTGGAGCCATGGATGCAAACTCCGCATCTGTGGGTAGTGGGGGGGCTGATGGAGTGGTTTGTACCATGCTTCCTGATTGGGGTCCTTGAAGATGGATTGTGAAAGGGGCTACTTGTCCTTCTTCTCTACCAGGGGCTTTTGTGGTTACTTCACGAGGAATTAGAACCTGTGAAAGTGATCCACGCATTCTTTTAGTGGGTTGGACCCCTGATTTCCGCCCCTGGAAGAATTCCAATTGTGAGTACTTGAGGGTTCGTGCAATTGGCACATCATAAGCAAGGCATCTGTGGATGATTCTTGTAATGGTGCAGCAGCCATTCAAAGTAGGCTTCCTCACTCCTCGCTTGCGTGCTTCATATAACTGATCAAGGATCCATACTGGCATTTTCATAGGTAAGCTCCCGGTCTCTACTAGGTATAACCCATACCAGATCTTCTTATGAGGCTGGGTGAACCGGTCTTGCGCCGGAAAGGCGAAGTGTTGAAGGCACATCCGTAATGGTATGGCGATGTTGGGGGTGAGAGCACACATTTCTTTCAACTTCTTGATTTTATTGTTCTTCATGGACTCCGGTATCAAAGGATCTCGATCGGAAGGTACATGGGTTCCATACATCTGAAGGGATTCCCTGATTAAAGTAATATTCAACTCAAACTTCTTCATTTCCTCCTGGTTTGATAGAGAGGGCACCAGGAATGTGCCTGAATGATCTTTATCTCCTGTCGCCTTCAGTGTGGCAATCAAGTAGTAACACCTCAGAAAATCAGGTCTAGGCAAAGCTGCACTAAAATAATCTTGCAACCCCGCTTTCAGCCAAATATCTTGAAGAGGAGCTGCATTCTGTAAGGTTTCAAATTCTCTTGAGAAGAATTGAAATGTCCACCAAACTCCACCGAATTCCAACTTGGACTCCCAGATGTGGTCCGCGTCTCCCAAATCTCCTGACATCTCATTGAACCAGTGAGAATGCCCCTTAACTCTTTCTGTTAGGCCACTTGTGGATCTGAGATGGGAATTCTTCTCACATTCAAAAGCTCTTTAGGCCTTGCTGTCAGTGGAGCTTCCACAGGCATGGTATCCCAATTGCTTTGAGTACTAGTGCCCGCCTGGGAGCTTGTTCCTGCTACTGCTGCCATGACACTTCTGATGCTTATCTGCTAGAAGAAGAAAGGCACATTAGTGTTGCATAGGAAACAGGATGTAGTGGTGTTCCCTCCACAATACTAACATGATAATCCAGATGGTTAGTGGTTAGAGGTGAAGTGTTTGTGATAGATGTGAGTGATGATTAGAGGTTAGTGTCATCCTAGATGCATACTTTGGTTATGCAATGGACTCAGAATGCACCTATATCAGAGTGGATGGATTTAGAAAATTGGGTCAGGGGTTTGATATAGGGTTTAGTTCGCCAAACTTTAATCGGGGATTCGTAGTTCGTAGAGCTAAAGACAGGTAAAGATTTATGAGCAAGATTGTGCTAGGTACCCATTTCTAGACAGTCCTAGGTTTGACTGAGTGTGTGTTAGTGTGGGGTTTAGGTAGAGTTCTTGAGTTGTTTTTCAAGAGGACTTGTGAGTGTTGAATTATGCCCGTGATTGGAGTTGGAGCTATTTGGGCTCGTAAATAGGCCTTGGGCACCCATATCTGTCTAGCATTGGGGCTAGCCTTCATTGACCGCTTAGGGACCCAAATAGACGTGGTATGCCTAGGAGGTTGCCTAGGGTACTCCTTCACTTGTATCCTTGCTGGTGTGGCTTGTGTTGTGCCTCCTCGAGAACCTGTTACTAGAGCTGTGGGTTTTCCATCCTTGCATATCCAGATCTGCTTCGCGCCACGAGTTACTCCTTGTTGCACTGGTTGGCGCTCCTGCCTCTTGATCAGCGGCCTCCTTCGTGTCGTGTGATGTTTGGTCTGCATGTTTAGAATCTTCTTTGTAACAGCTGGGAAGTCCTCATTGATTCCTGTACCTTTGGTAAGATTGACAATCCTCTGCACCATAGAACTTTGGACAAGAACAACATCGTTATCTTCATGTGGATTCCTGGAGAGACCAGGAGTTGGTGCCTTTCCTAATGGGTTGAGTGCTTGATTTTCTAATTCAATTGTAAGATAGCTTTGGCCTACCCAAGCCTGAAGAAGTCCACTTCTTAGGTTGAGGTGGACTGTGTGATCATAGATCCAGTCTTGGCCCAAGACAAGAGGTTCGGTAAGATCCTCGTCTTCACATACTAGCACTTTTGCTGGCATGAGGACCTCTTGAATGTAGAGGGGAAGCTCCACCTCTCCCATGCAAGGGGTTTTGACACCTCCTAATCCTATGAGATATGCTTCTAGGGGTTTTACCTCCAATTGCAATTGTTGGCAGTAAGAAAGGCGAACTGCACTACTGGAGGCTCCTGAATCAATTAAAGCTCTCACGCTCCTTGTACTGTTTCCTTGTCCTACTTCTAGGGTCACAAAAGGTCGTTGATCAACTATCGTATGGGTCCGCTTACCTGAAGCCTCACACATGGCAATGTGATAACCATGAGCTTCAAGATTGTCAGTCATGGCCTGATCTCTACCTTGTCTTCGTAGTTTCATTCCTCGAATGTGTTCTAAAGCTTCGGCCTGTGCTTCTTCTCGAATTCGCTTTTCCTCTTCCTTACGTTTTTTTGCAGTAGTGAGTCGATTAAGCATTTCTTCGGTTAGTGGTTCTTGATATAGCTTGACTTTGCATCCGCTTATGTAACTTGGTAGTATGTCACCTTCTAGAGTGGCTAGTTGTACTGCTCCACTTGTGGAGATCCTATTGATTATCATAGGTCCATAGCCTCTTTTCTCCAATTTTCGTGCATGTTGCTTGAATGTGTAGACTAGGACTAGGTCTCTTGCCTTCAAGCCTTTATCCTTCACATGTGTATCAAAATACGCCTTTTGCCTCTTCTTGGCTGCATAGATTCCTGCTGCAGCTCTCAATCGTGTCTCACCTAAACGTTCAAGATCAAAGCTTCTAGAGGATAGTTCATGGCCGGTCCAGTCATGCTCTTGTGCTACTTTCAAGGTAGGTATCAAAAAATCCAATGGTAGCATTGCATTCTGGCCAAATACCATCTGAAAGGGCGTGGCTTGGAGTACTGTTTTATAGGCAACTCGATATGCCCAAACAGCGTGGTGTAGCTGTTTGTCCCAATCAGAGCGTTTGTTATTCACCAATTTAGTCAGCACATTGCATAAGATCTTATTTGTGCTCTCGGCTTGGCCATTAGCTTGTGGGTGATAAGGGGCAGACTTCTTATGTACTACCAAGAATTCTTGGAGAAGGTTTTCTATGACTTCATTCAAGAAGTGTGTGCCTCTATCACTTACTAATTCTATTGGCAATCCGTATCTAGTGAACACATTTTCAAATAAGAACTTTGCTGTTGTTTGAGCATCATTCTTCGTAGTGGCTTTCACTTCTACCCACTTGGTCAGATAGTCAGTGGCCACAATGATGTACTCAGCATGTGAACCCTTAGCTGGGGGATAATAGGACCAACAAATTCTATTCCCCACTTAAAGAATGCACGTCCACCCATCATAGGTTTCAATGGCATCTCATCCTTGCGTATGGGATGCTGAGTTCGTTGACAAACCTCACACCTCTTCACATAGGTATGTGCGTCCATGTGAAGAGTTGGCCACCAAAGACCTGCAAACAAAATTGCTTTGAACACCCGATCTGGACCAAAGTGTCCTCCTGCTACACTTTGGTGAGCAGTCCCTAATATCTTCAGATATTCGCTCTCGTGGACACACAATCTAAGATACCCATCTTTTCCTCGTCTGTATAGATTATCTCCAATGAGAACATAGTCTAGCGCCTCTTGTTCTAAGCTCCTTTGTCTAACCAGAGTCATTTCTTGAGTGAATGTTTTCGTCCTCAGAAAGGCCACTAATGGCTCGCTCCAATCTGGCACTAGAGACACGCGATAAAGGGTGGCATGTTCCACTGGTGGCTTAGTGCAGCAAATTGGGCATTCCTTGCACATCCTATGAACATCTGCTTCCATAGTTGGCCAGTATACTCCAAGTCTCCTCAATGTTTGTAGGGTTCGTTGTTTTGAGTAGTGTTGCTCTAATGCACCTACATGTGCTAATTGCAACCACTTCGCGTACTCGTCCTCTTCCACACAACAAGCTAATACCCCGTGATCTGTATGTTTGTACACACTTCCTGCCATGATATGATACTTCTAGGCTTTTACTATCTCCCTATCTTGTGTGTTTATTATTGGGTGGTTAGGCCCATATGTCAATAATGGCACTAATGGCTTAGCCCACTGAGGTACAACTTCCAAATTAAACAAGTAAGCATCAGGTAAGTCATCTGACACTCCTTGTGGGGCCTCTCCAGATGTGAGCCTAGAGAGATGGTCTGCTCTCAAATGAGTCCTGCCTTTCCTCACTACTACCTCAAAGTCATATTCCATTAGTAAGAGAAACCATCTTACTAATCTGCCTGTATTACATGGCTTGTTTACCAAGTACAGTAGAGCTTGGTGATCAGTAAAAAATTTGAACTTATTTGCAAGCAAATAGTGTCTAAACTTTTTAACCACGTACACCATGCCTAATCCTTCTCATTCGGTGGTTGTATAGTTCCGTTCAACAGCATTCAACTGTCTACTGGCATAGGCAATAGGAAGATCCATATTACCTTCACCTGTAGGTTGTGCAAGTACACATCCGATAGCATAATTGGAGGCATCCACATGAACATGGAATGGCTTGTTCCAATCTGGTGTGGTCAAGATTGGTGCTGAACATAATCTTCGTTTAAGCTCATTGAAGGAATTCTCACATTCATCAGTCCACTCAAAGTTAGTCAGAAGTCCGTACATGGGCTTGGCAATGACAGCATACATGTGAATGAACCGGCGGTAGTAACCACAATGCCCCATGAAAGCCTGTACTTCCTTGACGTTCTTTGGCCTAGGTAGTTCTGCAATGGCTCTCACTTTCTCTTCGTCAGTGGATATGCCGTTTAGATACTATGTGTCCTAGAATTTTGCCTTGCCTGACCATGAAAACACACTTTTCTGGGTTCATGCAGACTTGATATTCTCTGCATTTATCAAAGATTTGTTTGAGTTCAGGTATATGGGTCTGTCTAATGTTGGAATGAGCGCAAAGATCATCAACATAGACTTCCAAATTCTTCCTCAAGAACTCTTTAAATACGTGACACATTAACCTTTGAAAGGTAGTAGGTGCATTGGTAAGCCCGAATGGCATTACCCGAAAGGCAAATATGCCCCACTCTATGGCAAAAGCCGTCTTATGCTGATCTTCTGGTGCAATGGCTACCTGATTGTAGCCAAAGAATCCATCTAAGAAGCTGTACACTTCCTTGCCTGCTACACTTTCTAATAGATGCTCAGTAATAGGAAGCGGATAACTGTCTCTAATCGTGGCGGCATTAACTTTTTTAAGGTTAATACATACATGCAATTTTCCATTCTTCTTGGGCACAACCACAATGGGGGATACCCATTCAGTGTGCTCAATCTCATAGATAAACCCAACTTCTACCAATCTATCTATCTCCTCCTTGATCTTAGCAGCGTAGTTATCATTGTATGTATAGGGCTTCTACTTAGATGGTCTGGCATCTAAGGTCATGGGAATCGTGTGTGAGCATATGTCTGGGTCGACACCTTTCAGGTCCTTATAGCTCCAAGTGAATACATCTTTGTACTCTCTTAGCAAAGCTACCAACTCTTGCTCTTCTTCTTCCGTCAGGTCATGCCCTATGTAGGTGCATCTTTCTTCTCCCTCTTCTATGGCGACAACTATTTTCTTGGTAGTTTCCTTGCTATCATAGGCCTCTCCTGCTTGTGCCTCACGTTTAGGCATTCTTATCATGACTCTCCTATCGTCTATTTCATATTTTTTAAAGTTTTCAGGGACCTCAAACAAGGATTCTTCTGCCTCCGGAGTGACTTCCTTCTTCTTTCTTTTCTTTCCTCCACTCTTAGTGGCTACTTGTGTGGCTAACCTCACATCATTCGTGATTTCTCCGTGTCTCTGGGGGTAAGCTTCAACTTCATAGAAGTATTCTTCATCTGATGCAAAAGGTGGGTCCATAATGATTGACTCTAAGTCGGAGTCACTTGCATCCTCAAATGTATCAGGGCTAGGTTTGCATTCCTCTAAAACTGCATCTCCCATGATTGGCTCTATTGAGAAGACTGAAATGTCATAGCCATCCTCATCACAGTGGGGTGTCCACTGCTCTTCATTGATGGCTACATCCATTGTTGCTAAAATTTTTGCCCAGCCGTGAGGTTCAAACTCTTCATTGGGAAATACTACAGGTGCATAGGCTGGGTCTTGAATTGATCTATGTGTCTCTTTCGCACCTACCTCTCTGGCTTTTTCTCTTTTCTCTTCTTCTACTGCCACTTTGCACATCCATAAGTGGGTGTCTTCATGCATCCATGAGGATCCTGATCCTATGGAATGCATTGACTCCGTGTCATCCTTGGCTCTATGGATGGGATTCCATTGAATGGGCGGTACGTCTCTATGAGAGTAATCCTTGAGATTGACTTTGGTTGTAACACCTAAGTGTTGCAAGTATAAGGAATTGGTTCCCCAGTCCTGTACTACTTGCAATTGCCGCATAAATGGCCTTCCCAAAATCATCTCGTAGGCTTGGTTTCTGCTAAAGTCGTATATAGCAAAAGTATGTTCGAACTCAACACTACATGTAGTGAGAGTTATGCCTTCTAGAAATCCCAAGGGCCTCTCAATATGGCCATCGGCCATCTGCAATTTCATTCTCATCGGTCGGAGTGCTGGCTTGCCCCAACGCTTCCATAGGGAAGTTGTAGCAATTGCAACTCCTACACCTGAGTCCGAAATTGCCTTGGTTGTGTATCCCTGATGGGTAACTGGGAGATAGGTATTTCCTTCTTCTCCTTCACTCATGTCTCCTATCTTATCCAATGGTATTTCAGGCACTGTTCTATGAGATCCTACCTGGGAACGCGATTTTGCTATGTCTGGCACTTGTTTGGCTACGTGTTTCCACACTTTTGGCTTAACTTTGAGTAGCTCTTCTAAAGTGAGATTGCACTGCACTTTAGTGTTCTTTACTACCTCTGTATTCCTAGCTATGATTGAATCTTCGTTTCTTATCATGACTGTGGGTGCTCTCAGGCAAGTAGACTTGGTTTCCCATGGGCCTGTGAAATGTGGTAACTCTTGCAAGGAATTATACTCAAAGTCTAACCTCTCATGAGAGTGGGCACTTTCCTGTTCTTCATAAATAGAAGGGATGTTCTGTGGGAACTGATCATGTGCGTCATCCAGAAGTTCAATGGGAGGAGGGACTTCACTCTCCTTTGCCCACTTCTCTTCTTGAATCTCTCTCAGGAACTCTGGTGAATACCTATTCATAGAAGAAGAGGTGTCTGGTTCAGTGGAGTTAGGCACATAAGCTCCCTGGGGAGGAATGCTTATTCTATCACTTGCCCTCTCCTTAGCCTGGGAGGTGGCTCCTTTTCCAGAATTTGCCAATAACCTCTCCAATCTATCCAATAGACCATCAAAGTGAAATGGTGTTCTGATGGGGTTAGAGCCATTGAACAAGCGACTAGCTTCAAACATGGCTTGCGCCAATTCGACCATTTTAGCACAAAGCTTTGTTCGCTCTATCTCTAGATCGGCTCTAGGGTAACATTTCTCATGATCTGTTACATTGGGCTCTTCTTGGATTCTGGCCTGATATGCTTTAAGCATCATGTCTAGATCTTCAAGAGTGGGATCGGCTAGGACTGATCCTACTCTGGGTTGTGGGTGGGTTAAGGGTGGTGTATTGAAAGGTTGGGGAATGGAAGAAGATGGATTGGCGGGTAAAGGGAAAGGTGGTGGAGGGGTGGTGTGAGAGTGGTTTTGAGATGCGAGTTCACTTTCTTTGCTTTGGTTTCTCTCAAGCTTTCTTCAAGTTCGCTCATTTTCTGTGACCATTGTCTTTTCATTCTCTCCCGGCTATCTCTCCATGCTCTTGTCCTTTTCTTGGTTATACTCTCTGTCTCACTAACCTCAGAACTCTTTTCCTGCCCTACTCCTTGAGTTTGCTGCAAGGCTTGGGCTCTAGTGACCACATGCACTGGGGCTATGGAAGTTATACTTCCCGTAGAGTCTACCACTAACCCAATGACATTGATAGGAGTGATTTTAGGCATGTCATTAGGGTTCTTTGGGCAATCTCATAGGAGATGCTCTTTTCCGCAGTCTTGACAGAAACCCTGAATTGTCACTGGTTGGGGTTGTGTAGGGGCAGGCAGTGGACAATCACGTATAAGGTGATCTCCCTGACATCTGAAGCATGGTCCTCTAGGAAATGGGGGTCGTACCTGCCTAGGTTGAGGTCTAGAGCTGGGGTTTGTGTACATGACATTAGCATACTCAGGCTCCCCACTATTTTCACTTGGGTCCTCATAATAGTATGACTCTTTATGCTCGAGTGACTGCATGTAGTAAGCCTGTGGGCTGTCAATATGTGTGGAGTCAAAACTATGGTCACTTGGATCACTGTCTGATAGCAATGGGGTGACTAGGACTATGGCTCTGTTCGGATTTTCTTCAGGAAATGCATATTTCACTGGGATCACATTGGTTGGAGCAGGGGGTTGCTGCACTAGGACTGGTTGAGGTCTCTGCTGCCCTTGATAAGGTGGCTGATAAGGTTGTTGTGGTCTGTTGTATTGTTGTGGTGGGTACTGATTCTGGTATCTACCCTGTTGTGGATATGGCTGAGGGTAATTTTGCCTAACAGTTTGTTTGTTATATGGGCAGTCCTGTGCAATGTGGTTGGTGTACCTTCGCTCTAAGGTGTAGTACTGGCTACTAGGATTCACCTGGGGTTGGGCCATAATGGGACATACATTTGCCATATGGTCACCTCCACAAGTGTAGCACCGCTTAACTGGGGCAAATCTTGGAATTTGTTTGCTAGAGACACCTAGTTTTTGAGCTACCTTCTCTGCAAGTTCCTCAATGGATGCGGACTGACCAGATGTGAGACTACTAGAGCTATCCGAATCCTTATAGATTTTGATAGCTCTAACTCCTCGCCTAGATTATCCTCAATGTCTATGCACATGCGCACGCATTCTTCTATAGTTCTGGGGTCCTTCAAATACACATATGACCTAAGCTTGGTGCTCAACAAGCCATCTAAGAACAAAGCCACTTGCTTGGCTGGTGTGGGTAACTCAGGCATCGGGCACCTCTCTAGGTATTGCCTAAACCATCTTCCTGCTAGTCTGACCGTCTCTTGGGGTGTTTGCTTGAAGCTATGAATTAGTGAGGAAGTGTTGTGCCTTATGCCACTCTTAGAAAACTCAATGATAAATGCCTCTAGGAGCTGGTCTATGTTTCTGAAGTGCCTCTCGTTCAGTGGTTGAAACCACGTAAGGGCAGTGTTCCTAAGGGTTAGACCAAAAGCATTATATTGTGTGAATAGGTCCTCTACCTGTTCAGCTTTCAAGACTTGCCTAAATTCTACCACATGGTCATAAGGGTCTCCAGTACCATCGAAGTAATTCTTCATGGACTTCACCAGTTGAGTTGGCCTCAGGGTCCTTGTGTGTTCTCTCGACCTTGGCAAAGGAAAATCATCAGCATTTCTTTGGTTCCTTGGGTCTCTAAATCTCTCGGTTTCTTCTCTATCCGTCCCTGTTCTCCTTCTTTCTCTTCCCTGGGGGTTGGCAAAGCTTACTTCAGGTCTATCTCTACTTCTATCTCCTTGAGCTCCATGAGCCTGGGAGGTGCCAGCTCCTTGGTGACTGTAGGACATATTGGACCGTGGTTGGGGAAAAACAAATTCACCCTTCCATGTGTAGGCATGTCTGCCATGCTTGGTGACCACGAAGATCCTCTCTGATGTATTGTCTAGGTAGGTTACTTTGCCTGGGATATCAGGGTCTTTAAACTCATAGATTGTGAGAGCACTTACTTCCTGAGGCTGGGCAGATTTATACCTCCAAAAAGCCTCATCAGTTTCTCGATTTAAAAGCAAATCTATGCTTTTATTATCCTGTGGAATCCACTCTGGAGTCATGATTCTAGTCAAGACGGATTTACCACGGGGAGTTCTTGGCTCTCTCTCTAAATTCCCTTGCTCTATATCACCCATGTCGGTCTCCACAATCACATTTCCAAACTCATCTGTTCTATTAGGAAGAGTGGTGACTACATATATAGTCCCCTCTTTATCTAGGTATGCTCCATTCTCAAACTTGACTACCGGGTGTTCTAGTCCATGGGGTTGATCGGGGTTCTTAATCTGGACCACAGATCTTCTCAGGTCGTCTTCGTAGATGCGAGCACCTAGACGATTAGTCCTGATGTATTCCAATTGAGTCTTGTCAGGTCCTTCTGGCTTTTCTAGATAAGCCACCCCTGAACTACCTACATGTCTCTCCATGTTATAGGACATCTCAGAATCACTTGTTTCTGATCGGGGGGTGTATGG
Organism: Ceratopteris richardii; assembly: GCA_020310875.1. Lineage (NCBI taxonomy): Eukaryota > Viridiplantae > Streptophyta > Polypodiopsida > Polypodiales > Pteridaceae > Ceratopteris > Ceratopteris richardii. Next base: position 36,697,647 of record CM035424.1, read on the forward strand.
GTAATCACTCAACTGCTGGGCCCAAGACCTAGCAGTGTGATTGACACTAGCTTCAGAAGATCTGAGGCTTTGTCTGTCTCGGCCTAAGTGTCTGCCTGACCTGAGGTTCATATGCCTGGTTTATCTACCCCCTTGGTCCCAAGTACACCCTCGTTGCAGGTGAATTTGTACCAATCACTTTGTCCTTTTTAGTTGAGTAATATGTTAAGCACTTGTTCAAGATCACGTCATCAGGAATATTTAAGTGAAGTTCGCACTTGATAAGTGATCGATTCGAGTTTACTTTTGTCCCTTAGGGTTTTCACACTTAAGACTTACTTAATGCTTGCACTTAGTTGATTAGTTCTCTTGGACTTGATTCGTGCCTAACGTTGCCCTAATTAATTACCACACCTAAGTCGTAATTAGCCTAGGCTAGGAATTGACAAAGGAGGGTTGAGAGAACTTCTAACCTCAATCCTCTGGTTGCTCAGACTGCTGCACAAGCCCAGGAAGCCTTCTCCCAAGCTTGGTACACACCCTTGCTAGCTTGCCTTGGAATGCCTTGCTTGCACACAATGTTCTTGCAAAAGTTCTCAAGTTAATATAGCTCCTTTACCATAATGGATTGACTAACACACATCCGCAATTACAGGCCCCCCTTGGAGTAACTCACTGTACCCCCAAAATCTTATGACCACCTAATTCTACCGAATGGCCAACTTAAAAATACATGTTCTAAAACTCCACGTATGATTCTTACAAAATCTCATCAATCGGAGTTTGTATGGTGAAGTTATGACCATTCAGGCACTTAGGGGTCAAAACAGGCTCTCAGGGTTCAGGAAATTCCTCCCTGGTTTCTAGGTCTTTTGCCCACTCCTAAGGCTCTAATGTTATCCCAATGTGTCCAAAATTAAGCCCAAATATACCTCAATTCACTCAATTAATTCACTCTAAAATTTTATGCGTTAAGCCCATGTATCGCGATAGGTCGGGTCGAGGTGTTGCGATAGGTCGAGGTGTCGCGATACTTGGGAGTGTCGCGATAGGTTGAGGTGTCGCGATACTTGGAAGTGTCGCGATACCTGGGAGTGTTGCGATAGGTCGAGGTGTCGCGATACCTGGGAGTGTCGCGATAGGTCGAGGTGTCACGATACCTAGGAGTGGCGCGATAGGTCGAGGTGTCGCGATACCTGGGAGTGTCGCGATAGGTCGAGGTGTCGCGATACTTGGGAGTGTCGTGATACCTGGGAGTGTCGCGATAGGTCGAGGTGTCGCGATACTTGGGAGTGTCGCGATACCTGGGAGTGTCGCGATAGTTTGAGGTGTCACGATACCTGGGAGTGTCGCGATAGGTCAAGGTGTCACGATACCTGGGAGTGTCGCGATAGGTCGAGGTGTTGCGATACCTGGGAGTGTCGCGATACCTCGAGGTGTCGCAATAGGTCGGGATATGGTGAATTTTTCTGTTCTGACTAGTGATCCTAGGAGCTCTAGGGCTGCGCAGTGTCGTGGTGCACTCAGAATCGTGGTTGGGGCAACTTTTCGGTGTGTCGCGATAGCTCGAGCTCGACGCCTCGGAGTTTGTGCGGACAGAATCCGTACCTGCTGAGCTTGCTGGAGATGATGATGAAGCTGAAACTTGCAAGAAACATGCAAAAACACACACAAACAAGAACACACACTCGCTCTCTCTCAAACTCGCACAAAGCAAATGAGGGAAATGATTTGGAAGTGGGAATATAAGGTGGAGAAGGCGATGAGGATGGAGATGAAGATGGAGATGGAGATGGAGAAAAATCAGAAATTTACCTACTACTTACCATTCCAACGCGTCCTCTCTACGTCTTACCAATACACGCTCGTCCTCAAAGCTCGAATCCCCGGCAACGGCGCCAAAATTTGGTGTAGCTCAGTGATGAGTAGCACCTCCTTTAATGTCAATCCGGGAAGACATGAGGATGGTATGAAGACCTTGAGCAAGTGATGGCACAAATGTGTGAGTGAGAAGCACACTAACATGCACACACATACACACACACGCGCACACACGGCAAGAACAAAGAGAGTAAGACAATGAAATCACTTTTATTACAACCAAGTTCTCATACAAGCTCAAAACTACAAGAAGCTAGCCCAAAAATGAGCTCTCTAGCTCTATTTATAGTTTTTTACTAGCTTTGGCCTTGTCTAGACCTAGTGTCTGAGCTAGTTAAAAATTAGGTTCCAGGGCTTATTTGAGCGTTCAAACGAGATCTAAAAAATATGAAAATTGGTAGGCAACTACTTCTAGGGCTTCTCAAGCTCGAGGACTCCTCGGCTTGTACAAAATGGAGCTACAAAAAAGGGAAATGGTATTTACAATGGTTTTTAGTGATGAGAATCACTTTTAAAATGTGTAAGGATTGGGAAAAATTTGATGGGTTGCCTCAGTGCTAGATCTGCATACATGCTCGTACTTGGCGTCTTCCCATATGATGCCAACAAGTCACCTTCTGAAAGCAAAGGAGTGATTGGGACTATGGCTCTATTTAGATTTTCTTCTGTAGCTGCATACTTTACTGGAATCACATTAGCTGGAGCAGGGGGTTGCTGTGCTAGAACTGGCTGAGGTCTCTGCTGCCCTTGATAGGGTGGCGGATAGGGTTGCTGGGGCCTACTGTACTGCTGTGGTGGATACTGGTTCTGGTACCTGCCTTGTTGTGGATATGGTTGAGGGTAATTTTGTCTCACCATTTGTTTTGTTATAGGGGCAATCTTGTGCGGTGTGGTTGGTGTATCTTTGCTCTATCGTGCAATACTGGCCACTAGGATTTGCTTGGGGTTGAGCCATAATGGGGCATACACTCGCCAAATGGTCACCTCCACAGGTATAGCATCGTCTCACTGGGGCAAATCAAGGTATCTGGTTGCTCGAGACACCTAGTTTTTGAGCTACCTTCTCTGCGAGTTCCTCAATAGATGTTGATTGCGTGGAAGTGAGGCGAGTAGAACTATTTGAATCTCTATAGATCTTGGAAAGTTTCAATTCCTCCCCTAGGTTATCCTCAATGTCGATGCACATACGTACACACTCTTCTATGGTCCTAGGGTCCTTCAAGTACACATATGATCTCAATTTGGTACTTAGTAGTCCATCCAAGAATAAAGCCACTTGTTTGGTTGGTGTGGTGTCACTCTAGCACAATGGTGAGTACCAACGTGAGAAGATTCACCTCATAATTGTCAATCCGTGGAGACGTGAGGACTAGTATGAAGACTATGAGCAAGTGAAGGCACAAGTGTGTGAGTGAGAAGCACACAAGCATGCACACACATACACACACATGCGCACACAAGGCAAGAACAAGGAGAGGAACAATGGAGTTCTTTGCATTCGTCAAAAAGTCTCTTACATAAGCTCAAGTCACAAACAATCTAACCCCAAAAATGAGCTCTCTAGCTCCTTTTTATAGTTTTCTCACTAGCTTTGGCCTTGTCCAGACCTAGTGTTCGGCCTAGTTAAAAATTAGGTTCTAGAGCCTATTTGAGGGCTCAAACGGAGTCTAAAAATTATGAAAATTGATACGTAGCTAGTTCTAATACTCCTCAAGCTTGAGGACTCCTCGGCTTGCACAAAATGGAGTCTATTCTACCAAAAATGGAATTTACAATGTTTGTGTAGTGATTAAAATCACTTGAGTTGTAAATGGTCCATGGAAAAAATGATTGGGCCTTGTTGCCGTATTGTGCATGACTGCTCCGTTGTGCTAGTATGCTCTTCATCTGACTTGTATGCCAACACTCCCCCCTTCCTAGCGTCTGTCGCCCCTGACATACCTCTGTTCTATCGGGTGGTCGATATAGTATTGGATGACATTGGTGGCAAGTTCGTGTTCTCCTATCCTTAAGCCTCTTGCTAGATCAGCTTCCAATGCATCCCAATTTATTGCGCCAGGGACCTCTGGTTGCGGTGTGGTGTAGTACTCAGAGTACATTGCTTGTTCACAAGCAAAGAGATGGAGCAGGTGTGTTGGCTTCGGTGCAAAGACCTCCGAGTGATACTCCCAGAAACCTGATCTGAACATTTCTTCGAAGGTCTGTTTGTAACATGCAGGGAGGTATTTGATGCGTGCATGCCAGGCGTAAGCCACACGAATACTGGGGGTGGTGCTCATGTCATACACCAAATCATAATTTCCATTGGTAAACCCCGGTAGACGTACCTGTGGTGCAGCTGCATTTTTAAAGGTTTTCAGGACTACCTGCATCATATCTAAAATCTTAAGCATCAGTTGAACTGCCACATCTAGCATGGGCTTCAATCGCGGCATCCAATGTCGAATTGTTCCCATCATGTACGCTACCGACGGTGGTTCCTGTGGTGGCGCAATGTACGGGTAGTTAAGCCATTCCTTGCATTGCGCGTTGTTCTGCACTTTGATATTGAATGCCTTCCAAGACATGCGGCGTGGAACTGGACCGTAGCATGGATTGTATAGGAGATGTAAAGGCGCGTTGTTCCATGTGCGTAGCATTTCTGGATATGTCTCTAGAAGTTTCTGCCGCCAGGTGGGTTGACGAATTTTGCCTTTTTGCACCTCTGGAGGAAGGTCTTCGGGTTGAAATTGGGTAGCAAAGGTAGGAATCTTACCCGTGACTCTCTGTATTTCTGCATTATAATCAGCCAGAATAATATAATAAGGCCTGTATTGGAGTTCAGATGAGAGGATAAGGCGTCTCGATGACAGGTTCTTGAAGTAAGCAGATTGTAGCACAGTTTCCTCTATGACCCTCATGGCCTGATTTTGCACTACTGTGCGCTCTTTGTGAGAACTCCCGATTTCCTCCACTTGACGTAGCCATGGAGGCCGTGGTGCTTCCAATGTGTCCTGAGCTTCTTCTGTTTGTTGGCCTCCTGGGAAGGGTTGTGGGTCGTATTCTTCTTCAAATGTTTGTTCCACAGGAATTTGTACTACTTCTTCGTCGGTGGGAGCCTCTGGAGGGGAAGGTGGTCTCTCATATTTTAGTAGACGTGCTTGCAATTCGGTGACCTGTTTCTGGAGATCTTTTAAGGCCTCTGAGTCTGTGAGAAGTGAAGCCACGGAGGAGGTGGTTTGAGAGGCAACTGTTGTTTCTTTTTGGTGTTTCTGCTTCAGTTGACCCAGTTCCTCTGATAGCTGGTCATGTGCTTCAAGCAGCATGGCATAGTCTTCCAATATGATCTTGATATTGTCGGGAGTCACTGCTTGAAACTTTGATGGGCTGATGGGTGCCCCAGGTGTGCTTTCGATAGCTGCTTCTAAGTTTTCCTGATTTTGTAATTGCAGGCGTCGATTCTCTTCATGAGCGGCAGCAAGATGTCGCTTGAGTAGGGCCATATTTTGCTGAAGCTTTGAATTGCGTTCCAGCTGTGTCCGTAGATGACCTTCTACCACTTGTATTGCTTCCTGATCTGTGTTCTGTAACTGTACCTCCAATATGCTATGAGCCTCTTGGAGAGTTTGGAATTGTGTGTGGAGGCGAGCATTTTCCTCTTCTAGTGCAGCAAGGCGGTGTTGTAGTGTCTCCGAGTGCTCTTGCATGCGTTCATTCTATTGCTGGAGCTGATTGTATTCTGTCGTTAATTTTGATATACAAGCTAGCATGGTGTCCAATGCATTGCCTATAGATGAGGGGGTGGTGTTTACAATGGAAGATGCATGGGAAGGGAATTGGGGAAGGGGAAGAGTGAATGATGTGTCTATTGAAGACGTGTGTGTGGGTGAAATTGGTGGGGGGGAATGGGAGGAGGTGGAAGCGTGGGGGGAGGGGGAGGTGCCGTGGGTGGTGAAATGTCCATACTTTCAGGAGTGGGTGCGAGTGTGGGGTCTAACATATACATTGGGATGGTAGGTGGTGTGTGTGTGAAAGTGGTGAATAGATGAGAAGTGGGGTGGGGAGCTGAAAATAAAGGGAATGGTTGAGACCTAGGTTGAAAAGTTCTAGCAAGGAAGTTATGGAGGGATTGGAGAAGTGGAGAGATGGAGGTTGGGGGTTGAGGTTGTAGAGTTGAGGAGGGCATGAAGGGCGGTGTGGTAGTAGGGAAACCCATGAATATGGATCAGGAGTCAGGATGACCTATGGCTGAGGGCATGGGGGATGGTTGTCCTAGGGCAGGCTCTATGAGCAATTCGGTGGATTGTGTAGTGATGGTGGTTGCTTCATAGATTGGGTTATCAGAGGTGGAGAATAGGGTTGAACTAGAGATGGGAGTACGGAAGATGAAGGTTTGTTCGGTGGGTTGAGTGGTCGAGGTGATTTCCACGATTTCTGTTCTAGGAGGTGATGGTGGGGTTGTGGGTGGTAGTGGCTCAGTTGATTCCTCATGGGTGACTGGGTGCTCTTGGCTAGTGGTTTCTGCTGCTTGGGAAGTTGTTCCAATGGGTTCGGATGTAGTGATCGGCCCTTCTGTCGTTGTAATGGGGATCTGGATGTTTTTACCTGATACATGTTAGAGAAACAAAAAACTGATACGTGTCATCCTGGATCATCACATGTTGAGCTTGATATCTCAACATATCCATGAGTAGATCTTCTATCATCTGTACTACCTACCCAATCTAGATCACTAAATACTTTGATTCTAATGTGAGAAGTGAAACCATAGTACAAACATTCATTAGAAGTTCCTTTGATGTATCTTAGCACTCTTTGTGCTACAATCGAATGAGTTTCCTTTGGACAATGCATAAGTTGTGATAAGACACCAACTACATATGAAAGATCTGGTCTTATCAAGGTAGCATAAATAAGAATACCTACCAAGCTTTGATACATTTTCATGTCTTTGAATTCTTCACCTCCATACCTGCTTAGCTTATGATTTATCTCCAATGGTGTTGTTGAGATTATGCAATTTTCCATGTTGAACTTTAATAGAAGATTTTTAAAATACCTTCCTTGTGTAACATACACTCCATGTTGAGTGTAAATGATCTCCATGTCTAGAAAATAGGATAAATTTCCCAAGTCACTTATCTTGAAATCCTTCTTCATTTGCTTTTTGAGCTTTTGGATTCCTTTGTGTTGGAGAAACACTCACTAACTGGACATATATTTGAAGGTCAAATCTTAGGAAGAAAACACCATGCCTATGTGAAGGGACAAATTCACAAGTGTATCATATTTGTAAAGTTAGTTCACTTTAGTTCTAGAAGTTTTTTAAAAGTCACGAGATAGAGAAAAACTATATAAGTTAGTTTGTATCAACTGACGCGGTGTGGAAGAGAGAGAGAGTGAGAGAGAAGAAGTAGAAGAAGGAGTTCATTTTATACAACTGAGTATAGTCGGGCTTCTCTGAGTGAGAAAGCATCTGTAAAACTTCTGAGTTTTCATAGCTGTGAGAAAGAACTGAGTAAAGTTCTGTGTATGAGTCTCTCTCCATCATCTCCATGCTTGCCTACTGTGTGATGAATTCAAAAGTTCAAGTTTTTTGAGCAATTCGATGCCTGGCATCGAATCTTGGCTGATAAGTCATTTTTTCATTCTCTGTGTGTTAACTGTTGTTGAATCTTCTAAAAATATGAAGTTTGTGGAGCAACTCGATGCCTGGCATCGAGTTCCAGCATAAAATGGATGCCCGGCATCGACTTCTAGCATATAAGTCATCTTCTTCATGTGTGTGTAAAATAGAGTGTTTCTGGTGCAGGAAAATAGCCAAAAAAAGCCCAAAGTCGATGCCCGGCATCGACTTGGACTGAAATTCGATGCCAGGCATCGAATCTTTTATTTTTGGACACCAGGAATACTAAAACAGGCAAAGTTTCCAATTTTGGAAGGTCATACAGGGTCATCTTGTGAGGGCCATAACTTGAGTTCTAGAGATCCGTTTGATGCATATGATAGCTTGTTGCAAAGCTCTACTCTTCTAGTTTCATTCTATAAAGTTTCATGGAGAAATAATACTTGAGCTAGGAGAAATTAGCAAAATACTGAAGGTATGTCATTTCAGTGACTAGGAATTTCTGTAGAAGCAAAGTTTTCACTTTAGGCTATCATTTCTCAAAGTTTGGAGTGGCAATGAGTTAATGGTGACCATAGAGGTGTTCTAGTGTCACATTAATTCATTTCTTGTGGTGTTTCATACATCAACAAGTGGTATCAGAGCAGAAAGATTCTCGAGAGCAGAAGACGACAAAGGTACGAGAAGTTTTGTAAAGTTTTCCATTAAAGTTTGAAAGGTGAAGCATTTGAAGACACAAGGCATCAAAAGGTTACTTCAAAAGTATCCTCATACACAAAGAACTTCAAAAGGTATTATCCTTTATCCTTTAAGCTCACAGGTTGCAGCAGAAGAAAAGAACTATGGCAGATCATATCTCCATTGACAAACTGGACAGAGATAATTACCCCGCATGGGTAATGAGAATGGAAGCCTTACTTATGAGTAAGGATCTCATGGTATATGTAACAGGTGAAGAAGAGAAGCCAGTATTTGAAGATGAAAGCCGACCAAAGAAAGAGGAACTTGATGCTTTAAAGCATTGGCAGAAGAAGGATGCAAGTGCAAAAGCCTACATCTACAATACAATCTCTGATCATTTGCTACCACACATCAGAGGATTGGAATCATCTGAAGATATATGGAATGCATTGGAGTATCATTTCCAAAGTACTACTAAAGCACGGAAAGCAAGTCTATGGTCAGAGTTTACAACATTCAAGAAGAAGCCAAGTCAAACCATTAGTGATTATGTCACTAAGATGAAGGATCTTGCAGATAGTCTTGGATCCATAGATGAAGATGTTGAAGATCACAGATTGATTGCTCAGCTACTTGTAGGTTTGAGAGGGGATGAAAGGTGGAAACCTTTTGTCTTATCAACAGAACTTTCATTAAATCATTATGTTCCAGATTTGAACCAGTTGCTTGGTTTGATGCTCACATATGAGCAAGACTTGAAGGGAGATGGAGATAAAGGACAAAGTTCTGCAATGTACATGAAGAACAAGAAGAAAGGAGATAAAGGTAAAGCAAAGGATGAAGAAGAGTCAACTTCTCAGGTTTATTATGCAAGAGGTAAAGGCACTGGTAGAGGGAGAGCAAGAGGCTTTGGAAGAGGAAGAGGTAATCAAAATAACAACAAAAAGGCTTGCTGGATCTGTGGACTGAGTAATCATTTGGCTCGTGACTGTTGGCACAACCAACAAGGATCAAACCAGAATCAAAACAACAATAGCAGAGTGCGAGGTGGAAGATATCAAAGTAATTCTCAAAGAGGTAGACAAAGTCAAAGAGGAGGCTATGGTAGAGGTGGAGGAAGAAGTTGGGGACAGAATCAATCCTACAACACCACCTACTACAATTATGCAAATGACACACAGAATGAAAGTCATACATCATTGATGATGAATTCAATCAGCACATCAGATAAAGAAGATCTAAAGGTATTTTACATTGACTCTGGATGTTCTAATCATTTGTCAGGAAACATAGAATTGATGTCAGAATTTGGAAAAAGGTATTTCGAGTCACACAGTTCAAACTGGTGATAATACAAGACATAGTGTACATTCAATTGGAAAAGTGAAATGCAAGAGTGGAGCAGATTTGCTAACCAATGTTTTGTATGTTCCTACAATACCTAAAAACTTGATTAGTGTGGGACAGATAGTTGAAAAAGGTTTTCAAGTCAGGTTTACAAATGAAGGAGTATTTGTGGAAGATCCAGAGAATGGATATAATCAGATTGTCTCTGGTAAGAAAGAAGGTAGACTCTTTACTTTAAGAGTGCAAGGAAACATTGGTCAAGCTTTGCTCACACATGGTGAAGCAGTGATTACAGAACTTGATCTCTGGCATAAGAGATTAGGTCATTTCAATGAAAGAGGAATTAAAGCTATGGTTGCTAATCAGTCTGTACTAGGATTACCAAATGTGCAAAGTCAACATATGGTTTATAAATGTGAAGCATGTCAAATGGGTAAAGCACACAGGTTACCATTTCAGAAGAAAGGATTCAAACATGATGGATTACTAGAGCTTATTCATACAGATGTATGGGGACCAACAAAAGAAGGATCTATCAGTGGCTCAAGGTACTATGTTCTTTTCATTGATGATGCTACAAGATGGATAACATTATATGTTTTGAAGGAAAGATCAGAAGTGTTTGGAGCTTTCAAGCATTTTCATGCATATGCAGAGAGAGTCATAGGTCAAAAGCTTAAAAGACTGAGGTCTGATGGAGGGGGAGAATATTTCTCCCAAGAGTTCAATGATTATCTTTGGAATGCAGGTATTAAGAGAGAAATAACTTGCAGGTATACACCACAACAAAATGGTGTAGCAGAAAGAAGGAACAGGACTTTGGTTGAGTTTGCTAGAGCTATGCTAAAGGAGAACTGTCCAAATTATCTTTGGGCTGAGGCTGTAAATACAGCTACATATCTTGTGAATAGATTACCATGTGCAGCTCTGAATGGAATGACTCCATATGAAGCTTGGTGGGGTAAGAAACCAACACTAGATCATTGTAGAGTGTTTGGATCAATTGCATATGCTTATGTGCCATCACAACTTAGGAATAAACTTGAACCAAAGGCAGAAAAATATGTGTTCATTGGTTATGATGAAAAGCAGATGGGTTACAGGTTGTGGAATCCTCTAACAAAACAATTTATTGTTTCTAGAGATGTTACATTTGATGAACAGAAAAGTTGGTATGCAGATCAAAGTCATACAGCTGAAGAATTTGAAGAAGAGGTAAGAAGATGTGAGAAAGGAAAATCAATTGTGCAGGTAAATAGAGATGAAGACTATATGCAAGCAAGTACATCCACAAGTGGATTAACAAGAAGGAATGAAGAAGCTCCTATATTTGATGAAGAAGTGTATCTAGACACATATGAAGAATGTGAACCAAGAAGGTCAAGCAGGACTAGAAGACAACCAGAAAGGTATTCTTATGATACTTCTTACATAACTCAGAAGAACTATGCATATATGGTCAGAGATGATGAAGAACCTCAGAACTATGATGAAGCTAAAGGTAAGAAGCAATGGGAAGAAGCAACGAAGGAAGAGTTCAATGCACTGGAGGAGAACAAGACATGGGAACTTGTTCCTAAACCAAATGGTAAGAAAGTAATTGGAAATAAATGGGTTTATAAAGTGAAGAAGCTTGCAGATGGAAGTATAGCCAGATACAAAGCTAGATTGGTAGTGAAAGGCTATGCCCAGACCTATGGCATAGATTATGATGAGACATTCAGTCCCGTAGCTAAGATGTCAACTATAAGGACAATCATTGCTATTGCAGCTTCAAAAGGATGGACCCTAAGTCAATTGGATATAAAGAATGCATTCTTGAATGGATACATATCAGATGAGGTATACATGGAACAACCTCAAGGGTTTATAGATTCCAGGTATCCAAATTTTGTTTGCAGGTTGAGAAGAGCATTGTATGGATTGAAGCAAGCTACAAGAGCTTGGAACTATAGACTGGTGAAGTATCTCAATGATCTTGGATATCAAAGTTCAAAAGCAGACCCAAGTCTACTTATCAGAAGAACAGAGGAAGGTACAATCTACATTTGTATTTATGTAGATGACATTATAATCACAGGTACTTCAGATGAAGGAATCAAGGAGGTAAAGAGATTGCTTGAAAAAGAATTCAAGATCAGTGACCTAGGAAAGTTATCATACTTTCTTGGAATGGAAGTTACTTATACAGATCATGGCATATATGTGTCACAAGAAAGGTATCTTCTGAACTTGTTGAAGAAGTTTGATATGGAAAATTGCAGAGAAGCTTCAACTCCACTTGAAGTTAATCACAAGCTCAGTAAATATGATGGTGTAGACTACAAAGATATGGGGAAGTATCAATCTCTTGTGGGTAGTTTGATTTATGCTACACTAACAAGACCTGATCTTAGTTATGCAGTGGGAGTTTTGTCACAATTCATGCATTGTCCAAAGGACCCACATTGGATTGCAGGTCAAAGAGTTCTCAGATATATCAAAGGAACTATAAAGGAAGGATTATATTATCCTTTTACATCAGATTTGAAGTTGAGAGCCTATAGTGATTCAGATTGGGCAGGTAACCAGGATGACAGAAGATCAACTCATGGTTACATGATATACATTGGTGATAAGCTTGTAAGTTGGTGTTCAAAGAAACAACATATAGTAGCATTATCATCAACTGAAGCAGAGTACAAAGGACTTGTGGAAGCAGCTAAGGAAGTCATATGGATGCAGACATTGTTCAAGAGCTTAGGCATTGATCAAGGTACACCTACAATACATGGAGATAATATGAGTTCACTTTATCTTGCAGCAAATCCAGTATTTCATGCAAGGACAAAGCACATAGAGATACAGTATCATTTTCTCAGAGAAAAGGTAATGGAGAAGGAGATTGAAGTGGAGTACATTTCTACTAAAGATCAGTTAGCAGACATAATGACAAAGAGCTTGGATGGTGTGAAGACCAGCAGATTCAAAAGCATGGCAGGAGTAAAAGAAAAGAAGATGATATGAAGAAACAGGGAATGTCAATTAGTGATTGAGGGGGAGCTGTTGGAGAAACACTCACTAATTGGACATATATTTGAAGGTCAAATCTTAGGAAGAAAACACCATGCCTATGTGAAGGGACAAATTCACAAGTGTATCATATTTGTAAAGTTAGTTCACTTTAGTTCTAGAAGTTTTTTAAAAGTCACGAGATAGAGAAAAACTATATAAGTTAGTTTGTATCAACTGACACGGTGTGGAAGAGAGAGAGAGTGAGAGAGAAGAAGTAGAAGAAGGAGTTCATTTTATACGACTGAGTATAGTCGGGCTTCTCTGAGTGAGAAAGCATCTGTAAAACTTTTGAGTTTTCATAGCTATGAGAAAAAACTGAGTAAAGTTCTGTGTATGAGTCTCTCTCCATCATCTCCATGCTTGCCTACTGTGTGATGAATTCAAAAGTTCAAGTTTTCTGAGCAATTCGATGCCTGGCATCGAATCTTGGCTGATAAGTCATTTTTTCATTCTCTGTGTGTTAACTGTTGTTGAATCTTCTAAAAATATGAAGTTTGTGGAGCAACTCGATGCCTGGCATCGAGTTCCAGCATAAAATGGATGCCCGGCATCGACTTCTAGCATATAAGTCATCTTCTTCATGTGTGTGTAAAATAGAGTGTTTCTGGTGCAGGAAAATAGCCAAAAAAAGCCCAAAGTCGATGCCCGGCATCGACTTGGACTGAAATTCGATGCCAGGCATCGAAGTTTTTATTTTTGGACACCAGGAATACTAAAACAGGCAAAGTTTCCAATTTTGGAAGGTCATACAGGGTCATCTTGTGAGGGCCATAACTTGAGTTCTAGAGATCCGTTTGATGCATATGATAGCTTGTTGGAAAGCTCTACTCTTCTAGTTTCATCCTATAAAGTTTCATGGAGAACTATTACTTGAGCTAGGAGAAATTAGCAAAATACTGAAGGTATGTCATTTCAGTGACTAGGAATTTCTGTAGAAGCAAAGTTTTCACTTTAGGCTATCATTTCTCAAAGTTTGGAGTGGCAATGAGTTAATGGTGACCATAGAGGTGTTCTAGTGTCACATTAATTCATTTCTTTTGGTGTTTCATACATCAACACTTTGGTATCTGTACCTGTAAGTATAATATCATCAACATAGATACAAATGTATATTTACCCATCTTCACTTGCTTTCACTAGCAAGCTACTATCTGCCTTTGATGCTTGATATCCAATTTCATTCAAGAACTTCACAAGTCTATAGTTCCAAGCCCTTGGGGCCTTCTTCAATCCATACAAAGCTCTTTTGAGCTTACACACACAATCTGATCTACTTGGATCTTTGAAGCCCTTTGGTTACTCCATGTATACTTTGGCAAAATTTTTTAGTTTTTTCTTGTCAACTATACAATGGTCAATTTACTCCTTGATACACTTATTGGTGTGAGCACATACATTCTCGCATAATCCTTTTGGTTGGTCATTATTGTTCATTAATCCATTTTTTTGGGGAGATTCAGTTGAATTTTGCTTAGAATCAGTCTTCCTAAATCTACCCCAACATATACTGTGGCTGAGGGAGTAAAATGCAGGTTTTGGCCATAACTTTAGTATGCACCATATGATCCTTACATTTGGCCTTCCACAATCCATGGTTTCTGGTATCTTCTACATGACCTGGGTATATAAGAAAGCTTTGGGGAACCAACAGGAATTGAACACAATGCTTCCAATGCTCCTAGGTTTGGGGTGTGTGACTGCCCTACTTAGGGACTGTGTTCCCTTCCCCAACCATCTTGTGGGGCTCTTTGCCCATGTCTTTTGTAGAATCTACTTGAGAAGCACCCGCCCTCTGACTGGACTGAGGTGTGAGATCTAGGACATGGTTCCTGCATCTTTGTAGATATGATTGCAGCAGGGATTGCTTTATTGAGTATTGTGTATGCTAGATTTATTTTCCCAAGTTGTTGTGGATGCTCTGAAGCTTATCAGATGGACTTTTGGTTGTTGTGGTGTGATGACCAAACTTTTGGAGTTGTCTTTGTGGTTGCAAATTTCTTGTAGGGATCACTCTTCACTCAAGCTCTTGGTGACCGCTCCTTCGAGGGGATTGTGTCAAAAGGTCTACCTACACACAATATTAGTCTTGAATTTTTATGTTTGGGGGTTGCTGCACTTTTTACCACAACATTTGTTTGCAACATTGTTACTCATATCTGGTTATGCTAGCCTTGTCTTGTTTTCATACTGATTTGTTTCACAATTGTAACAAAGCTAGATTAAGTACTAAAACATGTGCACCTACTTATGCCACATACCTTTTCCTAGGGACAGAGGAAGATGCCCGAGCTGAATCCATGCATGTGCAATACATTTGACTACGTGTGTATCATATTTGAGTCCCTGATGTGCTAACTTCTACAGATTGATGTTCTTCATTGTCAGCTTAGTAGAGATGGGACCTATTGACCTGATTCTCTCTTCATGTGTGCCTCTACATCTTACACTTGAGGCCACACTAAACAAACATTCTAGGAACTCA
The DNA here is from genome assembly GCA_020310875.1 of Ceratopteris richardii. Taxonomy (NCBI): domain Eukaryota; kingdom Viridiplantae; phylum Streptophyta; class Polypodiopsida; order Polypodiales; family Pteridaceae; genus Ceratopteris; species Ceratopteris richardii. Next base: position 36,712,676 of record CM035424.1, read on the forward strand.
TCAGATGGAGGCTCCTCTTCTACAGCATAGCACCTTGTGCTTAAGGACACGGACCAATTCGGTATGTTTTGATGGCAGTGTATGTCTACTCACGGTCATGCACAATCACTTTGTGCCTTCATGTTTTGGAGCAGGTGTTGAAGCCTCATTTGTAGGTGTTGGAGCCTCTGGTTTGGATTTTTTTGACTTCCCTACAAAAAGATGGTGTCCAAAATTCCAGAGGGGAATCATTTTGTTTTACATTTGATAGTGGTGGGAGTGCCAACTTTGCACTTATATTTAAAATGATGTATTTCTTGTAAATGATAGTCTATGATTGCGCCATCATCATATTGCCCTTTGATTGTTTTCTATGATGGGTTGGCATCTGGAGCTATTGATCAGTCACATTCTTGTATCGACTGTGCCACCAGGTTCATATGTACACATCTCTGTGTGTGACCTAGGTACTTGAGCTCCTGGACAATTTTTTTCATCATCAATTGCCCTCCTTGAAATTCACTAGTTTTGGGGCTTCACACTGACTGTGAATCACTTATCTTCACTTGGAGCTACTTATGAACTGATTATTTGTTCACTAAAGGTTTTCTTTAGGTCTTCCAAAGATTTCCGCAACAAGATCTACGTATGCACATTTGGCAAACAAGGTGCACCTAACGATGCTCTTCATGATGGCTAGGTTGATTGCCTCTTAGGAGGATGGTGTCGCCTAGCACCAAAAGACTCCACCACTTGGAAGGCTTTGATCAGGAACTACTCCATGGGATGGCTGCATATTCAGCAAAAAAGACTGCTCTTCTGGATTGCTGGGCTGACTGCCCCCCAAGAGGATTGTGTCGATGAGCATTGAAGACCTAAAGACCTGGAGACTTGTAGATTTGAAGACTTGCAGATTTCTAGACCAGTCCAGCAATGTATGATTCTCCTATCTTAGCTTTGTCGAGGATGACAAAGTCTAGGGGGAGGAGAGTGTTGGTTTATATGGATGGCTCACAATTTCTTGTATGCAAAGGAACCCTCTAATACTCATAAAAATACCACTCCTAAGTATATTGGAGGTGTGCACATGTGAACACCCTCCTAAGCACTTTTTGATAAATTCTCCAACGCTATGGCTTGGAGACTTGTAAATAAATCCCTTTTTTGCAAATGTAGGATAAAACCCATGTCTAAATTCCCACACCTCCATTTCCTTGAGATTTGGGAATATTTTCCAAGATATCAAAAGATATGTTAGTTAGAAAGCATGTGCTCCTTTTTGACTAGTCAAAAGGAGCACATGGGGAAATGTGCTTAGCCTATATATAGAGGCTCATTTTTATAAAGAAGGGAGCTTTTGGTTTGATGTGCTCTCATGTATATATCCTTTGATTGGAAGAACTCTTTTTTCTCTTAAGGCTTTGTGCACATATGTATTTAGTCTTAGAGTGTGAGAGAGTGAGCTGTGTGTGCACGCTTGCGTTTCCTATGTGTGTAGGTAGAATGTTGCAACTTTCTTGTATTTTACATATGTGACTAGGATCCTTGACTCTCTTCTCTCCATGTTTTCAAGCATGTGGCATAGTTGCGGGCTGATGGCCAATGGCTTGAACATGTTGGAGGTTGGGGTGGATGAAAGCAGAGTCATTCTTGAGCCTTCCTTCTTGCTGCCATGTAAGGTGGTGAGGGTTTAGGCTTCCCAAGGGCATACTACAACAGGAACACTTCTGGGCCATATTATTTCTAAGCAAGGCATTGAGGTGGACCTTGATAAAGTCCACATGATCCTAGATGCATGCCCATCAAAAAACCTAAGGAAGTCATGTGTTTCCTAGGCCAAATCCGCTAGCATGGCTTCCATCTTTGGCGGTTGGCTCATTTAACTATTCCAATCACCCGACTGACCACTATGTCTCCTCGCCAAATTTGCTAGATTGAAGAATGCCAATTGAGCTTTGAATGCCTCAAGACTCTCCTTATATAGGCTCTGATCTTACAGGCCCCAAACTACCAATTACCATTCCATGTTTTTGTTGACACATTTGACATTGCCATTGGAAGTGTATTAATGCAATGTCAGGATAAGTGGTACAAACCTATTTATTATGCTAGCCACCATCTTGCTTTAGAAAAATGCAACTACTTTGTAACTGAGTGGGAATGATTGGGGTTAATATACGCCATCACAAAGTTTCGACACTAGTTACTAGGGCATAAGTTTACCTTTCATGTAGATCATGCTGCTCTAGTCTACCTAGTACAATAGCCACATTTGGGTGGAGGACTTGCTCACTGGGTACTCTTGTTGTAAGAATTTGAATATGATCTTGTCCATCATCTTGGTTCGGCACATGCCATTGCAGAACTTTTATCCAGACTCGATCTATCCCGTCTAGTGGACATTTTTTTGCAGACTTGACCTACCGAAAAAGTTTGCAAAGCGGCTTGTGGTTGACAAACAATGCAACACAATATTTATGCTTATGTAAAGCAATGTGATGCCTGTTAGCATATCAAATAGCCTTTGCATCATCACCATTTTCCTCTCCAACCAGTCCTACCTTTGGAACCCTTCCAAAAATGGGGGACTAGATTTTATTGGACCATCACCCTACTAGCTATTTCAACTCATAACAAATATATCCTCACATGTACTGATTATGCTATGCGCTGGGTTGAGGCTTGGGCAGTCTGCTCTTCCACAAATCAAGTTGTCATTAAATATCTTACTCGAGACATTTTTCCTCATTTTTGGGTTACCTCTCGAAATTCAGATCAAGGCACCCAGTTTGCCAACACTCTTATACAGGCCTTAACTCTGTTGGTGTTAGATGTGTGTAGAAGCACACGAACAACACAAGGAAGAAGAAGAAGCTTGGAGCACAACACACAATACTAAATGTATTACCACTAAAATGTACAAAGATAAGTAGCCCATTATGACAATAGGTGTATATACAAGCCAGGGGAAAAAACCTCCTAAAGAGGGAAAAAAGTGCCCCGACGGTCCTAGAGTGTTCACACACATCACTACCTAAATATATGAACAAATCCCCCTTGGGAGTGATGCAGTGAACAAGGAGCTGGCACTCATGTATAAGGAAGTGCCAAGCTATGTGGAAATCACTCCACAAAAGGAAGTAAGCCTAAAGCTTTGCGAAAAGCTTCAAACTTCTCCCTAGGCAGAGCCTTCGTGAAAAGGTCTGCAATGTTCTCTTGCGTGGGTAGATATGCCAAGTTGATCTCCCCAATAGAGAACCTCTCCCTAACATAATGATAATGCACCTCAATGTGATTAGTGCGAGCATGGAACACAGGGTTCCTCGCAACTGCCAATGCACTGTGAATGTTTGTAAAGATGGTGGTGGCAGAAGACTGAACAACACCCAAATCAGTCATAAGGCATCTGAGCCACACACACACACACACTCAATAGTCACTGTGAAAGCTACCCTATACTCAGCCTCACAACTAGAAGTGGCCAGAGTAGGCTGCTTCTTGCTCAACCAAGATATGCATGAGATACAAAGCATGAAGCAAAAACCACTAGTGGACACACGAGTGTCATAGCAACCAACCCAATCACTATTAGAAAAAGCATGAAAATCTTGCGGTAGTGATCCCCCTTTGGGATAAAACAATCCAAGTAGTCGGGTACCACTCAAGTAGTGAAAGATGCGCTTAATTGCCTACCAATGCTTGACTCCTCGGCAATGCATAAACTTGCTCATTTGTGAGACAACAAAATGAATATATGGTCGAGTAATGCATAAGATGCCCAAATAATGATGCAAATGCCCCAAATCAGACATCTCAAATGAGGCATGCAAATCAGCCTTAAAATCAGCAATATGCTGGTCATGAGGACCAGTGAGCAGCATGTCATTAACATACACCACAATGATCTAAAGTACATCATTAGCATGCTTAACATATAAGGTGCTCTTAGTTGGACTGTTCTCAAAACCATGTGCAATCAGATAGGCATGTATCTTTTCATACCAAGCATGTGGTGCTTGCTTTAAAGCATATAATGCCTTCTTTAACCTGCACACTTGGTTTTCATGCCCTTTCTGCATAAAGCCATAGGGATGAAAAATATACACTTCTTCATGCAAGTCACCATTCAAAAATGCACTTTTAATGCCCAACTGATATACATTCCAACCATGATGAGTTACAACTGCACAGATGCTACGAACAATAGTCATACGACATGTAGGTGCAAAGGTCTCATCAAAATCAATGCCTCTTTCTTGCACATAACCCTTTGCAACAAGCCTGGCCTTTCACCTATCCACTATTCCATCAGGCTTATGCTTTAGCTTCTATACCCACTTTGTGCCAATGGCCTCCTTGCCAGGAGGCAAGTCACATAAAGACCAAGTACCATTCTTTATTATAGCATCATATTCAAATTGCATAGCAGCCATCCAATTTTCTGAATTTTGTGCTTCATAAAACGAAACAGGTTTTCTCATTACATTGACTAGATGCAGCCATAGCATAGCAATTTGATGCAAAAGAGGCACTATGAGAGCCTGAACGAGTGCAATATGATAGAGGTGCATCTAATTTGCTGTCATGCAAAGTTTTCACTAGCCATTTTGGCATAGTTTTTGCCTCCTCAATATCATCTCGCTCATCAAGAAGTGCATCATGTAAATCTACATCATAAATGGAATGATCTGCACCATCACATGAAACCTGCAAAGGCTAAGAAGTTACCTCATTAGGACCAACACTAGACTGTCCAAGTGTAAAAAGAGGCAGCAAAGTATCATACATGTCTTTGGAGCTAATCTATATCTCCTTAGTACATGAAAGCAATGACTGAATAACATCTTCCACAAAAACAAAATCATGACTAAACAAAATGTATTTGGTCTGTGGATGATACAGACGATAGCCTTTACTTTTAGAACTGTACCCAACAAAAATACATTTTACTGCTTTATCATCCAATTTTATGCGATATTGTTGAGGCACTAATGCATATGCTAGACAACCAAAAAACATGTAGATGAGCAATAGATGGCATTCGATCATGCCAAGCCTCATATGGAGTGATATATTGTAGTGCTTTAGTGGGACACCTGTTAAGTACATATGCTGCACACATAACAACCTCAAGCCAGAAACTATGTGGTAAAGCCTAACTCTTGACCATACACCTCACCATCTCCATGAGTGATCTGTTCTTCCATTCAACAAATCCATTCTTTTGAGGTGCATACGTCATTGTACAGTGAAGTTTTATCCCACATTCAGCCAGAAATGCATTAAAGTTAGAAGACATATCCCCCCCCCCCCCCCCCCCCCCCCGATTAGAATGGAGGGTGTCCACTTTACATGCTGACAAATTTTCAGTCAAAACAAAAACCTGTTTGAAGCACATGAACACTTTGGACTTTGCTTTCAATGGATATACCCATGCATGCCTTGAAAAATCATCAATGAAAGTCACGAAATAAAGATAGTTTCCAAAAGAGGATGTCTGCATAGGACCACAGACATCACTATGTACGAGCTACAATTTCTGAGTAGCCCGAACTAAACCATCTTTTGGAAAGGAGGAATGTTGCATTTTGCCCAAAATACAACCTTCACAGACATGTTTTCTGGGTGCCTCAAGTTTGGGCAAAGGGGATACCATTTCAGATTTCTGTAGGCGTAACAAACTAGCAAAATTCAGATGACCAAAGCGTGCACGCCTTTGCATCTGACATAGCCTAAGAATCATGTACTGCACATGCCGAACCATTCACATATCTTTCATAGTCTATGAGCTTATATAACCCACGACATAAAATGCCAGAAGCAATAATCACATCGCCATTTGACAGATCATGAACTGTACATTTGTGATCAGCAAATTTCACAACCAAGCCAATCTTGGCTAAAGCCAAAACTGATAACAAATTCTTCTTGATCCCTGATGCAAAATAAAGCATCTGATAATGTGAAAGAAGTACCATTAGCAGTAGTCAAAATGATCTTACCAACTCCCATGACAGTGTAAGAGGATTTGTCGATGCATTGACAGTATCCCCTATAGGGGCATGCTCGAGTGAAGAGAAGAAAGTACACTACGAGGTAATATGTTTGGACACCCCATTATCAAAGTACCAAACATCTGAGTCTACTACAGACATGCACTGCTCATGAGAAGATGGGTCATGTTAAACTTTATTGTTTAATCTATTATCAATACTGGGTTCTTGGGATGGTTAGAGGTCTGTATAAATAGAGGCCCTGTTTATATTTTCCCAAATCTATAGGTTCCGTGTATACTATTTCACAGACTTAACACGATTAATCCGCAACTACTATCTGTCTGCGTATTACAACATACTTCAACACCAGATGATTAACTATGCATGTTGAAGCTCAAAGTCAAGGACAAAGCATGGAAGCACATCAAAAGGTGGACACACAAGGAAAGGGAGCAAGTAGGGAGCTCCATGAAGTGTATGTCAAATTTTCAGATGAATCCCCTACAAAAATAGTGATTTTCATCACTAAAAACCATTGTAAATACCATTATCTATTTTTATAACTCCATTTTGTTCAAGCCGAGGAGTCCTCGAGCTTGAGGAGTATTAGAAGTACCATCATACCAATTTTTATAATTTTTAGACTTCGTTTGAGCCCTCAAATAAGCCCCGGAACCTAATTTTTAACTAGGCCGGACACTAGGTCTGGACATGGCCAAAACTAGTCAAAAAACTATAAAAAGAGCTAGAGAGCTCATTTTTGAGGTTAGCTTGATAGAGAATAGAGCTTTTGTAAGAGAACTCTTTTGCAATCTAAGCTTTCCATTGTTCCTCTCTTTGATCTTACTTTGTGCGCGTGTGTGTGTATGTGTGTGCATGCTTGTGTGCTTTCACTCACGCACTTGTGCCTTCACTTGCTCGTGGTCTTCATACCGGTCCTCACGTCTCCGCGGATTGACAAGTAAAGGAGGTGGTGCTTACGCTTGAGCTACACCAAATTTGGCGCCATTGCCGGGGAGAGAGCTTCGAGGACGAGTGTTGTGATGGTAAGATCGTAGACTTGCGACGTTGGAAGGTAAAAAAAACTGTCATTTCAGTTCATTTTCTGTTTTTTCCTCTTCATCTTCATCATCATCATCATCTCCACCTTCTTCCATCTTCTTCTTCATAGAAATTTCTTGCTTTTTAGTGCATTTTCACCATTTTCATACCATTTTTCATGTATTATTGTGTGGGAAGGAGTTAGGAGGTGCAAGGGAGAGCAAGCGCTGTGTTTTTTTCATGATTTTCTGCTCATATGGAGCTCGCCATAGCCGGTGCTCAGAAATTTGAATTTCCCACCAAAAAACGCGATTCTGTGATGAAAATCGCGATTCTGTAAAAATTCAAATTTTTTTTGAAAAATCACGATTTTCTGGTTTCCCGCCTAAAAGTTGGCTAAAAGAGTCACGATTCTGTGGTCATTCTCAGAATCGCGATTCTATGATTGTGCTCAAAATCGCGATTCTCACAAATCACGATTTTCAGCCCAAAAAAACACGATTCCCTACTCAAAATCGCGATTCTCAAAAAATCATGATTTTCAGCAAAAACACGATTTTAAAAAAATCACGATTTTCAGCCAAAAAACACGATTCTAAGATTTTCAGCAAAAACACGATTTTCAAAAAATCACGATTTTCAGCCAAAAAACACGATTCTGAGAAAATACGATTTTCAACGGGCTCAAAATCGCGATTCTCACAAATCACGATTTTCAGCCAAAAACAAGATTTTGTGAATCATGATTCTCTGAGACGAAATCGCGATTTTCAAAAACACGATTTTGTGCTCAACATCGCAATTTTCAAAAACACGATTTTGTGCTCAACATCGCGATTTTCTAAAACACGATTTTTGTGCTCAACATCACGATTTTCAAAGCACGATTTTATGTTCAACATCGCGATTTTCAAAACACGATTTTTTGCTCAAAATCGCGATTTTCAAAAACACGATTCTATGCTCAACATCGCGATTTTCAAAACACGATTTTGTGCTCAACATCGCGATTTTCAAAACACGATTTTGTGCTCAACATCGCGATTCTCAAAACACGATTCTGTGCTCAACATCGCGATTTTCAAAACACGATTTTCTGCTCAAAATCGCGATTTTCAAAACACGATTTTGTGAACACGATTCTCAAGGTACAAAATCGCGATTCTCTTGAAGTTCACAAAATCGCGATTTTCTTGAAGTTCACAAAATCGCGATTTTTTCCAGAAGGTCCTGTTTGCCTGTTTTGACCCCCAGGAGTCTGATTTGACATAACTTTTTCATCCAAAGTCCATTTTTTGAGCTCTATAGCTCATTGGAAAGCTCGTTTCAAATCCTACACGATCTCAACTGTTTTTTTCAAGAATAACGTGTTGATTTTGAGATAGGATAATTTGAAGTTGACCCTCAAGTGGGACTAGGGAACCAAGGGGGCTCCAAAGAATTTTGAACCATACTGCCATACCAAAGGGAAAATTTGGACTCTTGACTAAAGCTTATGAACCTGAGATTTGGTAGACACTTAGGCAAGGATAAACAAAGCATTAGATCTTCTGAGGCTAGTGTCAACCATACATCCAAGTCTTGGGCACAACAACTAAGTGGTCATCTTTTACTAAGTTCAGACACAAGTGATTCAAAAATGTCTTTTAGCATGGGAAAACCTGCAGGTAATTCAAGAACAACCCATCTACAAACACCAGAAGGTCCCTATAAGACATAGTTGGAATATATTCGGACCAACCAATTAGGTGCTCGCATCTATGAGGATGGTCTAAGGCCATCAGTGGTCCAACTCAAAAATCCAGATCAATCCTTTGGACTTGAACACCCGGTGGTCAAGTTCAAAGAGGGTTCATACATTGATAAGGAAGGAACCATGTATGTGGTTACCAACCAACCAGATAGGACCGATGAGTTTGGAAACATCATTCATGAGAATGAGATAGGCGACCTAGAACAAGGAAATGTAGGACAAGGACCCCAGACTCCTAGAGGCAAGTCAGTTTTGACCAGAGTGATCACTCCAGACTGGATCCCTCAAGACAACAAAAGCATAGAACTATTTTTGAATAGAGAAACAGAGGAAGCCTTTTGGAGATTCAAGCCAGATCAACCTAGCCAATTGGGCATAGTTATCATCGATGAATTCAAAGATCCTGAGATACCAGGCAAAGTTGTCTACCTGGATAACACATCAGAGAAGATATTCTTGGTAACAGAACATGATAGACATGCATATACTTGGAAGAATGAATTACACCAAGATCCAATGTTTCCCATGGCCTCCAAGGAGTAGGATCATCCCAAGCTCATGAATCCCAGAGAGAAAGAACTAGAGAGAGACCTGAGGTAAGTTTTGCACACACGGTGGGTAGAAATAGAGCAAGATTTGAAAATGAAAGACCTGAAAGAGAGAGACATCAAGCACATAGGCAACAAAGAGATGAACATGATTTTCCATTGCCTAGACCCCGAGAGCACCCAAGAACCCTTAGACCCACTCAAGTGATCAAGGCAATGAAGAATTATTTTGACGGGTCAGGAGATCCTTATGATCATGTGGCCGAGCTCAAACAAGTGTTAAGAGCTGAACAGGTTGAGGATTTGTTCACCCAGTACGAGGCATTTGGTCTGACTCTTAAGGGCACTGCCTTAGCTTGGTTTCAACCACTGAGTAGTCGCAATTATCGCGACATAGGTCAACTGCTAGACGAATTCATTGTAGAATTTTCCAAGAGTGGTATCAGGCATAATACATCATCCTTGATCCACAGTTTCAAGCAGACACCCCAAGAAACAATGCGACTAGCAGGTAGAAGGTTCAGACAGTACCTAGAAAGATTCCCTACTCTAGAGTTACCCACACCAGCCAAACAAGTGGCTTTGTTCTTAGATGGCTTAGTGAGCACAAAGTTAAGATCATATGTGTACTTGAAAGAGCCTAGATCCATAGAAGAGTGTGTGCGGACGTGCATTGACATAGAAGATAACTTGGGTGAGGAGTTAGGATTGTCCAAACTCTATAAGGACTCTGATAGTTCTACTAGTCATACTTCAAAAATCTCCACGGAAATAGAGGAGATAGCTGAGCAAGTTGCCAAGAAGCTGGAAGTCCAAAATAAACAAACACAGAGAGTCACTCCATTGAATCGGTGTTATACTTGCGGAGGCGACCACATGGCTAACGTATGCCCAATGCAAAACCAAAACATGAGAGAAAGGAATGCTCCATATTGCACTATTGAGAGAAAATATACGAACCACACGGCTCAAGATTGTTCCTATAATAGGCAGGTCGTTAGACAGAATTATCAACAACCTTACCAACCAGGTAGGTATCAAAACCAATACCAACAGCCATATTATAGACCACAACAACAATATCAGGCACAATATAGGCCACAACCAGTCTTGGGAAACCAACCACCAGCTCCTGCCAACGTGATTCCAGTCAAATATGCTGTGAGAGAAGAAAATCCAAATAGAGCATTGGTGCCACTAACCCCATTGATACCAGATAATGACTCTCATGCTCATAGTTCAGACTACTCCCGTGAAGGTAGTCCACATGCTTATTACACAGAGTCACCTGAACATAGTGAGATTTTTGCCCCTAGGCCCCAATTGAGACAAATGAGACCACAAGCCCCTAGAGGATCTTGTTTCAGATGTCAAGGTGACCATTTCATTCGTGACTGTCCCCACCCACCATCTCCGAGTCAAGGACAGGCTATCACAATACAGGCTTTTTGTCTTGATTGTGGCAAAGACCATCTCCCCAGAGATTGTCCAAGAAACCCCTCCAGTGCACCCAAGATTACACCCATTAATGTGGTAGGCTTAGTGGCAGATTCAAGTTCAAGTAGTAGCAATGTGGCTCCTATACAAGCTGTCACTAGAGCACAAGCCTTAAAACAGGATAAACCAGCAGAACAATCAGAGTCGAGTGAATCAGGAGAGCCTAGTAAGAGGAAAACAAGAACATGGAAGGATACCAGAGAGAAGGCCAATCGCAAGTGGAATAAAAAGTTATCGGAACTAGAAGAAAGCTTAAAAGAAGCGAAAACGAAAATAGAAGACTTTGCATCTCAAAGCCCCTCACATGCTGAAACTCCATCCACTCCACCTCATCCCACCCCACCACCCATTGTAAATAGACCGCAACTAGGGTCTGTTCTTGCAGATCCAACCCCAGAAGGCTTGGACATGATGTTCAAGGCCTACCAGGCTCGACTTCAAGAAGGGCCTACAGCTGCAAACCTAGACAAGAGTTACCCTAGAGCAGATTTAGAGATTGAACGGATGAAAATGTGCATGAAAATGGTAGAACAAGCTCAAGCTATACTTGAGACTAGTCAAAAGTTCAATCAGACAAACTCTGTCAAACCGGATTTGCATTTCCAAGGCTTACTAGAAAGACTAGAGCAAGTGGTAAACAAACCACAAGTTTCTTTACCTCCACAAGCTCAACCAGTTATTGAAAGAGGAAGCTCACCACCAATGGGAGCTTATGTTCCTAATTCCACGGATGTTGGAATGCCTCCTTCAATTCAATAGTACTCTCAAGAGTTCTTGCGGGAAATACAAGAAGAGAAATGGGCCAAGGAGAAGGGTAACTCATCACAAGGACTAGATGTAGCCATAGCATAGCAATCTGATGTCGAAGATCCACTACGAGAGCATGATTGAGCACGATATGACAGAGCTGCATCTAATTTGTTGTCATGCAAGGTTTGCACCAACCATTTTGGCATAGTTCTTGCCTGCTCAATATCAGCTCTCTCATCAATAAGTGCATCATGTAAATCTGCATCAAAAATGGAATGCTCTACATCATCACATGAAACCTGCAAAGGCTGAGAAGTTGCCTCATTAGGACCAGCACTAGACTGTCCACCTGTAAAAAGAGGCAGCAAAGTATCATACATGTCTTTGGAGCTAACAGATGTCTCCTTAGTACATGAAAGCAATGGTTGAATAGCATCTTCCACAAAAACAACATCACGGCTAACCAAAATGCATTTAGCTTGCGGATGATACAGACGATAGCCTTTACTTTCACAATTGTACCCAACAAAAATACATTTTACTGCTTTATCATCCAATTTTCTGCGATGTTGTTCGGGCACTAATGCATATGCCAAACAACCAAAAACATGCAGATGAGCAACAGATGGCTTGCGATCATGCCAAGACTCATATGGAGTGATACACTGCAGCACTTTAGTGGGACACCTGTTAAGTACATATGTTGCACACATGACAACCTCAAGTCAGAAACTATGTGGTAAAGCCTAACTCATGACCATACACCTCGCCATCTCCATGAGTGACATGTTCTTTCGTTCAGCAAATCCATTCTATTGAGGTGTATATGGCACTGTACATTGGTGTTTTATCCCACATTCAGCTAGAAATGCATTAAAATTGGAAGACATATATTCCCCACCTCGATCGGAACAGAGGGTACCCATTTTACATGTTGATACATTTTCAGCCGAAAACAAAAAACTGTTTGAAGCACATGAACACTTCAGACTTTGCCTTCAATGGATATACTCATGCATGCTTGGAAAAATCATCGATGAAAGTCACGAAGTAAAGATAGTTTCCAAAAGAAGGTGTCCGCATAGGACCACAGACATTACTATGTACAAGCTGCAATTTCTGAGTAGCCCGAACTAAACCATCTTTTGGAAAGGATGAATGCTGCATTTTTCCCAAAATACAGCCTTCACAAACATGTTTTCTAGGTGCCTCAAGTTTGGGCAAAGAGGATACCATTTCAGATTTCTACAGGCGTAGCAAACTAGCAAAATTCAAATGACCAAAGCGTGCATGCCAAAGCTTTGCATCTGACATAGCCTGAGAATCATGTACTGCACATGCCGAATCATTTACAGATCTTTCATAGTCTATGAGCTTATACAACCCACGACATAAAATTCCAAAAGCAATAATCACATTGCCATTTGATAGATCATGAACTGTACACTCGTCATCAACAAATTTCATAACCAAGCCAATCTTGGCTAATGCAGAAACTGATAACAGATTTTTCTTGATCCTCAGCACAAACAAAGCATCTGAGAAAGTGAAAGAACTACCATCAGCAGTAGTCAAAATGATCTTACCAACTCCCATAATAGGATAAGAGGAGTTTTTGGCACATGTAACAGTATTTCCTGTAGGGCCAGGCTCGACTGAAGAGAAAAAATTGCGTTGTGAGGTAATATGTTTGTTTGCCCCACTGTCAAAGTACCAAACATGTGAGTCTACTGCAGACTCTGTTTTTGGTGTAGAGGCCTCTGCAACAACCATTCCAGCCTCTTTCTTCTTTGCCTCTTTTAGCAACCAGTTTTGGATAGTTCTTTATGGTATGATCATTTCCTTTACAATACTTGCAAAACAATTTCTAATTTTTTGATTTCTTTTGATCTTTGTCTTCCGTCTTCGATTGTGGAGTATTAGCAGATTTGTGCTTACTAGTAGAAGAGCTCCATTTTCCTTTGCCCTTCTGACTAGCTAGGAAAGCTTGATCTACAACATGCATAATGGACTTGTTTTGCCTAGACTGATCTTCGTGCAACAACACAGAAACTAACTCCTCAAATGACAAGGCATTTAGATTTCCTTTCATCATCAACCGAGGAGTAGAAGCAAAACTCTGATATGAATCAGGAAGACCATTCAGAACGGTCTGCACAAGTGAGCTATCTGGTATAACCTCATCAGCAGAAATCATTTGTTCCTTCAAGTCTTTGATCTTTGTTAAAAAACTATCCATAGAATCACCTTCATTCATATGCTCACTCTCCAACTGTTTTCGGAGATAAGCAACACGAGCCTCATTCCTAGCTTGGTACAATGTGGTAAGTGTATCCCAAGCATCCTTAGCTGTTCTGCAAGAGCGAATGTGAGGAATAATGGCACGTTTGACAGACAAAGCTATCAATGCATGTGCCTGAGCATCTCTACCATCCCAATGAATCTACTTTATAGTAGGTGCAACAAAAACCACGGCATGAACAAGAATATGCAGAATATCATCATCTTCGACACCTTCTACCTCAGCTTCTGTACCTGCAGTTGTAACAATTGCAGGTGTGATAGGACGTTTTTCAAGACCCTGCACAATGTTTCACACTCCTTTTGCAACCAATACATGTCGCATCATATAAGCCCATAACGGGTAGTTGGTACCATCCAACTTATCCTCAACAACCAACGTACGGAATGCATCACTGCTTTCAGCCATGGTTGATGACTAAAATACCTTGATGCAGAAAATTGATTGTATCTCAAAAAGTTGAAAAGAACTGCCAAGACGAATTCTGCTAGGCGTGTAGCAGACTTCGAGATGCTTATACTAGCGAACCGAAACTGGTATATACCTTTGGCACAAAAAGATGAAATAACCTACACAAGCACTGCGATAGTGCGTTCGAAGGTCGAAAGGAGCTCATATCACGATCTTGCCACCATAGAGCGAAGCCGTTTTAATCTCAAAAACATGCTGAGTATGCTCACCAAGATTCGTGCGATTCTGAGACTGCAACTGGAGGAGTGTCGACAATGCCCTGGATGAAGCGAAGACCTGCTCTGATACCAATTGTTGGAGATAGACGTTTGTGGAAGCACATGAACAACACAAGGAAGGAGAAGAAGCTTGGAGCACAACACACAATACTGAATGTATTACTAGAGAATGTACAAAGATAAGTGGCCTTTTTAGGGCAATAGGCGTATATACAAGCCGAGGGAAAAAAACCTCCTAAAGAGGGAAAAAATGCCCCGGTGGTCCTAGAGTGTTCACACACATCACTACCTAAATATATCAACAGTTATTCCTTGGATATCAAAGTATTCTTTGATGAATAATCTAGGATATCTCTTTAGCATGTTGATATATTCATTTTCTCCCTCCATTGTAAGATCATCTAACATCCTTTTGAAATCCACTTCTTGTGTGAAATCCATTGTAAGATCATCTACTAACATCCTTTTGAAATCCACTTCTGCACATAGAATCATTCACATAAAACGTAGATAGAATTATCAAGGTAGGCGTGGTCCATTCTGCCTTATTATACGAACACAATAGAAATCTTAGGACATGGTTGATCCATGCCATCCTCTTAGTACATTTGGAAAAAAAACAACAAAAAGGTACTCTTAAGGCAAATGTGACCCATGACACCCTCTTAGTACCAATACATAAACAATAGGAGGGTCCTCTTAAGGCAGGGATGGTCCACAATGCCTTCTCAGTATCATGCATAAAAACACTAACACTCACAAGCAAGTGATTCTTAATGAAGAAAGGATCCAAGTTCTTCCAAATCCTCAATGGGTTGGGTTGATGGAAAAGAAAGAAAGAAGATGGAAGGAATAGGTAATGAGGCAAGAAGAAGAGAGGGTGGAGAGGATATAATAAGGGAAGGTTGAGGATAACAAAGATAGGAGGAATAGGAGAAATGAGCTTAATTATAATAGAGATGTTACAAAAACATGGGGACTTCAAGTTAGGATCTTGCATAGCTCTCTAAAGATTGTGACATAAAGTAGGCCCCCACTCTTAGCCTTGCAGTGCTTAGTATACCTATAGCACGTACCTACATACAATTCTTCTTTCATTTTGGAGGGTGCCAAGGGGTCTTTTTTTAGGACTTTTGGGGATATCCTTGGAGATTATATTTTGATATGAATCTTCTAGATATTTTATATTTGTGTTTAAATAGAATCTATTTTACAAAGATCCAAAAGATTCTACACTCAGCATGGTACGATCTTTGGCCTATTACTTAGATATTTTGGATTAATATTATAAAAATATGATCAGTTGTCCATTAAATATATGTGACATGTCCTCTCCACCAAATTTTGAATTTTGGGTATGATTCATTTGAGTTTGGGCCTCAAAATTTTAAGAAATATGCATAAACAAAAAGCTCTATTTTGTTGAAAATTGAGAAATGTATGGTGGGGCTATGGAACATTTGGAAGAAGAGGTCTTTGAAGAAGATGAGCTACATGAGGAGGTAACAGAGGATATGTTGTATGAGGATGATGATTAGGAAGGGACAACCATACGAAGAGATCTTGAAGTTGCCAGTGTAGAGATAGATATCCTCTGCACATCAGATCTCCAAGAGGATGCTAGAATAGAGGACTTATGAAGCAATCACTTGTATGTACTTATTTGTGTTTACTTGTGATGGCCAAGGTGTACCATATACTTGATGGAGCTCCAATGATGGATGCGATCTGAAAGGCCATGCATCAGTGCATATGATAGTTTTGCTCCATACCGTTTGGACACTCTGCTATGGTCAAATGGAGTGAAGAGGACAAGGATCATAAAAATTACATCACAGAGGTGATCTATGGTGAATATTGACCAGCACCTAGGCACCCTCTTGTCAGCTCAGAGTGGATTTAGCAGACAACACATGAGATGATGTCCCATCAACAATGAGAGGCTCAGGATGCTTTTAGAGGAGACTTACCAAAGCCTATATCGCTAAATCATGAAGACTGGGAGATGATTTGTGATGAAAAATAGCAGACTCCTAGCCGATATCATTAGCAGCAAGATGCGATGGCCACACATCTAGATACAGTCAAAGCATCACATTTGGGTAGCAACATGTATGACACTATGCATCACGATTTTGTAAGTATCAATTTGATTGCTTGTTTTAAGCACATCATGTTTGTTAATCTCACATTTTGCATATTTGTTATAGGAGTTGGCATTGGGTCATCTTCCAACATGATCAGAGGAGGCTTATGGATATCATCATGGAATGGTTGCACTGTTGGAGGACTTGGAGGGATGCGGTGCAATCATTTCATGGGAGCATCTATGATGATGTGAGCTTCTAAACTTGGTTTAGTGTTTTTTAGTTGTTGTTTATATCGTGTCAATTTGTCTCATTTCTGTTACATAAAAACAAGCTCTAAAGTAGTCTTGTGGATTTTATTAATTATTAAAAATGGTATATGGAAGCTTGTGGATCTTATTAGTTATGAAAGATAACATGTGGAGGCGTTCACATCTCCAAAGTTAGAGCAAAAGTAGATAAAAGTAGATAAAAGTAGATAAAAGTAGAAGGAAAAGAGAGGTGTCTATTTTTAGACAAGGAAGGCGCTTCTGTTGATAGCCTCTCAATAAAAAGAGTGGTTCTCTTAGTGTAGGTGTCCAAATTGAGTGATTCTTGTTGAGTTGCGAAGCTTACACTTGTACTATATAAGCAGATTAATTTTTGTACAATTAACAATGAGAAAACTCCATGCAAGTAGGCATTTTTGCAGATCTTGTTTCTTGTGTCTATCCGGTGCCTCATCAGTGACATACCTCTCTTCAAACTTTCATATCTCAGTCGTTATGAGGTCTTTTTGAGTGATTTCACTTGGAGGAGTTTCTTTAGCTCTCACAATTTCTATCCATATCATAATTTTTCATAGATCTTGAAGTTTTTTTGCTGCTGTATATCATTTTTCAATTCAGATAGTTAGTCATACCTTGCTGTTGCAGGCTTCTTCTTACCTTGACTTCAAGTTGTTGGTTTGGGAGCTATACTCCATCTTTTTTTACGTTTTCTGTTTCTAAAGCATGCACTCAGAGTCTATTTTCAGAATATATGATTAGTTTTGTCAACTTTGGCTGACAGAGTTTTTGGTGATCACTTTTCTACAGTGACCTATTTCTGTTTTTTGGAAAGTTTGGTGGAAAGTTTGTTTTTGAAGTTTGGAAATATTTGGTTGGTGTTTTAACGATCTTGGGAGGTCTCATCATGTTTCCTTGTGTACTTTGATGTTTATAAGTTTGTAAACACAACATTGTGGTATTAGAGCTTTTGTTTTTTTGTTTTATCAAATCTTTCATACAACTTATTGAATTATCTTCTTTGTTTACAACAATTCAACATGGCAGATTTGAGTGCATCAATTGAGAAGTTATCTGATGGGAGAAATTATCCCATGTGGCAATTTGTTGGTGCAAACAAGCCATAACACTTGGCTTTGTTGTGTGCCTTTGAAGACCCAACATGAAGCTTGGACTATTGAACCCTTGGAAAGCATAAAAGATTGAACCCTTGGATGATACATTCACAAGAGTCAATAATCATGTGAACCTAGTCTTATTGATTCTTACTTTTATCTCATGTAAAAGTCCATGTGACTTTATCAACAATGTAATCATACCTACTAGACTAGAGTCGTGGAAAAATTAGATGATCTAGTTGAGGGAATATCTCCCTAAGTCTAGTGGAGAGAATCAAGGGAGCTTTAATTTGAATTCAAATTCAAATTCATTCAAAAACTCCTATAAAAATCAATGTAAAAGTCGCGGGGTGTGTGACACTCTTCCCGAGGCTAATCCAAGCATATTTGTGAGTGTGTGAGTGCTACTACCTAGCCTACACCTCTGAGTACCATTGGGCATCATTCTACATGCCAATGGGAATGTACATTTGATAGTATCAATACATATACTCATAGTTTTTACTCTGTGTTTTCTCTGAGTAACTACCTCCAAGTCTGTCAACTTCAACAGAGCATATCTCAAGATCTACTGAACCAAATTTGATAATCAAGGGCTCATTGGAACCAGCTCAAAGCATTCTACAACACTACAAAGTTTCAAGTCAATCTATTCAGCCAATTGGGAGAAAGCGCTGTCGAAGTGATCACTGGTATATCTCTGTGTGTTTCCTAAAAAGTCGGGAATGTCTCTGAGTTTGCTAAACATCATGCTCAGTGTATAGTTTATCATTTGGAGTGATTTAACTTGCTAATGTTAGCTTGTTAAGTTAATTTAACACTCCCAGAAGGAATTAGACCAATTGCAAGTGTACTGGACACACTGAGCTTAGGACTGAGCAGGTGTCAGTACAGAAATAGCAAGTTTTTTGGACTTATGAAGGTTCAAACTTATCTGTTTTGATTTGATCATTACTCAATCACTTTGTAAAGCACATATATAGTTTCTTGGTGTCATTTGGAAGCTCAAGGAGTCTCCTAACCATATCTGAAGAAAAGAAAGGGCAGGTGTGAAGCAGGTCTAGCAACACCACCTTGATCTTCTGATTGTACCCTGCCATCACATCCAACAGTGGTATCAGAGCAAAACAAGGTAATCATGGGTGATGGTTTCCCTTCCTTTATTGACAAATTGGATAGGAATAACTACCAGGCATGGTCATTAAGAAT
This sequence comes from Ceratopteris richardii, assembly GCA_020310875.1. Lineage (NCBI taxonomy): Eukaryota > Viridiplantae > Streptophyta > Polypodiopsida > Polypodiales > Pteridaceae > Ceratopteris > Ceratopteris richardii. Next base: position 36,731,911 of record CM035424.1, read on the forward strand.
GAAGACTTATCTACAAGGGAGAAGCTTGTATGGATACATATCAGGAGATGAGGAGTTGCCCTCATTCAAAACCAGAGGCCTACCTACAAAGGATGAGCATGAGAGACTTAATCAATGGTGTGCTAAAGATGCTTTAGCCAGGTCATATCTTCTAAACTCTATCTCTGATTTCCTTCTACCTCATGTTAGGAACTGTAAGACTTCCCAAGAGACTTGGGAGACCTTGTCAACATACTTCTCATCAAGCACAAGGGCCAGAAAGAATCAGCTATGGATTGAGTTTACAACTCTTAGGAAGCAATCAAAACAATGTGTTTCAGATTTTGTCACCAAAGTCAAAGATATAGCAGATCAACTTGCAAGTGTTGGAGAAGAAATTGAAGAAGAGCAAATTGTTAGACAAGTGATAAATGGACTCAAAGCAGATGACAAGTGGGAGAGCTTTACCACTGCAATGGACTTGTACATGGACATTCAAGCACCTGATCTAACAACTCTGATTGGACAACTCTTTACACATGAAGCCAAGATCACAAAGAATGGAGAGCAATCAAAAGGTAACAATCCCTCTGCCCTATATACAGATAAGAAGTCTAAAGATAAGGGTAAAAGCAAGAAGGTTGATGATGAAGGATCCACCTCCCAAGCAAACTATGCAGGGAGAGGTAGATCATCTAGAGGTAGGGGCAGAGGAGGTAAGTCAGGTAGGGGGAGACCCTATAATCAATCTCCATGCAATATTTGTGGCTTGTCTAATCATACTACAGATGAATGCTACAAAAATTACAAGAACCAAAGAGGAAGAGGTCACCAAAGAGGAGGATACTCCCAAGGCAGAGGCAGATTCAATCAATCTCAAGGCTACCATGGCTACAACAATAATTACAACAACAACTACAACAATAGCTACAATCACAATGGCAATTATCAAGGAGGATACAGGAACAGAAAGGATTACAACAATTATGCAGAGGATCAAGATGATTCCTTGTTGATTATGAACATGACATCTAAATCAGGTATCAATGATGATCATTTGTTCTATATTGACTCAGGTTGCTCTAACCATGTAGCTGGGAATGTTGCCTTACTCTCTGATTTGGAAGAACCTAAAGGCAAGCACCAAGTGCAGACAGGTGATGATACTAAACACTCAGTGGTTAAAGTAGGAAATGTCAAAACAAGTGATGGTAATCAGAATTTACTTAGCAGAGTATTGTATGTTCCAACAATCACCAAGAATCTGATGAGTGTAGGTCAGATTGTTGAAAAAGGTCTACAGGTCAGGTTCACTCAACATGGTGCATTTGTGGAGGATCCAAGACATGGATTCAGAAGGATAGCCAAGGGAGAGAAGTCAGGTAGACTATTTACCTTTGAACTTGAGGATACTAAAAATATTGCCTTGTACAACTATAGGGACCAAACCCTATCAGAATTGGAGATGTGGCACAAGAGATTGGGTCACATTGGAGAGAGAACCATAAAGCAGATGAGCAGAGATCAATGTGTGCTTGGGATACCTAATGTATCCAAGCAACACATGATATACAAGTGTGGGGCTTGTCAATTTGGTAAGTCACACAGGTTGCCATATACCAAGAAAGGATTTATGCATGAAGATTACTTGGAATTGGTGCATACAGATGTTTGGGGACCAAGCAAGGAGCCATCCATATCTGGATCAAGGTACTATGTATCTTTTATAGATGATTATAGCAGATGGACTGTCTTGTACTTCATGAAACATAAAGATGAAGTATTTAATTGCTTCAAAAGGTATCTTGCATTAGTAGAGAATCAAACAGGTAGACATTTGAAGAGGTTAAGGTCTGATGGTGGTGGAGAATACTTCTCCAATGATTTTGAAGAATTCTTGCAGGAAAGAGGCATCAAGAGGGAGATTACCACAAGGTACTCACCTGAACAAAATGGGGTAGCTGAAAGAAGAAATAGACTCATTGTGGAGACAGCTAGGTCTATGCTTAATGAAAAGAAACTACCAAATTATCTTTGGGCAGAGAGTGTATCTACTGCCACATACTTAATCAACAGGTTGCCATCAAAGACACTTGATGGAATGACACCCTATGAGGCTTGGCATGGTAAGAGACCATCTCTGGATCATTGCAAGATCTTTGGGTGTGTTGCATATGTGCATATTCCCTCACAGGTAAGGGGAAAGCTAGACCCTAAGGCTGAGAAGTGTATCTTTATTGGTTATGATTTGAATCAGAAAGGATACAGGTTCTATAACCCCTCAAACAAAGGCTTCAAGGTAAGCAGAGATGTCATCTTTGATGAAAATGATTCATGGTATGATAATGAGTGCAGGAAAGTGAGTTTACCTTATGATATGGAAGAGGACTTTCCAAAGCTTGTCAGGCAAGAACCAACTCAGAATGAAGAAACAAGCTCAGATGATGAAGACACCATCAACATTGAAGAATTCAAAGCTTGGAAATCCAAAGGGAAGATGAAGATGAAGCAACTTGAAGACAATCCAGAATCCTCAACTCAAGCTATGAGGAGATCTTCAAGGGAAAAGAAGAAACCTATTAGGTATGGATATGATACTTCACTTGTAACCAAGCACTCTGTATATCTTGCAAAGGATATCTTAAGTGAAGAACCAGGTACATTTGAGGAAGCTATTACTAAACCAGAATGGAAGGAAGCAATGGATGAAGAAATGGAGGCTCTCAAGGAGAGTGATACTTGGGACTTGGTACCCAAGAAGGACTCCATGAAGGTCATAGGATCCAGATGGATCTACAAGCTCAAAAGGAACTCAGATGGTTCAATAAGCAGATACAAAGCTAGGTTGGTGGCCAAGGGTTTTGCACAAACCCAAGGCATTGATTATGAGGAGACATTTTCTCCTGTGGCAAAGATGCCAACTATCAGAATTATGGTGAGTGTAGCTGCATCCAAGAATTGGAACATGTACCAATTGGATGTGAAGAATGCATTCTTGAATGGATGGATATCTGAAGAGGTCTACATGTCACAACCACCTGGCTATGAGGATCCCAATAAGGTAAATCATGTTTGCAAATTGAAGAAAGCTCTGTATGGATTGAAGCAGGCACCTAGAGCATGGAACTATAGGTTGACAACCTATCTCTTGGATCAAGGATTTGTGATGAGTAAAGCAGATACTTCATTATTTATAAAGAAGAACAATTCAGAGGTAATATACTTGTGTGTCTATGTTGATGACATCATTATTACAGGGAATGATATTCAAGGAATTAGACACATCAAAGGTCAAATGATGAAGGAATTCAAGATCAATGATCTTGGATTATTGAAGTACTTCCTAGGGCTTGAATTGGTCTACACAAATTCAGGTATATACATTACTCAGAAGAAGTACATTCAGGACATGGTCAAGAAGTTTAATTTGCAGGAAGCTAAAGTCTCAAACATTCCTATGGAGGTCAATCACAAACTCAGTGCACATGAAGGAGAAGAACTCAAAGATATTACAGGTTACCAAAGTTTGGTAGGTAGTCTTAATTATGCTACCTTAACTAGGATTGATATCTCATATGGTGTTAGTGTACTTAGCCAATTTATGCATAAGCCAAGAGTACCACATTTGGAGGCAGCCAAGAAGATAGTAAAGTATCTAAAGGGAACACAAAATCATGGTTTGTATTACCCATATTCATCAGATATTGATATCAAGGTATACTCAGATGCAGATTGGGCAGGTTGCAAGGATGACAGGAGGAGTACATCTGGTTACATATGCTTTGCAGGTGATAAACCTATTTCTTGGTCATCCAAGAAACAACCCACAGTGGCTCTATCATCTACTGAGGCAGAGTACAGAGGGCTAGCTAATGCCACTCAAGAAGCAATATGGTTGAAGTTACTCTATTCAGAATTGGGCCTATACATAAGGCCACCTATCATATTTGGTGATAATACAAGTTCACTTCATTTAGCTGCTAATCCTGTGTATCATGCTAGGACAAAACACATAGAGGTTCATTACCACTATGTGAGGGAGAAATTACTTAGCAAAGAAATCCAATTATCATATGTGTCCACTAATATTCAATGTGCAGATTTGCTTACAAAAGCTTTGGATGGAAGCAAGCTATGCAGGTTTAAATCCATGATTGGATTACAGGATATCATTGAAGACTAAAGATGAAGACTCAAGCAAGTGTTTGGCTTGAGGGGGAGCTGTTGGTGCAAACAAGCCATAACACTTGGCTTTGTTGTGTGCCTTTGAAGACCCAACATGAAGCTTGGACTATTGAACCCTTGGAAAGCATAAAAGATTGAACCCTTGGATGATACATTCACAAGAGTCAATAATCATGTGAACCTAGTCTTATTGATTCTTACTTTTATCTCATGTAAAAGTCCATGTGACTTTATCAACAATGTAATCATACCTACTAGACTAGAGTCGTGGAAAAATTAGATGATCTAGTTGAGGGAATATCTCCCTAAGTCTAGTGGAGAGAATCAAGGGAGCTTTAATTTGAATTCAAATTCAAATTCATTCAAAAACTCCTATAAAAATCAATGTAAAAGTCGCGGGGTGTGTGACACTCTTCCCGAGGCTAATCCAAGCATATTTGTGAGTGTGTGAGTGCTACTACCTAGCCTACACCTCTGAGTACCATTGGGCATCATTCTACATGCCAATGGGAATGTACATTTGATAGTATCAATACATATACTCATAGTTTTTACTCTGTGTTTTCTCTGAGTAACTACCTCCAAGTCTGTCAACTTCAACAGAGCATATCTCAAGATCTACTGAACCAAATTTGATAATCAAGGGCTCATTGGAACCAGCTCAAAGCATTCTACAACACTACAAAGTTTCAAGTCAATCTATTCAGCCAATTGGGAGAAATCGCTGTCGAAGTGATCACTGGTATATCTCTGTGTGTTTCCTAAAAAGTCGGGAATGTCTCTGAGTTTGCTAAACATCATGCTCAGTGTATAGTTTATCATTTGGAGTGATTTAACTTGCTAATGTTAGCTTGTTAAGTTAATTTAACACTCCCAGAAGGAATTAGACCAATTGCAAGTGTACTGGACACACTGAGCTTAGGACTGAGCATGTGTCAGTACAGAAATAGCAAGTTTTTTGGACTTATGAAGGTTCAAACTTATCTGTTTTGATTTGATCATTACTCAATCACTTTGTAAAGCACATATATAGTTTCTTGGTGTCATTTGGAAGCTCAAGGAGTCTCCTAACCATATCTGAAGAAAAGAAAGGGCAGGTGTGAAGCAGGTCTAGCAGCACCACCTTGATCTTCTGATTGTACCCTGCCATCACATCCAACACAATTTAGAATGGAGTCTTATATCATGTCTAAAGGTCTTTGGGGATTGATAACAGGTACAGAAGTGAAGCCGGTATTACCAGAAGCTCCTACACAAGCGGATCAAGCAAGAGAGCAAGAATGGATCAAAAGAGACAAAAGAGTTCTGTTTATTATATCACAAACCGTTTCCAATACTATGCTTGGGCATATAAGAGGTTTGAATACTAGTAGAGAGGCTTGGGAGTCTCTAGAAAGATTATTTGCAACTACCAACAGAGCGAGGCAAACACAACTTATAGGTGAGCTGACAAGAGTAAAAAAGAAGCCACGACAATCAGTTAATGATTATATTCTTGAGGTAAAATCTCTTATTGAAGCGTTAGCCTCTATTGATGCATCCCCTAGTGAGGATATAAAGTTTAATAGCATGTTAAATGGCTTGAGAGAAGATGAAAGATGGAAGTCTTTCATTACGTCTATCATGACTCGAGAGAATCTACCATCCTTTGAAGATTTACAGACACTCATGATGACTGAAGAAATCAACATAGAAGGTGGGAACTCTTATCATTCGCAAAGAGGTAGTCAAGGACAAGCTCTTTATACTTCATCAAATAGATCAAGAGGTAGAGGAAATTGGAGAGGAGGAGGAAGATTCAACAACAATGCAAGAGGAAGAGGAAGCTTTAATGCGACTAGAGGAGGAAGAACAATACAACAAAGTCAACAAACTCAACCAAATCAGCAAGGTAACTTTACCAGCCATTATTGTGGTAAAGTTGGGAATTATGCTAGGGATTGTTTCTCCAATCCGAATAGAAGAGGTGGTTTTAGAGGACGACAAAGAGGAAGAGGCCAAGATCACATGCATCACAACAACAACATAGTACAAGAGGAGGCTCAAACACAAAAGGAAAACGTTCTTATGGCTATGCATACAGAGACACATAAGAGGAAGGTAAACAACAAAACTTGGTATGTAGATAGTGGTTGCTCAAACCACATGAGTCACAACATGAATATGTTTGTGAACTTACACAAACCTGATTCAAGAGTCACAGTTGCTACAGGAGATAGTACTGAGCATGAAGTAGTTTACATTGGTGATTGTCAACTTAATGAACATGTCACTCTTAGAGATGTTTTGTTTGTTCCTACCAAGAAATTTGATTTCAGTTGGACAGATGGAGGACAATGGAGTAAAGGTCGATTTTGACAATAATTAGTGGTAGGCTTATCAAAAGAAGGATGGAAATTTTGTTATAAAAGGACAAAAGGTAAACAGATTATATACTTATGAAGTTGAAGTTCCAGATTATGCAGGTTATACAATGGTTAATGGGACTCAAGTAAGTCAATTGGATTTATGGCATAAAAGATTCGGACACATCAGTGTTGGCAGGTTAAAAGATATTGCAAAAAAATCATTGGTTGAAGGTTTACCACAATTACCTAAGAAAGATTTGGATTTTGTTTGCAAGGCATGTCAGTTTGGAAAACAGGTACGAAGTTCGTTTTCAAAAGCAGGATTGCAAAGCAGAGGTATTTTGGACTTGATTCATACTGATGTATGGGGTCCATCTCAAGAAGATTCCATGGTAGGTAGCAAGTACTTTGTCACATTTATTGATGACTTCTCAAAGTTTACATTCATTTATTTTATGAAATACAAATCTGAAGTTTTTGACATATTCAAAAATTTTAAATCATTGGTTGAAAAGCAAACAGGTCGAAGCATAAGAAGGTTGAGATCAGATGGAGGAGGCGAATATTTTTCTAAGCAATTTCTTGCATTTTTGGAGGAAGAAGGAATTAAAAAGGAGACTACAAACAGATACACACCTCAACAAAATGGTGTGGCCGAAAGAAGAAACAGGTCTATCTTGGAGATGGGTAGGTGCATGTTAAATGAAAAAGACTTACCACTTATTTTTTGGGCTGAAGCATGCAATATGGCAGTCTATGTGATGAACAGGTTACCACCTACTCAAAGTCATGTACAGCAAGCACCTTATGAATTGTTTTATGGATCAAAACCAGATATTGCTAATTGTAGAATTTTTGGAAGCATATGTTTTGTTCATGTTCCACAACAATTAAGGTCAAAGTTGGATCCAAGGTCACAAAAAATGGTTTTTATTGGTATGGCAGAAGGGCAACCAGGATATAGATGTGTGAACCCAGATACGGGAGAGGTAATTGTTTCGAGAGATGTTATTTTTCATGAAGATAAATCTTGGTATAAACATGAAGTGCAGGTAGATGAAGAAGAAACTACAAAAAATCACGAAGAAGAGCCAAGTTCTCCAAGTTCACTAGAGAGTCAAATTACACATGAAGAGGCAACTCCCCCCAATCAGAAGTTGAAGAAAATTCTTGATTTGATTTCAATGGAAATTGAGTCACAGGAAGAAGAAAGTGAAGGTTCTACATCAAGAAGAACTCAAACTCGAAGGCAAGAAAAGCATGGTAGGACAAGAAGCCAATCAAGGCATCCAGTAAGAGAAAGAAGGCAACCGCAAAGATTTTCTCATGAAGCTTATATTGCAAAACTTCTTGAGGAGCAGGAACCAACAACTTTTAAAGAAGCATCAAAGGTAAAGAAATGGGTTAAAGCAATGGATGAAGAAATGACAGCTTTGTATGAGAACAATACATGGAGTTTAGTTCCAAGGCAACCTAACATGAAGGTAATTGGCAACAAATGGGTGTACAGGATAAAGAGAAACAGTGATGGTTCAGTAAGTAGATATAAGGCAAGGCTTGTTTGTAAAGGTTATGCACAGAGTTATGGCATCGATTATGAGGAGACATTTTCTCCTGTTGCCAAGATATCAACAATAAGGACATTAATAAGTGTTGCTGCAAGCAAGGTATGGAATCTTTATCAATTAGATATAAAAAATGCATTTCTCAATGGTGATTTAAAAGAAGATGTGTACATGGATCAACCAACAGGTTATGAAGATTCCAAGAAGCGTACTCATGTATGTAAACTCTTGAAAGCATTGTATGGTTTTAAGCAAGCTTGTTGAAGGCAGGGAAACCTGGAGAAATAAAATAAGAATTAAAAGAAAAAGACGACTATGCGGAGATTTATAAGGATGTGTCGCAAGAAAAGGGGAAGTTATAAGAAAGGAGTTAGCAACAACCGTAAGAAAGGGAGGGAGAAAGTAGACGAAGAACGAAGACAAAACAACCTTGAAAAAGAAGAAAGAGAAGGTCGACGAAGACGCGACAACAGGAAGAGGAGGAAAGGTACGAGACGTAAGGACGCAATGATCAGAAGGGAGATGAGGGTGCAAGAAGTGTAGGTGCGTCAACTATGAGACGAAGTCAAAGAAGAAGGAGTTTCTTTGTGAGGACCGGAAAAGACCAAGTTCTACAGTAAAAAAACTAGTATATAGATAACGATTGAATGAAGATCTTTGCGGCTTAATCAAATTCTCATACTGAAGTTCTAATCTTTACAAAACAACAATCTGTATTTTTGGTGTTGCGTTTACCAATGAATAATCAATCAAATGTCTGCGCAGCACAGTTATAGTGCTGAAAGTCTTCTATTTAAGGTTAAGTCTGTTTGAGTGACTCAGACTGTACTGTGTTAGAATGCAATTGACTTGAAATATATGTGAGTGCAAAAGGGAAATCTGTAAATCTGTTGCAAGAATAAAGTGTAGCAAGACTGTGTAAATTCTGAATTAGCAGAAAACTATCAGAATGAATGTTTTCGGTGATATTACGGTGATATTCCGGTGATGTTTCGGTGACATTTCGGTGGCTTTAAGAGACATTTGCGGTGGAATATCTGGGGAAGTAAAGATCAGTGCACAATGGGAAAGAATAGTAAAATCTGATTTTGCTAGTTAGACGATGTTGTGTTGAACCGGAGAACCCTCAACACAATTGGCGATCCTACTGTACGGCTGAAGCCGCCTCAAGAAATGAATGAGGGGCAGGCGAAATCACTTTAGTAAGGTATATTTTACGAGGGCACAGGCAAGAGCAGCGAACGTGGAGACATCCTCAGATTTTTACGAGTGGTACGAGGCCTAGGAGCAGGAAGCGCTGGGCACTGACGACGAACAGGGGGAAACAGGTGTAGTAGAGGTTATCTTTAGTACCGGTCTTTCGCGAAAAATTGTTGAGAAAGCTACTTGGATATCAGACCGAGCCCGGGAGTAGGACAATCCCTTCAATTTCGGCCAACAGTATTGATCCAGCAGATGTGGATTTTGTCGTACCAGTAATTCAGGCGTAGTACAATAAGCAGAGTTTTGCCGAAGTACTGCTAGATGGAGGATTAGGGGTAAATATATTACCTGAACATATTTTTATTGAAATGGGAAGAGGGGCATTGGCTCCAGCCCCTTTTCAGGTCAAAATGGCGGATCAAACACGAGTCCAGCGTGTTGGCATTCTGAAGCAACAACAAATTATTATTTCCGGTATGACATTCATGGTCAATTTTGTAGTCATTCGAATGACGGAGTCAGCGTACCCGTATGAAATGTTGTTAGGAAGACCTTGGTTTCGGCTTGCTAAAATTAAGCAGGATTGGGGCTTGAATGTAGTAATGATTACCAAGGGTAAAAAGCAAGTGACAATTCCCATGCGTGGGCAGAAAAATATGTCGGTACAGGAAAAACCGTTGATGGCTCAGACTCTTAATTTAGCAGATGAGATTGAAGATGACGAAGAGGAAAAGTTTTTGCAAGCAAACCCAACGGTGGTGCCAAGAAAGTATTACAAGCAGGGTTATGGTGGCTGAAGGTGTTAAAAGATGCGCATGAGTATGCTAAAGGCTGTGTGATTTGCCAAAAGTTAGGCCAACCTAATAATTCTGATCGTATGACTGATCATCCGGTATTACCGCTGGATCCTTTTCAAAAATGGGGCATGGATTTTGTGGGACCTATTAAACCTACTACTCAGCGAGGTAATAGCTATATATTGGTGGCGACAGATTATTGTACGAAATGGGTGGAAGCAGTAGCACTGAAGGATAATAAGGCAGCAAGTGTGGCCAAATTTCTTTATCGTAATATTATGACAAGATTTGGGTGTCCGATTGAGTTAGTGAGCGACCGAGGTACTCATTTCTTGAATGAGGTGATTTCAGAATTAACAGTTGATGACATGCTGCTCACTGGTCCTATTGAGACACATATTGCTGATTTTAAGGCTAATTTGCATGCCTCATTTGAGATGTCTGATTTGGGGCATTTGCATCACTATTTGGGCATTCAGTTTATGCACGTTGATGGTGGAATGGCTTTGTGTCAAACGAAATATATTGACACATTATTGCAGCGTTTTGGCCTTGAAGACTGTAAGCCTATTGCCACTCCTATGGAGACAGGTTTACGATTGAGTCTTCATGATGCTGGAGATGCATTTGATGCTGTTCTCTATCAGCAGGCTGTTGGATGCTTGATTTACTTATGCATTACTCGGCCAGATATTCAGTTTGCTGTCTCACAGATGAGCAGGTTTATGCATTGCCCAGGAGTCACGCATTGGAAAGCGGTTAAGCGCATCTTTCGCTACTTGAGTGGTACTTGGCTACTTGTGTTGTTTTATCCCAAGGGGGGATCACTACCGCCAGATTTGCATGCTTTTTCGGACTCAGATTGGGCTGGTTGCTATGACACTCGTGTGTCCACCAGTGGTTTTTGCTTCATGCTTGGTAGCTCATGTATATCTTGGTTGAGCAAGAAGCAACCTACTGTGGCCACTTCCAGTTGTGAGGCTGAGTATAGGGCAGCTTTCATAGTGACTGTTGAGTGTGTGTGGCTCAGACGCCTTATGGCTGATTTGGGTGTTGGCCAATCTTCTGCCACCACCATCTTCACTCACAGTCAGAGCGCATTGGCAATTGCAAGGAACCCTGTGTTCGATGCTCGCACTAAGCACATTGAGGTGCATTATCACTATGTCAGGGAGAGGTTCTCTACTGGGGAGATCAGCTTGGCATATGTGCCCACGCAGGAGAACATTGCAGACCTTTTCACGAAGGCTCTGCCTACGGAGAAGTTTGAAGCTTTCCGCAAAGCTTTGGGCTTACTTTCTTTTGTGGAGTGATTTCCACATAGCTTGGCACTTCCTTATACATGAGTGCCAGCTCCTTGTTCACCGCATCACTCCCAGGGGGGATTTGTTGATATATTTAGGTAGTGATGTGTGTGAACACTCTAGGACCACCGGGGCACTTTTTTCCCTCTTTAGGAGGTTTTTTTCCCCCGACTTGTATATACGCCTATTGCCCTAATGGGCTACTTATCTTTGTACATTCTCTAGTAATACATTTAGTATTGTGTGTTTGTGCTCCAAGCTTCTTCTTCTTCCTTGTGCTGTTCGCGTGCTTCCGCAGACGTCTATCTCCAACATCATTTGCTACACAACAACATTGTCATCTTGTTGCAGCAAGAAACCATTGGAGTTAAACGTTTGCAGAAGCACGCGACAACACAAGGAAGAAGAAAAAGCTTGGAGCACAACACACAATACTCAATGTATTACCACTAGAATGTACAAAGATAAGTGACATGTTATGGCAATAGGTGTATATACAAGCTGGGGGGAAAAAACCTCCTAAAGAGGGAAAAAAGTGCTCTGACGGTCCTAGTGTGTTCACACACATCACTATCTAAAGATACCAACAAATCCCCCTAGGAGTGATGCAGTGAACAAGGAGTTGGCACTCATGTATAAGGAAGTGCCAAGCTATGTGGAATCACTCCACAAAAGGAAGTAAGCCCAAACCTTTGCAAAAAGCTTCAAACTTTTCCCTAGGTAGAGCCTTTGTGAAAAGGCATGCAATGTTCTCCTGTGTGGGAACATATTCCAAGTTGATATCTCCAACAAAGAACCTCTCCCTCACATATTGATAATGCACCTTAATGTGCTTAGTGCAAGCATGGAACACACACAGGGTTCCTTGCAACTGTCGATGCGCTCTGACTGCCAGTGAAAATGGTGCTGGTAGAAGAGTGACCAACACCCAAATCAGCCATAAGGCATCTCCAAATCAGCCATAAGGCATTTGAGCCACACACACTCAACAGTCGCTCTGAAAGTTGCCCTATAGTCAGTTGGAAGTGGCCACAGTAGGTTGCTTCTTGCTCAACCAAGATATACATGAGCTACCGAGCATGAAGCAAAACCCACTAGTGGATACATGAGTGTCATAGCAACCAACCCAATTAGAGTAAAAAAAACCATGTAAATCTAGCGGTAGTGATCCCCCCTTGGGATAAAACAACCCAAGTAGCCAAGTACTACTCAAGTAGTGAAAGATCTGTTTAATCGCCTACCAATGCTAGACACCTAGGCAATGCATAAACCTGCTCATCGATGAGATAGAAAACTCAATATATGGCTGAGTAATGCATAAGTAAATCAAGCATTCAACAGCCTACTAATAGAGAACATCATCAAATGCATCCAGCATCATGAAGAATCAATCGTAAACCTGTCTCCATAGGAGTGGTAATAGGTTTGCAGTCTTCAAGGCCAAAATGTTGCAATAATATGTAAATATATTTCGTTTGATACAAAGCTATTCTGCCATCAACTTACATAAATTTAATGCCCAAATAATGATGCAAACAACCCAAATCAGACGTCTCAAATGAGGCATGTGAATCAGCCTTAAAGTTAGCAATATGCTTCTCAATAGGACTAGTGAGCAGCATGTCATCAACATAGACAACAATGATTAGAAACACATCATTGGCACGCTCAATATATAAGGTGCTCTTAGTTGGACTTTTCTCAAAACCATGTGCAATCAGATAAGCATGTATCTTTTCATACCAAGCACATGGTGCTTGTTTCAAACCATATAAAGCCTTTTTCAACCTGCAAACCTAGTTTTCATGCCCTTTCTACACAAATCCACAGGACCAAAAAACATACACTTCTTCATGCAAGTCACCATTCAAAAATGTAGTTTTAATGTCCAACTTATGTACATTCCAACCATGATGAGGCAAGTTCATAGATGCTATGAATAGTAGTCATTCGGCATGTAGGAGCAAAGGTCTCATCAAAATCAATTCCTCTTTCCTAAGCATAAGCCTTTGCAACAAGCCTAGCCTTATACCTGTCAATTGTTCCATCAGGCTTACACTTCAACTTGTATACCCACTTAGTGCCAATGGCCTTCTTGCCAGGAGCTCACATAAAGACCAAGTACCATTTTTTTATGATAGCATCATATTCTGATTACATTGTAGCCATCCAATTTTCAGACATTTGTGCTTCATCAAACAAAACTGGCTCATTCTCATCACAAAGACTAGATGTAGCCATAGCATAGCAACCTAATGCAAAAGAGGCACTATGAGAGTCCGATTGAGTATGATATGATAGACGTGCATCTGATTTGCTGTCACACAAAGTCTGCACCAGCCATTTTGGCATAGATTTTGCCTCCTCAATAGTAGCTCTCTCATCAACAAGTGCATCATGAAAATTCACATCAGAAATGGAATGATCTGCATCATCACATGAAACCTGTAAAGGATGAGAAGTAACCTCATTAGGACCAGCACTAGACTCTTCACTTGTAAAAAGAGGCAGCAATGCATCATACATGTCTTTGGAGCTAACAGATGTCTCCTTCGTACATGAAAGTAATGGCTGAATAGCATCTTCCACAAAAACAACATCACGACTAACCAAAATGCATTTAGTCTATGGATGATATAGATGATAGCCTTTGCTTTCAGAACTCTACCCAACAAAAATACATTTCACTACTTTATCACTCAATTTTTTGTGATGTTGTTCAGGCACTAATGCATATGCCAAACAACCAAAAACATGCAGATGATAAACAAATGGCTTGCAACCATGCCAAGCCTCATATGGAGTGATAGACTGCAATGCTTTAGTGGGACACCTATTAAGTACATATGCTACACACATAATAGCCTCAAGCCAAAAACTATGTGGTAAAGTCTAACTCTTAACCATACACCTCGCCACCTCCATGAATGACTTGTTCTTTTGTTTAGTAACTCCATTATGTTGAGGTGTATATGGCACTATACACTGATGTTTTATCCCACATTTAGCCAAAAATGCATTAAAGTCAGAAGACATATATTCCCCCCTCGCTCAGAACCGAGGGTGCCTATTTTACATGCTCACAAGTTTTCAACAAAAAACCAAAAACTTTTTGAAGAACATAAACATTTCGGACTTTGCTCTCAATGGATATTTTAAGGGAGAGTGTTGAGATATCAAGATCAACATGTGATGATCCAGGATGACACGTACCAGTTTTTCATTTCTCTGACATGTATAGTGGTAACACCGGTATATGTCAGGGATACTTCATTGAGCTTTATTAGATTTATCTACCGAGAATGATGGCACATTCCTTCCTTGCCAGCTCACTCATTCGTGGACATTAGGTTTTTCCTTATGTACTAATCTTTATATATTGCACTTTTTATATTCTTGTTTTTAGGTCATTCTGGTACATTCCTTTTTATGTAATAGAAGAAGAAGAAGAAGAAGATCATTCTTGTTGGAGTTAGACGTCTGCGGAAGCACGCGAACAGCACAAGGAAGAAGAAGAAGCTTGGAGCACAACACACAAGACTGAATGTATTACTAGAGAATGTACAAAGATAAGTAGCCCATTAGGGCAATAGGCGTATATACAAGCCGGGGGAAAAAAACCTCCTAAAGAGGGAAAAAAGTGCCCCGGCGGTCCTAGAGTGTTCACACACATCACTACCTAAATATATCAACAAATCCCCCTTGGGAGTGATGCGGTGAACAAGGAGCTGGCACTCATGTATAAGGAAGTGCCGAGCTATGTGGAAATCACTCCACAAAAGGAAGTAAGCCCAAAGCTTTGCGGAAAGCTTCAAACTTCTCCCTAGGCAGAGCCTTCGTGAAAAGGTCTGCAATGTTCTCCTGCGTGGGCACATATGCCAAGCTGATCTCCCCAGCAGAGAACCTCTCCCTGACATAGTGATAATGCACCTCAATGTGCTTAGTGCGAGCATGGAACACAGGGTTCCTCGCAACTGCCAATGCGCTCTGACTGTCAGTGAAGATGGTGGTGGCAGAAGACTGGCCAACACCCAAATCAGCCATAAGGCGTCTGAGCCACACACACTCAACAGTCGCTGTGAAAGCTGCCCTATACTCAGCCTCACAACTGGAAGTGGCCACAGTAGGCTACTTCTTGCTCAACCAAGATATACATGAGCTACCAAGCATGAAGCAAAAACCACTGGTGGACACACGAGTGTCATAGCAACCAGCCCAATCTGAGTCAGAAAAAGCATGCAAATCTGGCGGTAGTGATCCCCCCTTGGGATAAAACAACCCAAGTAGCCGAGTACCACTCAAGTAGCGAAAGATGCGCTTAACCGCTTTCCAATGCGTGACTCCTGGGCAATGCATAAACCTGCTCATCTGTGAGACAGCAAACTGAATATCTGGCCGAGTAATGCATAAGTAAATCAAGCATCCAACAGCCTGCTGATAGAGAACAGCATCAAATGCATCTCCAGCATCATGAAGACTCAATCGTAAACCTGTCTCCATAGGAGTGGCAATAGGCTTACAGTCTTCAAGGCCAAAACGCTGCAATAATGTGTCAATATATTTCGTTTGACACAAAGCCATTCCACCATCAACTTGCATAAACTGAATGCCCAAATAGTGATGCAAATGCCCCAAATCAGACATCTCAAATGAGGCATGCAAATCAGCCTTGAAATCAGCAATATGCTTCTCAAGAGGACCAGTGGGCAGCATGTCGTCTACATAGACAACAATGATCAAAAGCACATCATTAGCACGCTTAACATATAAGGTGCTTTCAGTTGGACTGTTCTCAAAACCATGTGCAATCAGATAGGCATGTATTTTCTCATACCAAGCACGTGGTGCTTGCTTTAAACCATATAACGCCTTCTTTAACCTGCACACCTGGTTTTCATGCCCTTTCTGCACAAAGCCACGGGGCTGAAAAACATACACTTCTTCATGCAAGTCACCATTCAGAAATGCTGTTTTAATGTCCAACTGATGTACATTCCAACCATGATGGGCTGCAAGTGCACAAATGCTCCGAATAGTAGTCATACGGCATGTAGGTGCAAAGGTCTCATCAAAATCAATGCCTCTTTCCTGCGCATAACCCTTTGCAACAAGCCTAGCCTTATACCTATCAACTGTACCATCAGGTTTACGCTTCAACTTGTATACCCACTTAGTGCCAATGGCCTTCTTGCCAGGAGGCAAGTCACATAAAGACCATGTACCATTCTTCATTATAGCATCATATTCAGATTGCATAGCAGCCATCCAATTTTCTGAATTTTGTGCTTCATCAAAAGAAACAGGCTCATTCTCATCACAGAGACTAGATGCAGCCATAGCATAGCAATCTGATGCAAAGGAGGTACTATGAGAGCCTGAACGAGTACGATATGACAAAGGTGCATCTAATTTGCTGTCACGCAAAGTCTACACCAGCCATTTTGGCATAGTTTTTCCCTGTTCAATATCAGCTCTCTCATCAACAAGTGCATCATGTAAATCTGCATCAGAAATGGAATGATCTGCATCATCATATGAAACCTGCAAAGGCTGAGAAGTTGCCTCATTAGGACCAGCGCTAGCCTGTCCACCTGTAAAAAGAGGCATCAAAGTATCATACATGTCTTTGGAGCTAACAGATGTCTCCTTAGTACATGAAAGCAATGGCTGAATAGCATCTTCCACAAAGACAACATCACGGCTAACCAGAATGCGTTTAGTCTGTGGATGATACAGACGATAGCCTTTACTTTCAGAACTGTACCCAACAAAAATACATTTTACTGCCTTATCATCCAATTTTCTACGATGTTGTTCAGGCACTAATGCATATGCCAAACAACCAAAAACACGCAGATGAGCAACAGATGGCTTGCGGTCATGCCAAGCCTCATATGGAGTGATAGACTGCAACGCTTTCGTGGGACACCTGTTCAGTACATATGCTGCACACATGACAGCCTCAAGCCAGAAACTATGTGGTAAAGCCTGACTTTTGACCATGCACCTTGCCATCTCCATGAGTGACCTGTTCTTTCGTTCAGCAACTCCATTCTGTTGAGGTGTATACGGCACTGTACACTGGTGTTTTATCCCACGTTCAGCCAGAAATGCATTAAAATCTGAAGACATATATTCCCCCCCTCGATCAGAACGGAGGGTGCCCATTTTACATGCTGACAGATTTTCAGCCAAAACCAAAAACTGTTTTAAGCACGTGAACACTTCGGACTTTGCTTTGAGTGGATATACCCATGCATGCCTGGAAAAATCATCAATGAAAGTCAGGAAGTAAAGGTAATTTCCAAAAGAGGGTGTCTGCATAGGACCACAGACATCACTATGTACAAGCTGCAATTTCTGCATAGCCCGAACTGAACCATCTTTTGGAAAGGAAGAACGCTGCATTTTGCCCAAAATACAGCCTTCACAAACATGTTTTCCAGGTGCCTCAAGTTTGGGCAAAGAGGACACCATTTCAGATTTCTGCAGGCGTAACAAACTAGCAAAATTCAGATGACCAAAGCATGCATGCCAAAGCTTTGCATCTGACATAGCCTGAGAATCATGAACTGCACATGCCGAATCATTCACAGATTTTTCATAGTCTATGAGCTTATACAGCCCACGACATAAAATGCCAGAAGCAATAATCACATCGCCATTTGAGAGATCATGGACTGTACACCTGTGATCAACGAATTTCACAACCAAGCCAATCTTGGCTAATGCAGAAACTGATAACAGGTTCTTTTTGATCCCTGGCACAAATAAAGCATCTGACAAAGTGAAAGAACTACCATCAGCAGTAGTTAGAATGATCTTACCAACTCCCTTAACAGGATAAGAGGAGTTATTGGCGCATGTGACAGTATTCCCTGTAGGGGCAGGCTCGAGTGAAGAGAAGAAACTGCGCTGCGAGGTAATATGTTTGGTTGCCCCACTGTCAAAGTACCAAACATCTGAGTCTACTGCAGACATGCACTGATCATGAGAAGATGGGTCAAAACTGCAGACAGTAGTAAACGCCCATTCTTCTTTCTGCACAAGATTTGCAGACTCTGTTTTTGGTGTAGAGGCCTCTGCAACAACCATTCCAGCCTCTTTCTTCTTTGCCTCTTTAGCAGCCAGTTTTGGACAGTTCTTTATAATATGATCATTTCCTTTACAGTACTTGCAGAACAATTTCTGCTTTTCTGATTTCTTCTCATCTTTATCCTGGTTCTTCGATTGTGCAGCATTTGCAGATTTCTGCTTACTAGTAGAAGAGCTCCATTTTCCTTTGCCCTTCTGACTAGCCAGGAAAGCTTGATCTGCAACACGCATAATGGACCTGTTCTGCCTGGACTGATCTTCCTGCAACAGAACAGAGACTAATTCCTCAAATGACAAGGCATTCGGATTGCCTTTCATCATCAATCGAAGAGTAGAGGCAAAACTCTGATATGAATCAGGAAGGCCATTCAGAACGGTCTGCACAAGTGAGCTTGTAAGAAAACTGTCCATCGAATCACCTTCATTCATGTGCTCACTCTCCAACTGTTTTCGGAGGTAAGCAACACAAGCCTCATTCCTAGCCTGGTACAAAGTGGTAAGTGTATCCCAAGCATCCTTTGTTGTTCTGTAAGAGCGAATGTGAGGAATAATGGCACGGTTGACAGACAAAGCTATCAATGCATGTGCCTGGGCATCTCTGCCATCCCAACGAATCTGCTCTGTAGTAGGTGCAACAGAAAGAGCAGCACGAACAGGAATCTGCGGAATATCATCTTCGACACCATCTTCATCAGCTCCAACACCTGTATTTGCAGTACCTGTCGTTACAGGTGTAACAGGACGTCTTTCAACACCCTGCACAATGTTCCACAATCCTTTTGCAACCAGTACATGTCGCATCATATAAGCCCATAATGGGTAGTTGGTACCATCCAACTTATCCTCAACAGCCAACATACGGAATACATCACTGCTTTCAGCCATGGCCGGTGACTAAAATACCTTGATGCAGAAAATTGACTGTATCTCAAAAAGTTGAACAGAACTGCCGAGACGAGTTCTGCTAGACCTGTAGCAGACTTCGAGACGCTTAAACTGGCGAACAGAAACTGGTATATACCTTTGGCACAAAAGGACGAAATAGCCTGCACAAGCACTGCGATAGTGCGTTCGGAGGCCGAAACGAGCTCAGATCGTGATTTCGGCACCACAGAGCGAAGCAGTTTTGATCTCGGAAACCACCCTGAGTATGCTCACCAAATTTTGTGCGAATCTGAGACTGCAAACGGAGGAGTGTCGACGGCGCCCTAGAAGAAGCAACGACCTGCTCTGATACCAATTGTTGGAGTTAGACGTCTGCGGAAGCACGCGAACAGCACAAGGAAGAAGAAGAAGCTTGGAGCACAACACACAAGACTGAATGTATTACTAGAGAATGTACAAAGATAAGTAGCCCATTAGGGCAATAGGCGTATATACAAGCCGGGGGAAAAAAACCTCCTAAAGAGGGAAAAAAGTGCCTCGGCGGTCCTAGAGTGTTCACACACATCACTACCTAAATATATCAACAATTCTTCCTTGCCTCAATCTGTGTGTGCGCTTCTCCTTGAGAGTGAGAGTATGTGTGTGAGCTCTCTTCCTTATCTCCTTCCTCGTGACAACTCTGACCTGAGAGGTGTCAACGATGCCCTAGATGAAGCGGGAACCTGCTTTGATACCAATTGTTGGAGTTAGATGTCTGCAGAAGCATGTGGACAGCACAAGGAAGAAGAAGAAGCTTGGAGCAGAACAGAGAATACTGAATGTATTGATGCTTATACCGGTGTTATTGTATCGATGTTTATACCGGCACTTATACCGATGTCGAAGCTAAATTTCCCCCGTGTATTTGTGCCAGTATAAGAGTTGATATAAGTCTCATATGTTGTAGTGGGTTCTAACTGCTTTGTGAATGTTGTAGACAAATGTGTAAGTCTCAATTGGCAAGGAAACTATTAATTTGTCTATAAAATGGGAGACAACCAAGAGATTTAATAGCCGAGATAGATAAGTGGGAGACTGTGTGCCTTAGTAACCAAAGAAAAAAAAGAATCAACTAAGACTAGCACATTTACAAAATATCAACATACTTTCATACACACAGAGAGATACATATACACACATACATATACACATACAAAGACATACATACATATACACATACACATACACTCACACAAATACATGCACACCATACACATATACACACATACATACATACGCATACACATAAACACACATGCACATACACATACACACACATATTTATTTATTAAATTTTTTATTTGTTTTCATTCATAATATCTCTTTTTTCATGAACTTGCAGGTTACTATTTGAGAAGTGTTTACCAAGCAACAATATTCTTCCTACATCACATGATGAAATGAACAAGATAAACAACAATCTTGGTATAGATTATAATTTTATACATGCATGTCCTAACGATTGGATTTTATATAATTAAACATATATTTCAAAGCCTTGAATTATATTAAACTTTTGACATGGGGATTTGATCATAAAAGTACTGATGGATTAATGAGAATTCTAGGACATAGTGTAGCTTTTCAACATATTGATTCTAGATAGCCTGATTTTGCACAAGAGCCACACAATCTAAATTTGGGTGTTGCATTAGATGGGGTTAATACATTTTTTATGAAATCTAGTAAATGGTCAACATGGCTAGTGGTAGTCATCAACTATAATCTCCCACCATACCTTAGTGTTGTGTTTACAAACTTGTAAACATCAAAGTAGACAACGAAACATGATGAGACCTCCCAAGATCTTCAAAACACCAACGAAATATTTCCAATTTCAAAAACAAACTTTCCACCAAACTTTCAAAAAAACAAAAATAGGTCACTGTAGCAAAATGACCACCATAAACTTTTTGCAAATAATTTGAGAAAGCTAATCATATATTCTGAAAGTAGACTCTGATTATCATGCTTTAGAAACCGAAAACCTCAAAAAAGGTGGAGTATAGCTCCCAAATCAACAGCTTGAAGTCAAGGTAAGAAGAAGCCTACAATAGCAAGGTATGACTAACTATCTGAATTGAAAACTGATGTACAAAAGTAACAAAACTTCAAGATCTATGAAAATTTTTGATATGAATAGAAAGCATGAGAGCTAAGGAGACTCCTCCAAGTGAAATCACTCAAAAAGACCTCATAACGACTGAGATATGAAAGTTTGAAAAGAGGTATGTCTCTGATGAGGCACCAGATAGACACAAGAAAGAAGATCTGCAAAAACGCCTACTTGCGCACAGTTTTCTCATTGCAAATTGTAGAAAAACTGATCTACTTATATAATAAAAGTTTTAAGCTTTGCAACGCAACAAGAATCACTCAATTCAGACACCTACATTAAGAGAACCACTCTTTTTATTGAGAGGCTATCAACAGAAGCGCCTTCCTTGTCTAAAAATAGACACCTCTCCTTTCCTTCTACTTTTATCTACTTTTGCTCTAACTTTGGAGATGTGAACGCCTGCACATGTTATTTTTCATAACTAATAAGATCCACAAGCTTCCATATACCATTTTTAATAACTAATAAAATCCAAAAGACTACTTTAGAGCTTGTTTTTGTGTAACATTGTCCCCCTCAAGCTCTAAATCCAAAGCTTTGACTCCAAGTAGTACTTTGATTCGCTTAAGCTTATGAGCATCCACTGCTTTTGTGAGTATGTCTGCTAATTGATCTTTAGTTCCAACGTGTTGAATATCAATATCTTCATTCACCACCTTCTCTCAGATATAGTGATAGTGCACTTCAATGTGTTTTGTTCTTGCATGGTACACTGGATTAGACGAGACTTGTAATGAACTTACATTATCTCCAAAGAGTAGTGGACATGTTGTAGATAGATTCATATCTTCATAAAGCTTCAAATACCACATAATCTCACATGTTGCATTTGTAAGACTTCTATATTCAGCTTTTGTGCTTGAAAGTGCTACTGTAGGCTGTTTTTTAGAACTCCATGAAACCAAATTATTACCTACAAATATCAGATAACCACCTGTACTCCTTCTATCATCCTTATTTCCAGCCCAATCTGCATCACTGTATGCTTTCAAATTCAAACCTTCATGATATTTATAGCCCAGACCTTCATTTAATGTACCCTTCAAATATCTCAAGACCCTTTTTGCTGCTTGCATATGAACATCTGTGGGTTTGTTCATGAATTGAGAAAATGTACTTACACTAAATGTAATATCCGGCCTTGTTACAGTTGCATATATAAGACAACCAATCAAAGACCTGTAGATAAGTGGATCTTCTAAAGGTTCACCATCTTCAGCACTATACTTCACATTGGGTTCCATCGGATTACTGATACTCTTGCAATGCTCCATGCCATATTTCTTTAACAAATCTGAAATATACTTCCTTTGTAGAAGATATACGCCATCTTCCTTCTTCATAACTTTGATTCCAAGAATGTATGTCAGTTCTCCTAAATCTGAAATTTTAAATTTAGATCCAAGCTCTGCTTTGATCCTGGCTATCTCACCTTCATTGTTTCCTGTTATTATCAAGTCATCCACATAAATTGAGATATAAACAATCAATGATCCTTCAACCTTAACATACAAAGAAGTATCTGCATTTGAACACCTGTATCCCTGCTTTTCAAGAAACTTTACCAATCTAAAATTCCAAGCCCTTGGAGCTTGCTTAAGAACATACAATGCTTTCAAGAGTTTACATACATGAGTAGGCTTCTTGGAATCTTCATAACCTACTGGTTGCTCCATGTACACATCTTCTTTTAAATCACCATTGAGAAATGCATTTTTTATATCTAATTGATAAAGATTCCATACCTTGCTTGCAACAACACTTATTAATGTCCTTATTGTTGATATCTTGGCAACATGAGAAAATATCTCCTCATAATCGATGCCATAACTCTGTGCATAACCTTTACAAACAAGCCTTGCCTTATATCTACTTACTGAACCATCACTGTTTCTCTTTATCATGTACACCCATTTCTTACCAATTACCTTCATGTTAGGTTGCCTTGGAACTAAACTCCATGTATTGTTCTCATACAAAGCTGTCTTTTCTTCATCCATTGCTTTAACCCATTTCTTTACCTTTGACGCTTCTTTAAAAGTTGTTGGTTCCTGCTCCTCAAGAAGTTTTGCAATATAAGCTTCATGAGAAAATCTTTGCGGTTGCCTTCTTTCTCTTACTGGATACCTTGATTGACTTCTTGTCCTACCATGCTTTTCTTGCCTTTGAGTTTGAGTTCTTCTTGATGTAGAACCTTCACTTTCTTCTTCCTGTGACTCAATTTCCTTTGAAATCAAATCGAGAATTTTCTTCAACTTCTGATTCGGGGGAGTTGCCTCTTCATGTGTAATTTGACTCTCTAGTGAACTTGGAGAACTTGGCTCTTCTTTGTGACTTCTTGTAGTTTCTTCTTCATCTACCTGCGCTGCATGTTTATACCAAGATTTATCTTCATGAAAAATAACATCTCTCGAAACAATTACCTCTCCCGTATCTGGGTTCACACATCTATATCGTGGTTGCCCTTCTGCCATACCAATGAAAACAATTTTTTGTGACCTTGGATCCAACTTTGACCTTAATTGTTGTGGAACATGAACAAAACATATGCTTCCAAAAATTCTACAATTAGCAATATCTGGTTTTGATCCATAAAACAATTCATAAGGTGCTTTTTGTACATGACTTTGAGTAGGTGTTAACTTGTTCATCACATAGACTGCCATATTGCATGCTTCAGCCCAAAAAATAAGTGGTAAGTCCTTTTCATTTAACATGCACCTACCCATCTCCAAGATAGACTTGTTTCTTCTTTCGGCCACACCATTTTGTTGAGGTGTGTATCTGTTTGTAGTCTCGTTTTTAATTCCTTCTTCCTCCAAAAATGCAAGAAACTGATTAGAAAAAGATTCATCTCCTCCATCTGATCTCAACCTTCTTATGCTTTGACCTGTTTGCTTTTCAACCAATGATTTAAACTTTTTGAACATGTCAAACACTTCGGATTTGTATTTCATAAAATAAATGAATGTAAACATTGAGAAGTCATCAATAAATGTTACAAAGTACTTGCTACCTACCATGGACTCTTCTTGAGATGGACCCCATACATCAGTATGAATCAAGTCTAAAATACCTGTGCTTCGCAATCTTGCTTTTGAAAAAGGACCTCGTACCTGTTTTCCAAACTGACATGCCTCACAAACAAAATCCAAATCTTGCTTAGGTAGTTGTGGTAAACCTTCAACCAATGATTTTTTTGCAATATCTTTTAACCTGCCAACACTGATGTGTCCTAATATTTTATGCCATAAATCCAATTGACTTACTTGAGTCCCATTTACCATTGTATAACCTGCATAATCTGGAACTTCAACTTCATAAGTATGTCCTTTTATAACAAAATTTCCATCCTTCTTCTGATAAGCTTGCCACTGATTATTGTCAAAATCAACCTTTACTACATTCTCCTCCATCTGTCCAACTGAAATTAAATTTCTTGTAATGGTAGGAACAAACAAAACATTTCTAAGAGTTACATGTTCATTAAGTGGACAATCACCAATGTAAACTACTTCATGCTCAGTATTATCTCCTGTAGCAACTGTGACTCTTGAATCAGGTTTGTGTAAGTTCACAAACATATTCATGTTGTGACTCATGTGGTTTGAGCAACCACTATCTACATACCAAGTTTTGTTGTTTACCTTCCTCTTATGTGTCTCTATATGCATAGCCATAAGAACATTTTCTTTCTGTGTTTGAGACTCCTCTTGTACTATGTTGTTGTTGTGATGCATGTGATCTTGGCCTCTTCCTCTTTGTCGTCCTCTAAAACCACCTCTTCTATTTGGATTGGAGAATCAATCCCTGGCATAATGACCAACTTTACCACAATAATGGCAAGTAAAGTTACCTTGTTGGCTTGGTTGAGTCTGTTGACTTTGTTGTGTTGTTCTTCGTCCTCTAGTCGCATTAAAGCTTCCTCTTCCTCTTGCATTGTTGTTGAATCTTCCTCCTCCTCTCCAATTTCCTCTACCTCTTGATCTATTTGATGAAGTATAAAGAGCTTGTCCTTGACTATCTCTTTGCGAATGATAAGAGTTCCCACCTTCTATGTTGATTTCTTCAGTCATCATGAGCGTTTGTAAATCTTCAAAGGATGGTAGATTTTCTCAAGTCATGATAGACGTAATGAAAGACTTCCATCTTTCACCTTCTTTCAAGTCATTTAACATGCTATTAAACTTTATATCCTCACTAGGAGATGCATCAATAGAGGCTAATGCTTCAATAAGAGATTTTACCTCAAGAACATAATCATTAACTGATTGTCGGGGCTTCTTTTTTACTCTTGTCAACTCACCAATAGGTTGTGTTTGCCTCGCTCTATTGGTAGTTGCAAATAATCTTTCTAGAGACTCCCAAGCCTCTCTACTAGTATTCACTCCTCTTATATGCCCAAGCATAGTATTGGAAACTGTTTGTGATATAATAAACAGAACTCTTCTGTCTCTTTCGATCCATTCTTGCTCTCTTGCTCGATCCGCTTGTGTAGGAGCTTCTGGTAATACCGGCTTCACTTATGTACCTGTTATCAATCCCCAAAGACCTTTAGACATGAGATAAGACTCCATACTAAATTGCCACATGGGATAATTTCTCCCATCAGATAACTTCTCAATCGATGCACTCAAATCTGCCGTGTTGAATTGTTGTAAACAAAGAAGAGAATTCAATAAGTTGTCTGAAAGATTTGATAAAACAAACAACAAAAGCTCTGATACCACAATGTTGTGTTTACAAACTTCAAAAACAAACTTTCCACCAAACTTTCAAAGAAACAGAAATAGGTCACTGTAGCAAAATGACCACTCGAAACTTTGTGAGCATAATTTGACAAGACTAATCAATTATTCTGAAAGTAGACTCTGATTAGCATGCTTTAGAAACAAAAAACGTCAAAAAAGGTGGAGTATAGCTCCCAAACCAATAGCTTGAAGTCAAGGTAAGAAGAAGCCTACAATAAAAAGGTATGACTAACTGTCTGAATTGAAAACTGATGTACAAAAGCACTAAAACTTCAAGATCTATGAGAAATTTTGATATTGATAGAAATTATTAGAGCTAAGGAAAATCCTCCAAGTGAAATCTCTCAAAATGTCCTCATAACGATTGAGACATGAAAGTTTGAAGAGAGGTATGTCTCTCATGAGGCACCAGATAGACATAAGAAAGAAGATATGCAAAAACGCCTACTTGCGCATAGCTTTCTCATTGCAAATTGTATGAAAAATGATCTAATTATATAGTACAAGTTGTAAGCTTTGCAACGCAACAAGAATCACTCAATTTGGACACCTACACTAAGAGAACTATCAACAGAAGCGCCTTCCTTGTCTAAAAATAGACACCTCTCCTTTCCTTCTACTTTTATCTACTTTTTCTCTAACTTTGGAGATGTGAACGCCTCCACATGTTATTTTTCATAACTAATAAGATCCCCAAGCTTCCATATACCATTTTTAATAACTAATAAGATCCACAAGACTACTTTAGAGCCTATTTTTATGTAACACTTAGCATTAAAAAATAATATTTAATGCTTTCACTTTTAATCCCAAGAATAATACAAGTTAAAAACATGAATGTATATCTTGCTCCTCTCATTGAAAATCTCCAAGAGTTATGAAGAGGTATTAATTTCATTGATGTAACCAAAAACATTAATCAAAGAAACATCATGGTTCATGGAATTATGGCTTAGACTATACATGATTTTCTAGGATATGGTGTGTGACTGGGTAATGATGTAATTTTTTATTTAAAATATATACAATTATATGTCAATTAATCTAATTATAGTTTTATGGTTTTCATGCATGCAAGAATACCTACCAAGGGATATAAGGCTTTTCCTTATTCTGGTGATTGGTTCACGTTAGTTTATGGTAAGAATCTCAACAAAAATATTTATCTTTGACATTGATGGTTCTTGGATAAATTTTAAATGATACATTTTTATGATGGAGAGTGTTAATCTCCAAAAGAAAAACCTACTCTTGAAGTTACAACACCTCTATATCAAGAGTAAGTCAAAACCTTCACCAATTTAGAGGATCAATGATCAATTATCAAGATTTTGGATAAACTGTGAAGAAGATGATTCTACTGACAGTCTGCTGCACATATCTCTCTCTCATAGACTTACCAAATGTGTAAAGTTTTTTATAAAACTTTTCACAAGGTGTCATCTATAGTTTCCACACCCTCTCCAAGTTAAATCATTCCAAAAGACTCATTAGATCTTGAGAAATGATCTCAACAAGTCACCTATGTCTAAAACTGTTCTTCTGAGAAGTCGATTCAGACACCTATAACTTCTAACACTTGGTTCTCTCAATCTAGAACCTGTTTATGCAAATGCTTTTAGTCGTAGGTAGCTTATCTTCCAACTTAAAGAATGAGTGCTTGCTTTCTCAAAACTTTACATTGTGGAAGGAGAACTGACCAAAACATTAGCATCAAATTTTGTGCCTCCTACAACTTCTCTTCTTCCCATTTACACATGTAAATGTTCCTACACTCATTTCTCTCAGCCTAATCACAATTAGAAACTGAAAATTTGTACAGAGGTCAACCAACTATAGAGTTAAACTTGTACAAAAGCATTTCACAAAAAATTTAACACAAAAGGATAATACTCAGAAAGATCGGGTGCAACATTTCTTCATTCCTGGAAAAAATTTACATCTGAGTGATGAGAGATATCTTACTCACTTCTAAAGTGTCTAATGACATCTAATTCTCCTCAAAACTTGTCTTAACACAATCTCTCATATTTGCCTCGACATTTTTCATAGTATATATAGGCAAATATTTACAAGCTCATGACTATACAAAAGTATAAGTGAACTATCTCTGAATTAATGTACATATGTGTACACATCTTTCAACTTCTGAATATGCACTTCTTCCATGCTTCATAACTTGAACTTTTCTTCAGTCCTTGACTTCCAAACCTTCATTAAACTTCAATTGTTGATTGCCCTGCACCAACAGCTCCCCCTCAATCGTCAATTGAGGTTTTCTCTATCTTCTTTATACCTGCCATGTCCTTGAATCTTTGTAGCTTTGGTCCATCCAAGCTTTTTGTTAGCATATCAACTATCTGATCTTTTGTTGAAGTATGTATGACTTCAATCTCTTTATCCATCACCTTCTCTCTCAGAAAATGATACTGAAAATCAATGTGTTTAGTCTTGGCATGAAAAACAGGATTAGCAGCTAAATACAATGAACTCATGTTATCTCCATGAATAGTGGGTATACTCTGAGTAATGTCAAAAATCTTCATAAGAGTCTTAAGCCATATCACTTCCTTTGCAGCTTCAACCATCCCTTCGTACTCAGCTTCTATGGATGATAAAGCAATTGTGTGTTGCTTCTTTGAACACCAAGAAATTAACTTATCTCCCACATAACATAAGTATCCATAAGTTGATCTCCTATCATCAGGATTACCTACCCAATCTGTATCACTATAGATCTTGATGTTTGTATCTAATGTAAAACCATAATACAAACCTTCTTTGAGTGTACCCTTAATGTACCTCAACACTCTTTGTCCTGCAATCCAATGTTCTTTCCTAGGACAATGCATAAATTGAGACAATACTCCAACTGCATATGACAAGTCAGGTCTAGTTAATGTAGCATAGATTAGACTACCAACCAAACTTTGATAAAGCTTCATGTCCTTGAACTCTTCTCCTCCATATGTGCTTAATTTGTGATTCACCTCCATTGGAGTAGGTGCTACCCTGCAATCATTCATCTTGAACTTGATCAACAAGTTTCTCAAATACCTTTCTTGAGTTACATACACCCCATGTTGAGTGTATGAGATCTCCATGCCCAAGAAATATGACAAGTCTCTATTATGGAAGATGTAGCTGAACTCTCACAACGGGAGGAAACACAACAACCGACTGTTGAGGCTGTGAAGGAGACAGTGGAAGACACCACTGTCATTCTATGTCCTCCATCTTCTTCACACATAGCAAATGATCAAGCCAACAAGGCAACGCAGTCGACCTGTGCTGACGAGGTAGTGACCGAAGTTGCCACTGTTTCATCGTCACATCCAGATGAAACAGGCATTGTCCTCATGCATCCAACCCTTCTCCCCCTTCCTCCTTCAACCACACTTATTGCGGTTGGCGATCCTTCGCCCTCCTCACCGCCAACTGCAATCTAGGAAGCCTCACCCAAATTTCCTTCTTCTCTCGACTACTCTCCACCCTCATCTCTACCTCTCTTGTCTTCCCAACCATCGTAGTTTGTCCCTTCTCTTCCAGTCCCGATTATGTTTACTGAATTGGCATCCATGGGCCAGTTCCTCATTCAATTATCTCAGCAGTTACCCATTCAATTGAAGATGGCAACACAGACCATTCGACAGGAGTTGGAAAGCAAAGTAGATCTCTTGGAAGTTGACATTGCAACCCTCCAAGAAGAAATACTTGAGTCAAAAGCCGATAATCACTCTCTGCATGCCCAAATCCAGCAACTGCAAGAACAATTGACAGAAAAAGACAATATTATTGCTCAACATGACACCAAAATTAAAGGATTAAAGCAAGAGGTTGTAGATAAGATAGATGCCATGACTGCATTAGGCGATGAGCTTCATGATACCGAAGAAGCTTCACAATCGCTCACTGCCAATGTTCTTAAAGTGGAAGTTGAATTACATAAGGTAACTGAGTAGTTGTTTCAATGGGATCAAGAAATTTCTTCGGAGATTTCCAAGACTCTTCAGTTAAAGAAGGAAGTTGCAGCCATTCAAAAGGAGCGAGAAGATTTCTACAAGACGATGCAGTTTCAATCTCAGGAACTCGAGCGCAGGGAAAAGATATTAGGAGTTCAGGCTGACAGACTCTCGCATTGATGCAGAAATAGCCAAAATGAAACTACACCACGATGCTGCTGTAGCCAATGAATTTTATTTACAGGAAGCATTTTTGCAGACTCAGACGGATTCCCTAATAACTCAGGTCATAGCTGCCAGTTCAGTTAGAACTGATGCACAGCTAATTGAACCTAAAATTTTGAAGAACATGTTAGACTCCTTGAAGTAGAAGATTGCCCGTACATTTAAATTAGCTCGCTCTATGTATGTACAGGGTATCATAAATGAAACCTGAACTTTGTATTCACCATTTTTGGGTTTGAATCCACCGTGGGTGCCAGTGTGAGCCACCGGAAAGGAACTCATAATTTCTGTAATATAACCATGAAAAGTCACATGCATACCGAAAGGGCGTAGCGCAATAGTTGTAACCTTTTACGAACTAATGAAAGAAGAGTTGTGTGTGAAGCAGAAGGTGTGTGTCGTCAGACTGTTTGTCTGGGTGAAGAGCCTAAAGTGGAGCACAACGTTGCCAAATTCCTGTGTAGTCTGAGTACTTTCTCAATTTTGTTGATTAAGCTTAATAATTAATTAAGTCTTAATGAATATTAAGTTAACTATTGTTCCAATGATGCGATGAACTGCATGGATATATGTCTGATGGTGAAGAACATTGTACTGTGTTGTAGCTCAAGCGTAAGCACCACCTCCTTTACTTGTCAATCCGCGGAGACGTGAGGACCCGTATGAAGACCACGAGCAAGTGAAGGCACAAGTGCGTGAGTGAAAGCACACAAGCATGCACACACATACACACACACGCGCACAAAGTAAGATCAAAGAGAGGAACAATGGAAAGCTTAGATTGCAAAAGAGTTCTCTTACAAAAGCTCTATTCTCTATCAAGCTAACCTCAAAAATGAGCTCTCTAGCTCTTTTTATAGTTTTTTGACTAGTTTTGGCCCTGTCCAGACCTAGTGTCTGGCCTAGTTAAAAATTAGGTTCCAAGGCTTATTTGAGGGCTCAAACGAAGTCTAAAAATTATGAAAATTGGTACGATGGTACTTCTAATACTCCTCAAGCTCGAGGACTCCTTGGCTTGAACAAAATGGAGTTATAAAAATAGATAATGGTATTTACAATGGTTTTTAGTGATGAAAATCACTATTTTTGTAGGGGATTCATCTGAAAATTTGACATACACTTCATGGAGCTCCCTCCTTGCTCCCTTTCCTTGTGTGTCCACCTTTTGATGTGCTTCCATGCTTTGTCCTTGACTTTGAGCTTCAACACTCCCCCCCTTCTCGAGTCTATCGTCCCTGACAGACCCTTGTTGTAGTGGTTGTTCCAAGTAGTGCCTTGAGAGGGAGCATCCCGTCTGTCTGAACAAAAGTCGTCTGACTTCCAGATGTGTCTGGTTCTTCATCTATCACTGCGAGTCTTTGCAAGTTGTAGTTTCTTGGTATATGCTTCTTCCTGGGATTCCAGCATGACTGTGTCGTTGTGAGTCTCCGTTGATGTTTTCTAGATCTTCCGTAGTTGATGTTCATAGTAATCATGCCAAGTACTCCGAACCCATATTGAGTGATGGGTAAGTGTGTTAGTGCATGGGTTGAGGAAAATATGTGCCTTGTGCATGGCCTTGTAATGTAGCCCTATGAATGCTTACTTGGAAAATGCATTGGAAGAAGTATGGTGCAAAAATTGCGGGTCTTGAGCTAAGTGCTCAAGGGTATGCTGACGAAGAGGTTTCCTAATCTATCATGGTTATGGTGTTGCCAGAGTAAAGATACTTACCATGGAGAAGGTTGATCGATGTTCATCTCTTCGTGTTGTACACTCGGCCTTTGGGATGGAACATTGTTGATGAATGTCCATGTTGATGGTCCACTGATGAGATCTTTTGAGTGGTTGATCCTCTCTCCTCTTTTCAAAGCAACATTTGCCAAATACTGAGAATTGAATTTCTTTATATTCTTCGGCAAACAACATTGGGTAACTACACCAAGCTGAGTTTCACATATTCTCTTTAGCTCACCATACGCAGGAGTCTTCTCCTCCAGAACTACCTTTTGCAGATATCTCCTTGGATGCTCTCGTACATGAAGTAGTTAAGCATCACTCAAGTTGCGGACCTTCAAGCACTTCATTCCTACCATGGTAAGAGAAAATCATTGTTGTGGATGCCATGTTCATGCCAAGTGCTTGCCATCTACCAGATAAGGCAGCAATAATATCATCTGCTAGCCGAGACACACTTCTATCCCAACTGATAAATGCCCAGTAATCAATAGTTCCATCTTCAACTAAGCATGTCTCATTCATGTTTCATGAGCCAAACCTGGGAACAAGTTCTTCTTCTCTTTCTTTTTTTTTTTTTTTAAATTTAATAGGAACAATATCACAAAACAAGAAGACAGAATTTAGTATCAATCAATAAAAATCTTTGACATATGTCAATGTGCTCTTGTGCCAGGGATTCTCAAGTGTGTCTATGCACGGCCGTGTAATGTGGCCCTATATTAATGCATACTTTGGAAATGCATGACCTGAATGGTGCAAAAGATAGGGTTGTGCAAGGAGCTCATGGTTGTCGCTCGTCGAGGCCTGATGTCACCTGCAGATGTTGATGTCATCTTTGTTGGAGGTATCCATTGGATCTTGAGATGACCATTGATCCTTCCTCCTGATAGGGAACCATTTTAGAACAGCATTTGGCACTGTAGAGATTACTTCAGGCGTCTTCCTCGTTGGATGCTTTCTGAACTGTGGTATCCAGTGTGGTTGGTGCTTTGGTTCGATGGAGGCTACTTGTACTTTTGGCTTCCAAACCCATATCCTTTTTGCACGTCTTCCTACTATTGTTGAAGAGATCATTTGATCTCCTTTCGGTCTCTATACGTGGTTCTTACCCTCTTCTCCTTTTGGCTTCTTTGTTGAGACCTTTCGCATGTGGGAGAACATAGGTTGTTGTAGATGTAAGAGCTTCTTAGGTACCCACATCTGTAATTGCCCTTGTTGAGCTGCAGCTAACTTCTTAGGCACCCAAACTTGTTGGATACCTTGTGATTGAGCTTGTCCGAGTTGCTTCCTTCGTCTTCTGGCCTGGTTGGCTTGCCTAGATGGGATTTGTGGGGGCAAGGCTGGTGGTTGCTCTCCTTTGCGTACCCAGATCTGCTTCATGTTCGGAACTGCTTTCTTATCGAATGGTGTCTTTCTATTTGATGTAGCAATTGTCGTGATCGGTTGTGTTTGCTTGTGTGGTGGACTCACTACTATGGCTACTTGATTCTCTGGAGAAGAAGAAAGATCCACCCGCCTTCGAACCTGTTCTTCCACGATTGACTCCTTCTGCATCATAGAGCTTTTGACACATACAACATCTTCTTCCATATGATTAGTCTTAGAAGAACTACAAGATGTGACATCTGGATTTGTGAGCATGCCATTTTCTAGTTCTAATGTAAAGCATTGTCCCTGGACCCAAACTTGAAGAAGTTGACTTCTTAGGTTTAAGTTGACTGCATTGTCATAAATCCAATCTTGTCCTAAGACAAGTGGTTCTGTAAGGTTCTCATCTTGACACACTAGCACTTTGACTTTCATTGGAACATCTTGCAGGTAGATGGGAAGTTCCACTTCGCCCAAACAAGGGGTTTCCACACCTCCCAATCCTATGAGATAAGCTTCTATGGGATTGATGTTCAACTGCAAGTTTTGGCAGTAGGATAGTCTAACTGCACTACTTGCTGCACCTGAGTCAATCAATGCTTTCACAGTCCTTGCATCCTTTCCTTGTCCTATCTCTATGGTCACAAAGGGTCTTCGGTCAATGACTTGAGAAGTCGATATGCCTGACTTTTGGCACATATCCATGTGATATTTTGGGGCTTTTGAGTTGACATCTAGGCCTAGTCGCCTTAACTTATTTCGCCTTATGCGCTCTCTAGCCTCGGCTTGGGCTTCGTTTCTCACCCTTAACTCCTCTTCTTTTCGCTTCTTAGCAGTGTTGAGTCTCGTAAGCATATCCTCTGTAAGAGGTTCTTGGTATAACTTGACTCTACAACCACTGATATAGTTTGGCAAGATGTCTCCTTCTAGAGTGGCCAACTGAACTGCACCGCTAGTGGAAATTCTATTAATGATCATGGGTCCATATCCTCTTTTTTCCAACTTACGGGCATGTTGTTTTAGTGTGTAAACCAACACTAGATCTCCCTCTTTCAATCCCTTATCTTTGATGTGTGCATCAAAGTATGCCTTTTGCCTCTTCTTTGCAGCATAGATACATGTCGCCGCGCGTAGCCTTGTCTCACCTAAGCGTTCTAGATCAAAGATCCTAGAGGACAATTCATGTCCATTCCACTCATGCTCTTGTGCTACTTTTAATGTTGGGATTAGGAAATCTAAAGGTAGCACAACATTCTATCCAAAGACCATCTGAAATGGGGTGGCATTGAGTACTGTTTTGTAGGCAACTCGGTAAGCCCAAACAGCATGATGAAGCTGTTTGTCCCAATCAGAGCGTTTATTATTTACCAATTTTGTCAATACGTTACATTAGCTTGGGGGTGATAGGGGGCATACTTCTTATGTATCACCAAGAATTCTTGGAGAAGATTTTCAATGACTTCATTCAAGAAGTGTGTGCCTCTATCGCTTACTAACTCTATTGGTAGCCCATATCTCGTGAACACATTCTCGAATAAGAACTTAGTCGTAGTCTGAGCATCATTCTTTGTTGTGGCTTTCACTTCTACCCACTTTGTAAGGTAATCTGTGGCTACAATAATATATTCTGCATGGGAGTTTCTAGCTGGGGGGTTAATAGGACCTATGAAGTCTATGCCCCATTTTGAGAATGCACGCCCTCCCATCATTGGTCTCAAAGGCATCTCGTCTTTTCTAACTGGATATTGTGCACGTTGGCATGTGTCACATTTCTTCACATAGGTATGTGCATCCATATGAAGAGTGGGCCACCAAAGTCCTGAGAATAGAATGGTCTTGATCACTCGGTCAGGACCAAAATGTCCACCTGCAACACCACTGTGTGCAGTCTCTAAGACCTTTAAATAGTCTGATTCATGAACGCACAGTCTTAAGTAACCATCTTTGCCTCTTCGGTATAGGTTCTCTCCTACTAAGGCATAGCCTTGAGCCTCTTGCTCCATGCTTCGTCTTCTTGCTAGACTAGCCTCTTTGGGTAATCTTCCCGATCTCATAAACTCTACCAATGGAGCGCTCCAATCTGGAATTAATGATACTTGATAAAGGGTCGCATGCTCCACTGGTGGTCTCTCTCTGCACATTGGACAATTCTTGATCCACTCATGTATTGCTTTGTCCATGCTAGGCCAATACACTCCTAAACGCTTCAAATTCTGCAATGTTCGTTGTTTAGAGTAGTGATTTCCTAGCATTCCTTCATGGGCTTGTTGCAACCAACTACTATGTTCATCGTCCGCAACACAACAAGCTAATACACCCTCAGTATCTTGTTTGTACATGCTTCCTGCCAATATGTGATATTTTTGTGATCTTACAATTTCTTCTTGTGATGTTTTCACATTCTTATTTGCAGGGCCGAAGGTTAGGATTGGTACCAACTTATTTGCCCATTTAGGAACAACTTCTAAATTGAACAGATAAGCATCGGGTAGTTTATCAGACACTCCTTGTGGTGACTCTCCTGAAGTAATGCGAGAAAGGTGATCTGCCCGAAGGTGGGTTCTACCTTTCCTGACAACAACTTCAAAGTCATATTCCATTAGTAAGAGGAACCATCTTACTAAGCGTCTAGTATTGCAAGGTTTATTGACCAAATATAACAAAGCTTGATGATCAATGAAAAACTTGAACTTGTTGGCCAATAAATAGTGTCTAAACTTCTTCACAGCATATACCATGCCTAAGCCCTCTCGCTCAGTTGTGCTATAGTTCCGTTCAGCTGCAGTGAGCTGTCTACTAGCATATGCTATGGGCAAATCTAAGTTTCCTTCACTTGTGGGTTGTGCAAGCACACATCCTATGGCATGATTGGATGCATCCACATGGACATGGAATGGTTTATTCCAATCAGGAGTGGTCAGTATTGGTGCCGTGCACAAATGTTTCTTCAGTTCGTTGAAAGAACTCTCACATTCGTCGTTCCACTCAAAATTAGACAACAAGGCATAAAGGGGTCTAGCTATGATCGCTTACATGTGGATAAACCTACGGTAATATCCACAATGGCCCATAAAGGCTTGTACCTCTTTAACATTCCTTGGCCTGGGTAGCTCCGCTATGGCTCGTACCTTATCTTCATCTGTTGAGATTCCATTCTTAGAAACAATATGACCTAAGATTTTACCTTGACGCACCATGAACACACACTTTTCTGGGTTCAGACACACTCGATATTCTCTACACTTGTTGAAGATTTGTCTGAGCTCAGGGATGTGAAACCTTCTTTCTTGGGAATGAGCACATAAATCATCCACATACACTTCTAAGCTCTTTTGCAAGAACTCTTTGAAGACATGACACATGAGCCTTTGGAATGTTGCAGGTGCATTGGTGAGCCCAAATGGCATCACACAAAATGCAAAGATTCCCCATTCTGTGGCAAAAGCTGTTTTGTGTTGATCTTCTGATGGAGAGTGTTAATCTCCAAAAGAACAACCTACTCTTAAATTTAGAACACCTCTATATCAAGAGTAAGTCAAAACCTTCACCAATTTAAACTATCAATGACCAAATATCAATTTCTTGACTAAACTGTGAAGAAGGAATTTCCTCAGAAAGTCTGCTGCATAGATCTTGCTCATTGACTGAGTAAATGTGTAAAGTTTTTTATGAAACTTTGCACAAGGTGTTGCCTAAAGATTGCGCACCTTCTCCAAGTCAAATTACTTCAAAAGGTTCAGTAGATCTTGAGAAATCTACTTACCAAGTCAGCTATGTCTAAATCTGCACTTCTGAGAAGTCGATTTAGACACCCCTAACTTCTTAACTTCAATTCTCTCAGTATAAAACCCATTTAAGCAAATGCTTCTAGCCACGAGTAGCTTACCTTCCAACTTAAAGATTAAGTGCTTACTTGCACAAAACTTTAAACTGTGGAGTGAGAAATGATCAAATCATTAAGATGAAAATTTGCGCCTGTTTTAGGAACCAGTGAGTACTTTCTCACATGTAAATGTTCCTACACACAATTCTCTTAGCCTGATCACAATTAGACTCTCAAACTCTAGCCATAGATTGATTAACTATGGACTTAGATATCTCCAAAAGGAATTCACAAAAGATCTATCACACAGAGAGAAAACACAGAAACATCGGGCACAACTTTTCCTTCTATTTCTCAGAAATTACAACTGAGTGAGGATGGAGAGTTCAACTCACTTCACACATGTCTAATGACATTTTCTTCTTCTCAAAACACACATCTCATGATCTCCTATTGTCTCTCCTTATCTTCTCTCAATGCCCCGACATTTTTCCAAAAGTATTTATAGGCAATTATGTACAGACTTTTTATCAAAGCATAAGTATATGTAACCTATGTCTTAACTAATATACATATGTGTACATGTCTTTCACTCTGTGAATATATCCATCTTCTTTGCTTCAAATCTTCAATTGGTGATTGGTCTGCACCAACAGCTCCCCCTCAATCATCAATTGAAGTTTCTCTTATCTTCTTTATACCTGCCATATCTTTAAACTTCTGTAGCTTTGGTCCATCCAAGCTTTTTGTAAGCATATCAGCTATCTGATCTTTTGTTGAAGTATGTATGACTTCAATCTCCTTATCCATCACCTTCTCTCTTAGAAAGTGATACTGTATCTCAATATGTTTAGTCCTGGCATGAAAAACAGGATTAGCAGCTAGATATAATGAACTCATATTATCACCATAAATGATAGGTGTGTTCTGTGTAGTATCAAAACTCTTCATGAGAGTTTTAAGCCAAATCACTTCTTTTGCAGCTTCAACCATGCCTTTGTATTCTGCTTCTGTAGATGACAAAGCAACTGTATGTTGCTTCTTTGAGCACCAAGAGATTAACTTATCTCCCACATAGCACATGTATCCATAGGTTGATCTTCTATCATCTGGATTACCTGCCCAATCTGCATCACTATAGATTTTGATGTTTGTATCTGATGTGAACCCATAATACAAACCTTCTTTGAGTGTACCCTTAATGTACCTCAACACTCTTTGACCTGCAATCCAATGCTCTTTCCTAGGACAATGCATAAATTGAGACAAAACCCCTACTGCATATGATAAATCAGGTCTAGTTAAAGTAGCATAGATAAGACTACCAACCAAACTCTGATATTGTCTCATGTCCTTGAATTCTTCACCTCCAAATTTACTCAATTTGTGATTCACCTCCATTGGTGTAGGTGCTACCCTGCAATCATCCATTTTAAACTTGATTAATAAGTTCTTCAAATACCTTTCTTGGGTCACAAATACTCCATGTTGGGTATATGTAATCTCCATGCCCAAGAAGTATGACAAGTCTCCCAAGTCACTTATTTTGAACTCTTTCTTCATTTGCTTCTTTAGTCTTTGTATTCCTTCCTCATCTGTACCTGTAAGGATTATATCATCAACATATATGCACATGTATATGAAACCATTATCACTTGCTTTGACAAGCAAGCTACTATCTGCTTTAGACACCTGAAATCCAAGTTCTTTCAAGAACTTTACAAGTCTATAATTCCATGCCCTTGGGGCCTGCTTCAAGCCATACAAAGCTCTCTTGAGCTTGCACACATGATCAGGATACCTTTTATCTCTGAACCCTTGAGGTTGCTCCATGAATACATCATCTGAAATATAACCATTCAAAAAAGCATTTTTTACATCAAGTTGACATAACTTCCAACCTTTACATGCAGCAATAGCTATAAGTGTCCTGATGGTTGTCATCTTTGCCACAGGACTATAAGTCTCATCATAGTCAACACCATATGTCTGAGCAAATCCTTTGACAACAAGTCTAGCTTTGTACCTAGACACTCTTCCATCTGCAAATCTTTTTGTCTTATAAACCCACTTACATCCAATGATCTTCTGACTATTTGGCTTTGGAACCAAATCCCATGTTTGATTCTCCAACAATGCATCATATTCTTCTTGCATAGCTTTCTCCCAATTTTCTTTACCTTTTGCCTCTTCATATGTAGAAGGGTCTTCATCTGTTTTAATTATGTAAGCATAATCTTTGGTAGCCAGAAATGAAGTATCATAGCTATACCTTGTAGGTTGCCATTTGTTCCTTGTAGACCTCCTAAGTTCTCCACTTCTTGAGGTTTCTGGTTCTTCATATTCAGGATCAAATTTTGGTGTTTCTTCCACTTCAACCTGCACTTCATTATTCTCTTCTTCATCAATTATTTGAACCTTTGACTTACCTTTCCTTTGGCTCACAATCTCTTCATCATCTGTATTAAGATTGATAGTACCTGCATACCAAGTACCTTGCTCATCAAATGTAACATCTTTTGATACAAGAAAATGTTTTGTGGATGGATTCCACAACCTGTATCCCATCTGCTTATCATCATAACCAATAAACACATATTTTTCAGCTTTAGGTTCCAATTTGTGCCTTAATTGTGATGGCACATATGCATAGGCCAAACATCCAAATACTTTGCAATGGTCTAGTGTAGGTCTCTTACCCCAGCATGCCTCATAAGGTGTCATTCCCTGCAAAGCTTTACATGGTAACCTATTGACCAAATAAGTAGCTGTATTTACAGCCTCAGCCCACAAATAATTAGGGCAATTTTTCTCTTTCATCATGGACCTTGCAAACTCAACAAGAGTTCTATTTCTCCTTTCTGCTACACCATTTTGTTGAGGAGAGTACTTGCAAGTAACTTCCCTTTTTATACCTGCATCCCACAAGTAATTACTGAATTCATTAGAGAAATACTCTCCCCCTCCATCTGACCTTAGTCTTTTCAACTTGTGTCCTGTAATTCTTTCTGCATATGCATGATAGTGTTTAAATGTATTAAACACTTCTGACTTATCTTTGATCACATAAATAGTGATCCATCTAGTAGCATCATCAACATAAATCACATAATACCTTGACCCATTTATACTGAAATCCTTTGATGGCCCCCACACATCTGTGTGTACCAACTCAAGCTTCTCTGAGTACATAAAACCATGCTTGGAGTAGGAAAGCTTATGAGCCTTACCTAATTGACATGCCTCACATCTGTATGTCATATGTTGACCTGCAACATTAGGCAAACCAAGCACTGAACCATTGTTAATCATGTCTTTAATACCTCTTTCATTGAAATGTCCAAGCCTCTTATGCCAAAGATCTAACTCAGAGATCTTATGTCCTCCATAAGTGAACATGGCATGACCAATATTACCTTGAATCTTCAATGTGAACAATCTTCCTTCTTTCTTCCCTGAAACAATTTGTTTATACCCATTGCTAGGGTCTTCCACAAACACTCCTTCATTAGTGAACCTTACTTCATAACCTTTTTCCACAATTTTTCCTACACTTATCAAATTCTTAGGAATTGTAGGAACATACAAGACCTTACTCAATAAGGTGCTACCATCCTTGGCCTTCACTGATCCAATTGACTTCACATTGTTCTTTGTGTTGTCACCTATTTGAACAACATGATTAGAAACCTTATTCTCCAAATCAGTCATCAAGGCTATATTACCACTCAGGTGATTGCTACACCCTGAGTCAATGTAGAAGACTCTTTGATCTTCATTCTGCCTTTCACAAGTTGCATTCATTATCAATGTTGAATCTTCCTTTTGATCTGAAGCATAATTGTAGTAGGTGTTGTTATATTGTTGACTTTGGAAACCTCTACCTGCATTTCTTCCAAAGTAACCCCTACTACCTCTGCCTCTGAAATTACCTCTATGATTTCTACCACCTCTTCCTCTTGCATTATAATTTTGACTATATCCATTATTACTCTGAGTATTGTGCCAACAATCATTAGCTAAGTGATTTGTCTTACCACAAATCCAATAAGCTTTGCCTCCATCTTTGTTGTTTCTGCCTCTTCCTCTACCTTTGCCACCTGCTCTACCTCTTAGGAAGTTGGCTTGACTAGTTGTGCCTTCTTCTTCACCTGATTGTTGCTTTCCTTTGTTAGCTTTCTTCTTGT
Organism: Ceratopteris richardii; assembly: GCA_020310875.1. NCBI lineage: Eukaryota > Viridiplantae > Streptophyta > Polypodiopsida > Polypodiales > Pteridaceae > Ceratopteris > Ceratopteris richardii. The sequence continues at coordinate 36,773,465 of CM035424.1, forward strand.
CCTTTGAGTATATTGCATGACCTGTACTTTTGTCACCATCTCCTTTAACATCCTACTCAAATGTTAGCATATGACCTAGCAACTGATTTAAATCAGGAGTGAAATGATCAAGTGATAATTCTATAGATAAAATGAATGGCTTCCATTTGTCATCACCTCTTAAACCTGTAAGAATTTGCCTTACCAATTTATCCTCCTCAATGTCTTCATCAACAGCTCCTAAAGCATCTGCAATATCTTTCATTCTTGTCACATAGTCTGAAATGGATTGAGAAGCCTTCTTCTTAAAGGTGGTAAACTCTGCCCATAAGGATGCCTTCCTTGACTTAGTAGTATTCTGGAAATGCTCCTCCAAAGCATTCCAAATATCAGTTGCACTTTCAAGACCTCGAATATGAGGTAACAAGTAATCATTGACTGCCATATATATAATGCCCCTAGCTTGAGCATCTTTCTTCATCCAATTTTTCAAATCTGCTAACTCTTCCCTAGTTGGAACACTAGGATCTCTGAACTGTGGCTTCTCTTCTTCTCCTGTGATATAAGCTATTAAATCTTTGCTCATAAGATGAGCTTCCATCCTCATTGACCATGCAGGAGAGTTTTCCCTATCCAATTTCTCTATCTGTAGAGAATCTCCCATCTTGTGTCCACCTGTGTATTGAAATCTTCAAGCTTTATGAATAATATATGTACCTTTACTTCAAATTAGAGTCCTTTTGTCTTTCTTGATGTCGTATGGTCTCCTCCTCAAGCTTTGCCTTCAAGCTTTCACCTTTTAGTTCTTCAATTGTTGAATTTCTTGAATCTGTAGCAGTCGGGATCCTCCTTTCCTTGATTTTGATGTCTCCTGCTCTGATACCACTGATGGAGAGTGTTAATCTCCAAAAGAACAACCTACTCTTAAATTTAGAACACCTCTATATCAAGAGTAAGTCAAAACCTTCACCAATTTAAACTATCAATGACCAAATATCAATTTCTTGACTAAACTGTGAAGAAGGAATTTCCTCAGAAAGTCTGCTGCATAGATCTTGCTCATTGACTGAGTAAATGTGTAAAGTTTTTTATGAAACTTTGCACAAGGTGTCGCCTAAAGATTGCGCACCTTCTCCAAGTCAAATTACTTCAAAAGGTTCAGTAGATCTTGAGAAATCTACTTACCAAGTTAGCTATGTCTAAATCTGCACTTCTGAGAAGTCGATTTAGACACCCCTAACTTCTTAACTTCAATTCTCTCAGTATAAAACCCGTTTAAGCAAATGCTTCTAGCCACGAGTAGCTTACCTTCCAACTTAAAGATTAAGTGCTTACTTGCACAAAACTTTAAACTGTGGAGTGAGAAATGATCAAATCATTAAGATGAAAATTTGCACCTGTTTCAGGAACCAGCGAGTACTTTCTCACATGTAAATGTTCCTACACACAATTCTCTTAGCCTGATCACAATTAGACTCTCAAACTCTAGCCATAGATTGATTAACTATGGACTTAGATATCTCCAAAAGGAATTCACAAAAGATCTATCACACAGAGAGAAAACACAGAAACATCGGGCGCAATTTTTCCTTCTATTTCTCAGAAATTACAACTGAGTGAGGATGGAGAGTTCAACTCACTTCACACATGTCTAATGACATTTTCTTCTTCTCAAAACACACATCTCATGATCTCCTATTGTCTCTCCTTATCTTCTCTCAATGCCCCGACATTTTTCCAAAAGTATTTATAGGCAATTATGTACAGACTTTTTATCAAAGCATAAGTATATGTAACCTATGTCTTAACTAATATACATGTGTACATGTCTTTCACTCTGTGAATATATCCATCTTCTTTGCTTCAAATCTTCAATTGGTGATTGGTCTGCACCAACATCTTCTGGGGCAATGGCCACTTGATTGTAACCTGAAAATCCATCAAGGAAGCTATAAACTTCCTTGCCTGCAACACGCTCCAATAGGTGTTCTGTGATTGGAAGTGGATAACTATCTCTGATCGTAGCGGCATTAACTTTTTTAAGGTTAATACACACTCGCAACTTTCCGTTCTTCTTGGGCACCACTACAATGGGGGACACCCATTCAATATGCTCAATCTCATAGATGAATCCAGCTTCAATCAACCTATCAATTTCTTCTTTTATTTTGGCTGCATATGTATCATTATATGTGTAGGGCTTCTGTTTGGTGGGCTTGGCATCAGCAGTCATGGGGATAGTATGAGAACAAATTCTTGGATCTACCCCTTTCAAGTCTCTATAGTGCCACGCAAACACATCCCTATATTCCCTTAATAGAGCTACAAGCTCCATTTCTTCTCTTGCACTTAGGTCATCTCCTATATATGTGCATCTCTCTTCGTTCTCTTTGATGGTCACTACAATCTTCTTGGGCTTTTCTTTATTATCATATGATTCTCCTATGATGGCCTCTCTCTTAGGCATTCGTACCAAAATTTTGCGGTCGTCAACTTCATATTTCTTGAAGTTTTCTGGTACTTCAAACAATGATTCCTCCTCTTCTTGTTTCACTGCTTTTCTTTTCTTTTTCTTTTGACTACTCTCACTTCCATCCTTTGAATTTACCGTTTTAATACTTGTGAGAGGTTCTTCTTCTTTCTGGGTGAACACTCCTATATCTTCTAGATAGTGCTGCTCTGAGTTAAAGCAACTATCCATCACAATAGACTCCAGATCATCGTCATTCTCTTCTTCTTTTATGACATCACTAGGGTCACATTCTTCTAGCAAGGGCTGACACATGAACACTGAGATATCATAACCCTCCTCATCACAATGAGGTGTCCATTGTTCTTCATTGACAGCAATGTCCATGGTGGCTAAGATTTCTGGCCAGCCATGAGGCTCAAACTCCTCATCTGGAAAGATCATCGGTGTGTAGGCTGGGTCTCTAACTGGTCTATCTCCTGGCGAAGTTCCTTCTTCTCTTGCCTTCAAGCGTTTTTCGTCTTCCTCTGCGACCTTGCACATCCACAAATGAGTATCTTCATGCAACCATGATGGATCTGGTGAACTTTCAGAATGCACAGAGATGGAATCTTCTTTCGCTTTGTGGATAGGATTCCACTGTAGGGGTGGTACATCTCTGAAGGAGTAATCCTTCAAATTGACCTTGGTGTTGACCCCTAAGTGCTGCAAGTACAACGAGTTGGTTCCCCAATCCTGTACTATTTGCAATTGTCGTAAGAAGGGTCTTCCTAGGATCATCTCATAGACATTATTTTTCTCAAAGTCACATATAGCAAAGGTGTGCTCAAACTCTACACCACAAGTGGTTAGAGTTATCCCTTCTAGCAATCCTAGAGGTCTTTCAAAATGACCATCAGCTATTTGAAGCTTCATTCTAGTTGGTCTTAATGTGGGCTTGCCCCATTGCTTCCACAAGGAGCTGGTTGCAATAGCAACACCAGCACCTGAATCTATGATTGCTTTGGTTGTGTAACCTTGGTAGGTGATTGGAAGATAAGTATTACCTTCTTCACCCTCACACATGTCCCCTATTTTGTCTAGAGGTATCTCTGGTACTTTTTGCTTAGAGCCTGTTTTTGGCATATTGGACTCAAGTTCTGGAACCTGATCCTTCACATGATTCCATAACTCAGGTTTTGCTTTGAGCAGCTCTTCTACAGTGAGATGACACTGAACCTTAGTGTTCTTCACGACATCAGTGTTCCTTGGAACCACTGAGTCTTCATTTCTTACCAGTATTGTGGGAGCTCTAATCTGGAGAGATTCAGATTCCCATGGGCCTGGAAATTGAGGCAGTTCCTCTAAGGTATTAGATTCAAAATCTAACCTTTCATCTTCTTGTTGTTTTGCTTCATCTCCGTAAATAGATGGAATGTCTTGGGGAAATTGATCATGAAGATCATCAATCTCAGGAATAGGAGGCCCAGGCCTGAAGAAGTCCACTTCTTAGGTTCATGTTGACTGCATGATCATAGATCCAGTCTTGACCCAAGACAAGAGGTTCGGTGAGATCCTCGTCTTGACACACTAGCACTTTGTCTATCATTAGAACATCTTGAAGGTAGATGGGAAGCTCCACCTCGCCCATGCAAGGGGTTTCCACACCTCCCAATCCTATGAGATATGCTTCTATAGGATTGATATTTAATTGCAATTCTTGAAAGTAAGAAAGCATAACTGCACTAGTGACTGCACCTAAGTCAATCAAGGCTCTTGTAGTCCGCACTGTTTCCTTGTCCTACCTCTAGGGTCACAAAAGGACATCGATCAATAATTTGAGGGGAAATTACACCTGATGCTTTACACATGGACATGTGGTATCTTGGAGTGTAATGAATGTCCAACCTAAGCTGATCTCTACCATGTCTTCCCAATTTCATTCATTGGATGCATTCTAAGGCTTCTGCCTGCGCTTCTTCACAGACTTGTTTTTCCTCTTCCTTACGTTTCTTTGCAATGTTGAGTCGACTAAAAATTTCCTTTGTGTGGGGTTCTTGATATAATTTGACTCTGCATCCAATGATGTAACTAGGTAGGATATCACCTTCTAGGGTGGCTAATTGGACAAATCCACTTGTTGATATTCTATTAAAAATCATGGGTCCATAGCCACGCTTGTCCAACTTCCGTGCATGTTGCTTCAAATTGTACACTAAGACAACATCTCCTACTTTCAAAACATTATCATTCACATGAGCATCAAAGTAGGCCTTTTGTCTCTTCTTATCTGCATAAATCCCTACTGCCTCTCTTAATCTCATTTCTCCTAGTCGCTCTAAGTCAAAAATTCTAAATGAAAGCTCATGACCGGTCCACTGGTGTTCTTGTGCTACTTTTAATGTCGGTATCAAGAAGTCTAATGGCAACACAACATTTTTTCCAAAGACCATCTAAAAGGGGGTGGCTTGGAGAACCATTTTATAGGCCACTCTGTATGCCCAAACAACATGATATAGCTATTTGTCCCAATCAAAACGCTTATTATTCACCAATTATATCTTGGAAACTTGGCTATGGTATATGCATCGTTCTTTCTTGTTGCCTTCACTTCCACCCATATGGTTAGATAATCAGTTGCAACAATGATGTATTCAGCATGTGAACTCTTAGTTGAGGGATTAATAGGATCCGCAAAGTCTATTCCTCACTTAGAGAATGCATGTCCACCCATCATAGGTTTCAATGGCATCTCATCTTTACATATCAGATACTCAGTTTGTTGACAAATATCACACCTCTTCACATAGATATGTGCATCCATGTGAAGGGTTTGCCACCAACAACCTGCGAATAGAATTGCCTTGGTCACACGGTCTAGTCCAAAATGTCCTCCTACTACACCTTGGTGAGCAGTCTCTAAGATCTTGAGGTATTCACTCTCATGGACACACAATCTAAGATATTGGTTTCTTCCTCATTTGTTTAGATTATCACCTATGAGTGTGTAATCTAGTGATTCATGCTCTAAGCTCTTCCGTCTAGCTAATGTCATCTCTTAAGAGAATGTTTTCGTCCTAAAAAATGCTACTAAAGGTTCACTCCAATTTGGTACTCGAGACACTTAATATAGCATAGCATGTTTCACAGGTGGTCTAATACTATAGATTTGGCATTCCTTGCATAGCTTATGGACATCTGCTTCCATAGTTGGCCAATGCACTCCTAGCCTTCATAGAATTTCTAGGGCTCAATGTTTGGAGTGATGTTGCTATAGTGCACCTACATGTGCTATTTACAACCACTTTGCATGCTCACCTTCATCTACACAGCAAGCCAATATGCCTTGATCCGTGTGCTTATACATGATGCCTTCCAATATGTGATACTTCTGAGACCTCACTACTTCTTTATCATTGGCTTTCAATACAGGATGTTTAGGTCCAAAGGTGAGAATAGGCACTATAGCTTTGGCCCATTTAGGCACTACTTCTAGATTGAACAAATAAGCATCAGGAAGGTCATTTGATACTCCTTAAGGAGACTCTCTTGAAGTTAGTCTAGAAAGGTTATCTACCCTAAGGTCAGTCCTACCTTTCCTAACCACAGCTTCAAAGTCATATTCCATTAGAAAGAGGAACCATCTTAGTAATCTTTTAGTATTGCAAGGTTTGTTCACTAGATATAGCAATGCTTGATGATTTTTAAAGTATTTAAACTTATTTGCAAGCAAATTATGTCTAAACTTCTTAACCGCATATACCATGCCTAATCCTTCTCTTGTAGTAGTGGTATAATTTTGTTTAGCCGCATTCATTTGTCTACTGGCATATGTGATGGGAAGATCCATATTACCTTCACCAGTAGGTTGTGCTAGTACACACCCAATAGCATAATTGGATGCATCGACATGAACATGGAATGGCTTGTTCCAATCTGGTGTACTCAAGATTGGTGCTGAACACAATTGTCACTTAAGCTCGTTAAAGGAGTTTTACATTCTTCTATCCATTCAAAGTTATTCAAAAGGGCATACAAAGGCTTTGCAATGATTGCATACATGTGAATGAAATGTTGATAATATCTGCAATGCCCCATGAAAGCATGTACTTCCTTGACATTCTTTGGTCTAGGTAGCTCTACAATAGCTCTAACTTTATCCTCATCCATGGATATTCCATTCTTTGACACTATGTGTCCCAGAATCTTGCCTTGCTTGACCATAAAAACACACTTTTTTGGGTTCAAGCAAACCTGATACTCTCTACATTTATCAAAGATGGATTTTAGCTCAAGGATATGTGTCTATCTAATGTTGGAATGAGCACATAGATCATCAACATAGACTTCCAAGTTTTTACGCAAGAACTCTTTAAATACATGATACATCAGCCTTTGAAAGGTAGCTATCGCATTAGTTAGCCCAAATGGCATTACCCAAAATGCGAGTATGCCCCATCCTATGGCAAAAGTTGTCTTATGCTTGTCTTTTGGGGCAATGGCCACTTGATTGTAGCCTTAAAATGCATCAACAAAGCTATATACTTCCTTGCCTTCTACTCTTTCTAATAGATGCTCAATGATAGGAAGTGGATAACTATCTCTAATAGTGGTTGCATTAACCTTCTTCAAGTTGATGCATACATGTAACTTTCCATTCTTTTTGGGCACCACTACAATGGGGGACACCCATTCAATGTGCTCAATTTCATAGATATAAATCCAACTTCTACCAATCAATCTATATCCTCCTTGATTCTGGTAGCATAATTATAATGATATGTGTATGGCTTTTGCTTGGAGGGTTTGGCTTCTAAGGTCATGGGAATTTAAGCGAGCATATGTTAGGTTCTACTCCTTTTAGGTCCTTATAATCCCATGCAAACACATCTGTGTATTCTCTTAATAAGTCAATTAACTCTTTTTCCTCTTCCTCACTCAAGTCATGTCCTATGTACATGCATCATTCATCACCTTGTTCTATGGTCACAATAACTTTCTTAGCTATCTCTTTGTTATCATAGGCCACTCTTGTGAGTGCTTCTCGCTTAGGAATTCTAATCATGACTTTTCGATCTTCCACATAGGACATGACCTGACTGAGGATGAGGAGCAAGAGTTGATAGCCTTGCTAAGAGAATACAGAGATGTATTTGCAGGGAGTTATAAGCAGGGAAAATAATAAGGGCGAATATTAGCCCAATGGCAAATTTAACCTAAAAAAAAGGAAAAACAACTATTTTTCTATGCTTTTTGAAGTAAAAAATTAGCCCCAAATTTTATTTTGTGTAGAAAAATGTATGCATATATTCGCCCTAAATCCTTTGATCAGTTCCTTTTCGATACTTCCAAATCGCTGCCTCTCAGCCTGCGTTCTCCCCATCGTCTATTGCTCTTGCGCTAGTCTGCTCCCATGGCGTCTGCATCGTCGGGCTATTTCGGGAACCCATGTGGGCGACGTGCAATTATAGTCATCTTCGCATGGGTTTTTATAGCCCTGCTCTGCAGTCAGGGTAGCACACAAACAATTTCCTTTATGAAGTTCTCGTTTCATGCGCCATTGCTGTGAAAAAGGGCATAAAAGAGTTGGAGTACAAGAAATGAAAGAGGAGGCATGGTTTCTTTGACCTGTAGCTTCATGATGGGTAATAGGGATTCACAGATGCATAAAGTGAAGCATACATGTTTAACATGTAAAACATGGTCATTTCATTTTGTTTGCCGCCCTTATCAAACTGAAGGTATCCTCAGGGAGTCGTAAATTCCTGCGTAATTAATATCAATAAATCAAAGTTTCACTGGATGCAAAAGCTTCATCGTTGGAGTTCTTGCCTCCCATGAATCTCTGTTATAATGCCTTCGCCGTGCGTCATTCAAGGTATGTTATTAACTGTTATGTATATATTCAATCCTCGGATATGCATGGTACATTGGTATATGCTGCAATGTGATTGGGATGATAAAGTACAAGAATGCAATAACATGTACATCTACACGGGGGAAATGTACATCTATGCTTTATGTACATGTCTAGAGAAAAGAACATAGGCGCGCACAAACAAGCAGACCATGTTTCACCTATCATGCCAGCTTTTGCATAGAAAATCACGATACAGGACTCGCCCAGACGAGACTACGTAGTATGTTGGCGCTATCTTCATTCTCTCACCCAAATCAAGTGAATAGAGGGTCATTTCTAGGATATATCATTCAGTCTCCGGATTAAGGATGGTTAGCATGATCCTAAGATAGGAAACACATCTGTTTTTAAAAGGTTGTCAAATTCTTTGACCTGTATAATTTCGATGTAGCGTCTCCTCTTGTCGCATTCTTATTTCACTGAACACCAACTTTTCCAAGCGATTCGTCAGCTATCAGTTGCTGGTTTTTATAATTACATACTGTTTATCCGTTTCTTTATGGAAACGAACACATCGGTTTCTTTATGCATCATATATCAATCAGATTTCTGGGGAAACCACATTGACCTTCCGTTTTGTGGTACATGATTTGCCAGTACAATATATATGCTGAGGATTTTTGAATCTCGTGGATTTAGGTCCACAGTACATGGAACAGAATTCACATGTTCTCTGGACTAACTCATCAATCAATTTGCTAGAATCCCCCGTACCAAACAAAATTCAGGGTGAGTAATAAATTATTAGCTGATGGCAAAGAACCGGTTCTTGAGGGCAAAGAACCGGTGAAGGAGACAGACGGATCGATGAAACTGGAAAATTGCCTGAACGATTTTCTGTCATTCATGGGTTGCATTGCCTCATTCCAGAATGCCATGAACTTTGGACAGGTGGGGAGGACATGGGCCATCAGTCCCACCGAGTGCTGCAATGCGCTGGTTAACATGGACCCTACTTGCTTTTCTTCAATCATAAAGATTATGCAGCCCCGGGCCTCGCGCAAAGATTATATGGCAGCCCTTGCCGCTAAAGACACCTGCTCCATCCACAGATGAAGAATCTTCTGTGCAGGTGCGGAGCTTTCCGTTGTCAATCTGCTTCATCCAGAGATGAAATAGCTTCTTTTATGTACACACTTCTTTTATGAAATAGCTCGCAGCGGAGATAAGTCTCTATTCCCAAATATTAATCCCAGTTTGGGCGTCATCTATGCCAGCCGATAATACAGTCTACTACATTTTGAAATATGAAGTTTCACATTGTAAATCATCTCAATATATTCTTTAGAAGCTATGCATTTGCAGAATTACATGTCTTGTTTACCAATGTCTTGCAGAATTACATGTTGTCTTGGTTACCAATGGAATCGGCCAATACATGATCTCTTTTAGTGCAGTGCAGCATACTAGTTTGATTGTTTACTAGTTTGATTGTTGTCATGTCTTTACGCTCTCCTCATTTTGTACATAACAAGTACACCCTACGCATTTAATTTTTAGTTGATTTCTCTGTAATTTTTGTAGAACAGTTGTCGTTTATGTTTAGTCTACAGAGCAGTTAAATCATGCTGGACTACAACAAGTCTCAGTTCAGGCGTCATGCATTCCTTAGTATTGGATTATATCTGGAATCAAGCAGAGTTTGTTCACGATGCATTCACATAGTTGCTCATAAAAAGAAAATCATATAAAAGCACAGCGTTGCTCGCTCACTTTGAATTTATTATCTGTCTGTTTGTGCTCTGATTGGTGTTTGTTCGTGGAAAAAGTGAGGTCAAAATGTCAAACCATTTGGTTTTCCACATTTGTAGTGGAATACGATATTTTTTTTATTCGTGCTCGTAAAACTCATTTTGTAGCAGTTTAGAAAGCAAGGTTTATCCTTGGCCAACTTCAGTAGAGTACGTAAACCTGAAGATGGAAAGCGTCCTCAATCAAGCTAAGTTGTGCAGGCAGAGAAGCTTTCACCTTCGTAGACCTGAAGATGGAAAGCGTCCTCAATCAGGTCGCGAGGTGTGTCTGACTAGCCCGTATTGATGACTCATTCGAAGTTTCTGCATTTTCCCTCCTACGCAATGATGTCGAACTGTTGAATTCCACGCAGCCTGAAAGCTTGGTTTCGCAGCAGGTTGAGTCTCAGGTTGATGCTCCGAGCTTATACCTCGTTCCTATGCTTCCAGATATCTATAAAGTTCTGTTTTCCTGCTCGTCAAGTGCAAAAGAGATGATGATGATGATGATGATGACGACCGAGTTCCTACTCGTCTTCCATCGCAATTCTGTCTTCCATCTCAACTTTCCGAATGGCCAACTGGTCAACGTCCGCTCCGCTCTTCTCATTGATGACTGGGTGGGGTGGTATCCATTTTGTTGCTTTGGATGTCTCATTTGTCTCCTTATCGATCTCCTTCTTCAGGTCTCAAGGCATCTGCCGGATTCCGGTAGCCTATAAGTGTTTCCTTGCATGGCTTTTTCATGAAGCAAAAAATAGCACAAATGTCGTTATTGCTGAATATGGTTTGTGTGACGCCTATGTTTCTGTATTGTTGTGGATTGGGCACATTGCTAGATACACTTGACTAGAAGCGTCAAGTAGCCAAGACCACACATATGAATAAAATTTCATTGTCACATGTTAACGAAACTGACTCGACGTTGTGCAATATATTATAGATTCATTCAAAGTCAACGTTCCACGAATGCCAGTTATATTAATCAAACATGCACAGCTTTCTAAACATGCAGGTGACTGTGGAGGGTGTTATCGTACATTATTATGTGTACAATATAGGATGTATGCACCTTGTATTTCAAATTTATGGATGCATGCGTTAGGAACTGTGAACAACCTCTCTGTGCCTCACAGCAGTCATTGCTATTGCATTTCGTCTATGGAGTATTATGCATGCATAAATCATGTAGGTAACATCGTGATTCTACCATTTCATAGAACTAACCGTTTTTGTCACGAGTGGCAATATGCTTAGTGTTGTACTGACGTACTGATTACCTGTTAGCAAGCAGAGCATTTGCCACAGGAAATTTAAATATTGGAGAACTTGATATTGTAGAAATTACGGACTTTGAGAAGATTTGGAGCTCGAAATGTGGTGGTCCAAATAATAAAGGGGCGTTATTTTATAATCCCATTAACATCCCATTAGGATACCATTGCCTTGGCTATTATTGCCAAGAAAATACAGGCATTCTTGATGGATGGACCCTTGCTGTGAAAGAGAGATCAGTACGTTCATACGATTCAGCTTCAGTTCTCTTGTTATAAAGATTTCATGAAGACATTGGAATGATTTAATGTGTGTTTGACTAGATTAGGGTGTACTACATGAGGTTTTTCCCCAGTCATTCCTGGTGGAACAAGTTGGATGGATGGCTATACAGCTATATGCTTTTAGCATTTATAAGAGAGATCTGCTTTCTGCCTGTAACATTAATATAACTTATGTCACTATACACAAGAGCTTGACATTGTGCATGCTAATATTCACCAGTGCTCACCTATTTTTCTTGGAAGCTATGATGATGTTGAGTAGGTAAAGCCTTTGTATGAAGCAATAGACTAGCTGTATTGTAAAATGCATTCCTCAAATATATAAAATATCTGATGTCTGGGGTTCTCTTCAAGGGAAATCTTCAATATATTTTGCCCAAGTAAAATGATTTTTTTTTGTTCTTTCCCAGGACATGTTCCTTTCCAAGGCTTCTTTGTAGAACTTGATTAGTATTCTTGTCGTTTTTCGTCATTTATTTCTTAGCTAGCTCTGATCAGATTCTTGTGGCCCGTGGGCATAATATCTGCTAAAGATTGGAGCTTGCTTCAGAAATGACATTGCTCTTTGGAACTTGTGGAGAAGCATCATCTGTGGTACATCTGGAGAGCCATTCTGCTATTGAAAAATATAATTTATGGTTACTTCATATCATTTCCTTTTTGTTTGAGTTCAAAACCCTTCATGGTAATTACAACAATACAAATCAATGTAGAAGAAAGAAGAGGTCTTTAGGAATGTGTAGCTCTCAATTGCAATAATCTATTTACATACAAACTACAATCAATGTCTAGATTGATATGTATGTGAGGTGTGTGTATGTATATGCACATTTTATGTGGCTACTTTGATTGATATATATTAGGTATATATGTGCACATGTATGTGTATGCATAGGGCATTGGCAATTATACTCTATATGTAGGTGTTGGAATGTATGTGCAGGTTCTTGAAGGTGGTATGGCACTAGATGGTTGTGATGGAGGACACTTAGGGAAGAGCTCAAGGGTACCAAAAGAAGGAGATACAAGACAAAGAAGTTATTCTCCTTTGAAGGAGCATGCAAATACACTTGTTCTGCCAAGTTTTTGTTTATTTCTAATGTAAGAGCTAAGTATATTTGAATACTTAGCTTCTTGGATTGCTTGTATTATTTATCTTTGCTTCATTGTGAAGAGCAAAAATTTTAAATAGCATTCAATGTTTTACATCCTATAAACATGATTTGTTTCAACAATTTTTGACAAGTGATGGTTATACTTGTTTTTCAGAAACCTGATGCAGAAACTGTAAATTCTATTGTTTTTAGAATATGCTATTGATATTTTTTATTAATGAAGTATCTCCTTTGGATCCCTCAGAAATATTACGGCTTGTGGAACTTTCCCAAGATGCCTTTGGTGTTTGTCTGTGTGAGAGCAGTAGCATTATCTCAATGCTACCAATTTCATTTGAGTTCTCTAATTCTCTCTATTAGAGTATATATTCGAAACTCTATCAAGTCCATTGATTCTCTAGAATATGATCAATTGGCAGAATGAAGTTAGGATCTAGATGTCCCACATGATCTCACTTCTCTACACAAAAAGGAATGAGTTGTGGAATGTTCATGAAAGTGTATGTGAATGTGTGAACGAATTTTGTGTATTGTGTATTATGCGTGTATGTATGTGTGTTATGCATGTATATGTGTGTGTAGATATGCACAATGAAGGTGAAGAAAAGTTTGACTAACAATGGAAGAAGAAGGTAGCAATAGTGAACAGGATTACAAAGAAAACATAGCAGAGGAATTAATTTAGCATAGCAAATGGTATCAAATACTCAAACATTTCTATATTTTTAAGGGAGGCTATTATAAAATTCACGAAAATTTTTTATATTTCAAATATAAGTTATCAATAAAATTCGCCAATTTTTTTATATTTCAAATGGAAATTATTTTCAATATTCGCCAAAATATTTATACTTCCAATATGAGATACTTAGATAAATTCGTCCATATTTATATACTTTTGAGTGAGGGGGGTGGTCTTATTTTTTACCCTGGTTATAAGGACTTGAAAGGAGTAGACCCTAACATATGCTCACATACAATTCTCATGACCTCAGATGCCAAACCGTCTAAGCAAAAGCCATACATCTATAATGACAATTGTGTAGCCAAGATCAAGTAAGAGATAGATCGGTTGGTAGAAGCCGGATTCATTTATGAGATTGAGCACATTGAATGGGTATCCCCCATTTTAGTGGTGCCCAAAAAGAATGGCAAGTTACGAGTTTGCATTAACTTGAAGAAAGTTAATGCAACCACTATTATAGATAGCTATCTGCTTCCTATTACCGAACACCTATTAGAAAGAGTAGAAGGCAAGGAAGTATACAGCTTCCTTGATGGATTCTCTGGCTACAATCAAGTGGCCATAGATCTAGAAGATCAGCATAAGACAGCTTTTTCCACAGAGTGGGGCATATTTGCTTTTCGGGTAATGTCATTTGGTCTCACCAATGCACCGACTACCTTTCAGAGGTTGATGTGCCATGTCTTTAAAGAGTTCTTAAGGAAGAACCGAGAAGTCTATGTTGATGATCCCTATGCTCATTCCAACATAAGACAGACACATATCCCCAAACAAAGGGTTATCTTTGACAAATGTAGAGAATATCAAGTTTGCCTGAACCCAGAAAAGTGTGTTTTCATGGTCAAGCAAGGCAAGATTTTAGGACACATAGTGTCAAAGAATGGCATATCCACGGATGAGGAGAAAGAGAGAGCTATTGCAAATCTACCTAGACCAAAGAATGTCAAGGAGGTACAAGATTTCATGGGGCATTGTGGCTACTATCGCCGGTTCATTCATATGTATGCGATCATAGCAAAGCCTCTGTACTCCCTCTTGACTAACTTTGAGTGGACTGAAGAATATGAGAACTCTTTTAACGAGCTAAAGAGAAGATTGTGTTCAACACCAATCTTGACTACACCAGATTGGAACAAGCCATTTCATGGTCATGTGGATGCATCCAATTATGCCATTGGATGTGTACTTGCACAACCTACTCGTGAAGGTAATATGGATCTCCCAATGGCCTATGATAGTAGACAGTTGAATGCTGCTGAACAAAACTATACCACAATTGAAAGAGAAGGAATAGGCATGGTATATGCAATTAAGAAGTTTAGACATTATTTGCTCACAAATAAGTTTAAATTTTTACAGAACATCAAGCACTACTATATCTAGTGAAGAAACCATGCAATACTGGCAGATTAGTAAGATGGTTCCTCTTATAATGGAATACGACTTTGAAGTTGTGGTTAGGAAAGGTTGGACTCACCTTAGGGCAGACCACCTTTCTAGACTAACTTTTGGAGAGTCTCCTCAAGGAGTGTCAGATGACCTCCCTGATGCCTACCTGTTCAATCTAGAGGTAGTGCCAGAGTGGGCCAAAAGTATAGTGACTATCCTTACCTTTGGACCTAAACATTTTGTGTTGAGAACTAGAGACAAGGAAGTAGTCAGGTCTCAGAAGCACCACATAATGGCAGGTAGCATGTACAAGCACACCAATCAGGACATACTAGCTTGTTGTGTAGACGAAGATGATCACACCAAATGGTTGCAATTAGCACATGTAGGTGCACTACAGCAACACCATTCGAAACATAGAACCCATCAAAATCTACAAAGGTTAGAGGTATATTGGCCAACAATGGAAGCAAATGTGCACAAGTTATGCAAAGAATTCCCAATCTGCAGCACTAGACCCCCAGTGGAACATGCCACTCTTTATCGAGTGTCTTTAGTGCCAGATTGGAGCGAACCATTAGTAGCCTTTCTGAGGACAAAAACATTCCCTCAAGAGATGACTTTGGCCAGACAAAGGAGCTTAGAACAGGAGGCACTAGACTACTCACTCATTGGATATAATTTATATAAGCATGGCAAAGATGGTTACCTAGGACTCTGTGTCCATGAGAGTGAATATCTTAAGATATTAGAAACTGCTCACAAAGGGGTAGCAGTGAGGACACTTTGGACCAGATCATGTGATCAAGGAAATCCTATTCGCAGGATTTTGGTGGCCCACTCTTCACATGGATGCTCATACCTATGTGAAGCGGTGTGACATTTGTCAGTGAACTCAGTATCTGATACATAAAGATGACATGCCACTGAAACCTATGATGGGTGGACGTGCATTCTCTAACTGGGGAATAGACTTTGTAGGTCCTATTAATTCCCTAGCTAAGGGTTCACATGCTGAATACATCATTGTTGCTACAGACTATCTAACCAAGTGGGTAGAAGTGAAGTCCACAACAAAGAACGATGCTCAAACGATAGCTAAGTTCTTATTTGAGAATGTGTTCACTAGGTATGGGTTGCCAATAGAGCTAGTAAGTGCTAGAGGCATGCACTTCTTGAATGAAGTCATTGAAAATCTTCTCCAAGAATTCTTGGTAGTACATAGGAAGTCTGCCCCCTATCATCCACAAGCTAATGGACAAGCCGAGAGCACCAATAAGATTCTATGCAATGTGCTAACCAAATTAGTGAATAATAAACGCTCTGATTGGGACAAACAGCTACACCATGTTGTTTGGGCATACAGAGTTGCCTATAAAACACTAATCCAAGCCACACCCTTTTAGATGGTGTTTGGAAAAAATGCAGTACTCCCATTAGACTTCGTGATACCCACACTGAAAGTAGCACAGGAGCATGAGTGGACAGGTCATGAACTCTCTTTGAAAACCTTTGATCTTGAACGGTCAGCACAAACAAGATTGAGAGCAGCAGCAGGGATTATGCAGCTAAGAAGAGACAGAAGGCATACTTCGATGCCCATGTGAAGGATAAAGGCTTGAAAGCAGGAGACTTAGTTTTGGTGTACACCTTGAAACAACATGCAAGAAAGCTAGAGAAGCGTGGCTATGGACCTATGATCATAAATAGGATCTCAACTAGTGGAGCGATTCAATTAGCTACTCTAGAAGGCGATTTCCTCCCTAGTTACATCAGTAGATGCAGAGTCAAACTATATCAAGAACCCCTCACAGAGGAAATGCTAACCTAACTCAACACTGCAAAGAATTATCAAGAAGAAGAAAAACAAATCAGAGAGGAAGCAGAGGCAGAAGCTTTGGAACGCATTCGAATAATGAAATTGAGACGAAATGGTAGAGATGAGCCTAGATCAAATGCATATGAAGCTCTAAGATATCACATGGCCATGTGTGATGCACCAAGAGCCCATTCCCATAGAATAGTTGATCGACAACCTTTTGTAACCCTAGAGGTAGGACAAGGAAATAATACAAGGAAACTACGAGCCTTGATTGACTCAGGTTCCACAACGAGTGCTGTTAAGTTGTCATATTGTCAAGCTCTGCAACTGAATGCCAATCCTATAAAAGCTTATCTTATAGGATTGGGAGGAGTGGAAACCCCTTGCCTAAGTGAGGTGGAACTTCCCATTAGCCTTCAAGAGATTCAAATGTCAATAAAAGTGCTAGTATGTCAGGATGAGGATCTCACCGAATCCCTCATCCTAGGTCATGATTGGATCTATGATAATGCAGTTAATCTTAACCTACGAAGTGGGCTTCTTTAGGTTTGGATGCAGCAACAATATCTAACTATAGGACTGACCACTGGAACATTTAAGGAAGTAGGAAAGGTACCAACTCCTGGTCCTTCCAGGAGCACACTTATGGAAAAAGATGCTTTTCTTGTCCAACACTCTGTGATGCAGAAAACCGCCAGTCTAGGAGATGTGAAGTAGTTGGAACTCCCTTTTGTTCCAAAGAAATTCACGACCAAGGAACTACCAACCCATAGGAAGAGGATGAAGCAGAGAAGAAATAGTCGCAAATAGTGGATAGCCCCTGCCAAGGTGTCTCAGCCACCGAAGCAAATATGGGTACGGAAAGGAGAGCATCCGGTTGCGCCTAAATTAGAACCATCGACTAAATGTCATACCAGTGATCTATGACAAGACACTAATAAGGAGTCTCTCAAAGATTCACCGATGGAAGTAATGTCTATCTGGGTACCCAAGAAGTCGATGTAGGCCGACCCACAATCAAGACAAATTTGGGTGCCTAAGGCTTGCTTGCGGGCTCAAAAAGTCACACATAAACCACACAACATAAAGCATTATTCACACACTCGAACAGTTGATACCCATAATGGTTTGACACACATAGTCACATATTCATCCATGAGCATGAGCAGGATCACTTGTAAATGGGTCCCTAAAAAGCCTCATTTCCAAGTAGACACTATGGTAAAGCCTTCCGAAGTCTCCACGAAATCAAAAGATAAAGCCATACACTATGTTTGGCAACCCAAATCTTGTAATAAACCTCCTGACCCCACTGTAAGACCATCTCCACATACTAACTATATCCACACTACATTGCACTACTCCAATTAGCACCTAGGAACCCTTCATCCACTGACCACACTTCACACTCACGATCACACGAGCACTAACTCACCCACTAACCACATCACAGTTCATCATGTTAATGTTTTAACAGGGAAAAATGGTCATTTTGTGTCCATTGCAATGTTAACATGTATTTATATATTCTCATAAAACCGGCGATCATCACCCTCAACATGGCAGAGGTTGCAAGAACGAGCTCCTAGGCCGGCACAGGTCCTCAAATTCTAGACATTGAAAGTATACCTATCTAGGAGGAGTTGAAAGAACGGCCACAAGAGTTGAGAGTAGTGCACATCATACCCATTCAAAATCCTCCCCAAGGGCACACATTGCAAGTTATCAAGAACTCTCATTGGTTCAGTGAAGTCCGAGGACCCATTGGGGATGGCACCTATTTATGGGAATCTGAGATAGAGTTTAATGGACGATGGGGCCGATACCATTTCTTTACATGAGAGTTTGAAACGGTTCAGAATAGTGAAGGATTATGATCGGTATGGAGGAAGTCCGGATTGGACAACTATTTTTCGTGCTCAATTACCTAAGCCAGATTTCTTGAGGTGTTCATATTTAGTGAGCACACTCACTACTAGCAGAGATAAGAAAGGGAGAAGCACCTTTGTGCTTCCATCTCTTACATGAGGGAATGAACTTAAGCATTTCAAATTAACCAACAATTTGGTGAGAGAAGCTCTAGACATGAGGGGCATGCACATCCTTACTGAGAAGGAGGCAATGATCCTTGAGAATATGAAGAACAGGAACCTCACTAAGATGGACATGGTGGCAATGACCCCAAATATTTCCATCCACCTCTGAATGTGCATGCAACATTTTGTATTCCCAGCCCAAGAGAGATTTACAATGCCACCCAAGAAGATCAGGTTTAGCCTATATTTGGAAGACGCGCTGAACCTTACGATCAACATACCACATTGGATAATCAACTTGATCCATCTAACACATCAGCATTGGTATAAGAAACAGAAGGCAGTACTATATGGATGTTGTGCACTTACTAGAATTGTGTATCGGTACCTTGCATCCGACGTGCCAATCCAAACAGAACCCATTTGGTCTAGGGCACAGGAATTTCAGTGAAGGGCATCATCCACCATACCCCATCAAAGAAAATGAGAGGAACCGTTCAAATGCCATGTGCACAACCTAGAGGCACTACACTGATACCAGAGATGACTCTGCCACCCCAAAGACGAGTACAGCCCTTCACCATCCAATTACCAAAGCAAAGTATGGAGGGGTCTAAGCTCATCTTTCCACCAATCCCCACCGATCTACAGTTCCCTCAAGGCTTCACACTTGACGATTTGACTGATGAAGAAGTAGCCAAAATGCTCAATGAAGACAATTTGGAGATAGAAGCAGAGCAGTTAAGTGAACAACAAACCGCCACGGACCATCCTGACCCAATCCAATCAATCTTTGTCAAAGTGGATGAAGATAAGGAAGAGATTGAAGAAGACGAGCAAGATGAAGAGCAGGAAGGACAACATGATGAGGAGGAGCACGAATATGTGCAACATGTTATAACAAAACTCATGGGAGCCCCAGCATACATAGTACAAATAAAGAGATTGTACGATACTATGAACTTGGTTTAGAAACAACATAGACTATCCTTGGCATCTGAGAAAGCCCTCATGAACCAGATACTTAAAGAAGGAGGTGTGGATGACCAGTTCATAGCTTCCCTTGACCTGCTCGCAGATGTATTGGAGTATCGGAGGCTGTTCACACTGCCCTTGCCCACTCTCAAAGATTTGAATGAAGACATGGAAAATGACTACCAAGATTAGGAAAGCATATACACATTATAGTTTTAGAATCCCACGATACCACTTCCATGACCACCACCACGGCACACTCCACTCAACATAGTGAAGAACCCCACACGTCAAGTGCACCCCCATCCCCACCCTTACCACCCTCCCCTCCAACTCCACCCTCCTCACCTCATACCACAACCACCATTGTCTCTACTGTCACCACCACTGTCTCATCGCTCTTAGTGAATCACACGATATTGGTCAATCCTCACAACTATCACAATCCAACACCACCAACTTTGTAAATATCACCACCGGCTATAGGGATTTAACCATGGTTATAGGGAATCCTAGTTCCTCTGTCACACATTTAGGTGGCCCATAGGCAGAATTAGGCACACCATTATACACTTTCACCATAGTCACCACACCTACCATTCCCATGTATATGGTAGCCCCACGACTACATCCACTCATGACCAAATGGACATATCACCCCCAACTGCTCCAATCCCTCCCCCCATATTTCCACAATCTCCCATTCCCCCACCACCAACATCACCATTTCCCACCACGGCATTCACCACTCCTTTCCCTCCTCCCTATCCCCCTATATTCCAAACCTTTTTGGCACCCACCCCTATAAATAACATGTTCAACACTTTATATCAATGTGTTTCTCAGCTATAGTAGGATTATCAACATTTAGACGCACAACATACAAACTTGTTCAAAGACCACGAGACACTACAAGAAAGAATCACGGCCATGGAGAAGGACAAGGTGGAACTACAACGCAACTATGATACCTTACAAAAACAGTATGAGGAATTATTGGTCAACCTCCCCAAACCAGATAAACATGTGCAACAACATCTTGAGAAAATGCTACACATATAGCAGGCAGACAATCTCAAGATACGTCGTAACCTCATATTACTGAGGAAGCACATGTCCGCAGCATTAGAAGAGAACAAAAGACTCCAAAAACAGAATGAAGAAAATCTAGAAGCAGCAATGGAAGGTTCACTTCAAGAGATCGACCCGGAGCGGTTCAAAGCCCTTCCTTTAGCCACCATGCAAAAAATATTGGATACACATGCAGACCTCCAACAGGCATATGATGCATTAGAAAAAGAGTGTGACGAACTACGAAAGCAATTGGCTAGTCAAAGAGAACAGCAGAGGGAAGCAACACCTACAACACCACACTTGAAGAGGTAACTGAGTTGAAACCACAAGTGGTCGCTTTGCAGTCTAAACTTCTACAGTATAAACGACAACCTTCTCCAATGGTGGAGCCAAAGCCTGAAGATCTAGTCCCAATTGAAGTTGAAGAGACATTTGAGGACCCCTACGTAGCCATGCCCACACCTGGAGGCCGACAAACAGAGGAAGGGCTCGATACATTAGAGATTGAAGCTTCGAAATGGTTGCAAAAGTTCGAAAAAGTCAGCCACACTCATGATGACAAAGTAGTAGTTGAGATACAATCCATGTCTCGTCTGGAAGAAATTGTAATCAAATCCGACTACTTCAAGAACTTGTCTCATCATCGGTGGATTGATACTTTCGACAATTTGTATGTACCATTTTGTGTATTACTAGCAGATTATAATGCAGAGATCAAGCATCACATCGAGAAGGAGCCAACCTTTGCAACCTAGTTTGCCCCTGAGGACATTCCTAAGAGTGCCACACAGGGCATCATCTTCCAGCCTACATGGAGGATATGGTTACTAGAAACCTATCGGGAGATGGTGCACACTTGGAACAACATGCCTTGTATATCAAGTATAACCCTTGCTATTGCCTTGTCTTTCGATGATGATCATGGCTGGAGTTCGCTAACATAGAAAAGAATGTCAAAGGATGCGACAATTGGCTCGACTATGTATATCTAGCACCACTGCATGGTCCTACAATGGTTGCATATATGATTTCCACCATTAGGCATTGGAGCATTAGGTTAAAGAACGTACCAAATGTAATGGCACAGATGTGCCTCAATATTTGAACTCATGCCTTTCATATTTCGTACATTTAAAAATGTTAAAGAGCCTCACCTCTCGGCCCTATGCTTTAACGAAGGCAACCTCGATCTAGTATATGATATGAGCACCACCCATCCATAAATGTTGTATATGCATGACATACTCATGTCAAATATCTCCCAGCATGCTTCAAACAGACATTTGAAGAAATGTTTGTCATAGGGTTCTAGGAGTTTCACTCAGAAATCTTCATTCCTAGACCCTCTCATCTGTTACAATTATTTACAGTGGAGCAGGTCCTACACTCAGACAAGCTACATATGCCACATCCGGAGGTACGTAGACCAATAGATTGGGATGCTTTACTCACATACCTAGCAAGAGGACTGAGGCTTGAGGAACAACACTTAGACACAGATGTGGTCAAATTTTACATCAGATGCTTGGCTCAGCAAGGGTCTGTCAGAGATGACAGATGCGAGAGAGAGGGGAGTGTTGGCAACAGTCAAGGCATCACAAGACAAGGGATCCAACATAAAGAATCAGAGCAAAGAGAAGGTCCAAGCAGTCAAAGAAGATCTAGCAATTAGGCCATGATAATTTTTCCAAGATAACTCCCTTTTAATAGTGATTTTCATCACTACATGAACATTGTAAATACCGTTTTTGGTAGATTAGACTCCATTTTGTTCAAGCCGAGGATTCCTTGAGCTTGAGGAGTATTAGAAGTATTTAAGTACCAATTTCATAATTTTTAGAGCTCATTTGAGCCTCCAAAATAGCCTAAGAACCTAATTTTTAACTAGGCTAGACACTAGGTCTGGATAGGGCCACTAGCTAGTCAAAAACTATAAAAGGAGCTAGAGAGCTCATTTTTGAGGAGAACAAATTGTAGTTTTGAACTAAGAAAATCTCCTATAATTGTCTTTTGATCTTAATCAAAGCTTCCATTGCCTCACTCTTTGTTCTTACCTGTGTGTGTATGTGTGTGCGTGCTTGTGTGCTTCTCCATCACCACTTGTGCATATCACTTGCTCAAGGTCTTCATACCATCCTCATATCCTCCCAGATTGACATTAAAGAAGGTGCTACTCACCACTGAGGTACACTCTCTTAAGTTCCTCAGGTTTGGAAGTCCTCTTTTCACAATCGTTTCGATCTAACTTGTCCCTTCCCTTCACGAGTTGCCTCTTTCGATCCTTTCCTGCCCTGTCAGAATCATCATTGTCCATGTGCCCCTTTTCTCTTCTCAATCTATCCTTACCCTTGTGGTCTTTCTCCCATATTTCTTCGCTCACGGCACCGTACACTTCCCTTGTGCCAGAAGTTCGATGAACATCTTGTCTCCTCATCAACTTTGTATGATATTCCTGATCATGAGCTTCATAAGAACGGCTTTCAGCATCCGAAGAGTTTACAGTCTCTCCTCCATCCGTCCTGGCTTCCTCTTGAACTAATAATAAGCATGCACCAGTAGTCAACAATTTTCTATCTTTGCCTTCCCACTTCGAAGTCACTTCCTCCAACTCAACTCTCACATCCATTCCTTGTGCATTCGATGTCTTTTTCATCATTGTCTCCATTCCCAGGCATATACCCTTAAGCTCGACTTTCAAAGATTTGACTTTTTTCTTCATGTGTCTTGCTTCCACTATGGTGGCCAATTCAAGGTTTGATTCCTTTCCTAGGACTCTTCCCTTCAGATGATCGTTCATCTTAGCTTCCTTTGGATTTATGTGCATCACACTCAGCCTCGCTTGTACCTACCAACCATCCTAACAGTTCTTGATCGGAATCATCCTTATACAACAACGGATTTTCGTACTCCCTCATTTTTGTGTTTTGTGTTTTAGATAGGTGTAGGTTGAATCCATCTTGAAGCAGACCCTTGTAAGTATCTGTGTTCAAGGAAAACCTTACCCGTGCCATTTCCTATCTTACTTTCTCTTTTGCTTCTTTTCCATCTCATCGATTGTTGTCCTCTTCTTCTTGTCGATCGAATTTGGAGATACTTGGATTTGTATCTAATCAGACTTTGGCCCAATTGTAATGAAACATGTGTGCCAGTCGTGCACATAATTGGCTTGTACTAGACATGGCCATCCCAATAAGATAGAGAAGGTGGCTTCTGAAGTTCTCGATCTGACTATCAAGTAGTTGACACTAAATTCTAATCCTCCAACTGTGCTCACATTCTTCCGAAGACTAGCCGGTTTCACTTGAGTTTGATTTGCCATCTTGAGGGACATTGGAGTCTCTTTCATGTGGGTTAGGCCGAGAGCCTTCATCATGTACTCAGTCATTAGATTGACAACCACCCCACTAAGCACATGGGACTGCATATCCCTTACTCTCAAATGTCACAGCATGAGCATTCGAATCGATCTGGGTTGTGATACTTTGAATGATATCGTGAATGTCCTTCTCTCATTTTTTCTTCTCATGCAATTTCCGAGGCTTCTTGATGTATTCGTTGTAGAACTGTTTCCTACATGTAGGAGAATATTTCAATAAGGTGCCAATATTCAGGGTTACATTCGTTTTGGCCAATTTTTGCACAATGTCAATTTCTCCCATGCTTTGCTTTTCTTTTCGTCACTTTGGAACCTTCAGCCTCTCAAGGAATGGAGCAATGCCCGGCATGAAATTCTTTGCCACTGGTGGAAGTACCTCCACTTCATCACCTTCTTCCAATTCGGGTTGCTCCAAAAGTCCTTCCGCTCTTTTCTGCTTCACTACGCTCAGATGCCTTCTCCTTGCCAGCATTTTCACTTCTTCTCTCTGCATCCTTTTTCAAATATTCTAGCGTCCTCATGACTACTGCCACAATTGGCTCTTTTCATGCACTCTTTCCTTGATCCCCTTCTACAAAGTTCATGGATGAAGTAGATCCCTCCTAAGGATTTAGCATCCTAAATACCACTCCAATTGTAGGAACTTGCTCTTGAACTTTAGGAGTGGGATGCACTTGGGTCTCAACATAGTTTGAGGACTCCACCGGCCCTTTTTTCTTGCCATTATTAGCTCTTCTTTTTGGACAATCTTCATCAAAATGGCCCTCTCCACTGCAGTACCTACACAATGGAGTGTAGTTAACCGGCTTCTTTTCATTTGGGCATCTAACTTGAGTATGTCCCAAACCGTTGTTGCTATATTTAGGTAGTGATGTGTGTGAACACTCTAGGACCGCCGGGGCACTTTTTTCCCTCTTTAGGAGGTTTTTTTCCCCCGGCTTGTATATACGCCTATTGCCCTAATGGGCTACTTATCTTTGTACATTCTCTAGTAATACATTCAGTCTTGTGTGTTGTGCTCCAAGCTTCTTCTTCTTCTTCCTTGTGTTGTTCGCGTGCTTCCGCAGACGTCTAACTCCAACAATTGGTATCAGAGCAGGTCGTTGCTTCTTCTAGGGTGCCGTCGACACTCCTTCGTTTGCAGTCTCAGATTCGCACAAAATTTGGTGAGCATACTCAGGGTGTTTCCGAGATCAAAACAGCTTCGCTGTGTGGTGCCGAAATCGCGATCTGAGCTTGTTTCGGCCTCCGAATGCACTATCGCAGTGCTTGTGCAGGCTATTTCGTCCTTTTGTGCCAAAGGTATATACCAGTTTCTGTTAGCCAGTTTAAGCGTCTCGAAGTCTGCTACAGGTCTAGCAGAACTCGTCTGGGCAGTTCTGTTCAACTTTTTGAGATACAGTCAATTTTCTGCATCAATGTATTTTAGTCACCGGCCATGGCTGAAAGCAGTGATGTATTCCGTATGTTGGCTGTTGAGGATAAGTTGGATGGTACCAACTACCCATTATGGGCTTATATGATGCGACATGTACTGGTTGCAAAAGGATTGTGGAACATTGTGCAGGGTGTTGAAAGACGTCCTGTTACACCTGTAACGACAGGTACTGCAAATACAAGTGTTGGAGCTGATGAAGATCGTGTCGAAGATGATATTCCGCAGATTATTGTTCGTGCTGCTGTTTCTGTTGCACCTACTGTAGAGCAGATTTGTTGGGATGGCAGAGATGCCCAGGCACATGCATTGATAGCTTTGTCTGTCAAACGTGCCATTATTCCTCACATTCGCTCTTGCAGAACAGCAAAGGATGCTTGGGATACACTTACCACTTTGTACCAGGCTAGGAATGAGGCTCGTGTTGCTTACCTCCGAAAACAGTTGGAGAGTGAGCACATGAATGAAGGTGATTCGTTGGACAGTTTTCTTACAAAGATGAAAGACCTGAAGGAACAATTGATTTCTGCTGATGAGGTTATACCAGATAGCTCACTTGTGCAGACCGTTCTAAATGGCCTTCCTGATTCATATCAGAGTTTTGCCTCTACTCTTCGATTGATGATGAAAGGCAATCCGAATGCCTTGTCATTTGAGGAATTAGTCTCTGTTCTGTTGCAGGAAGATCAGTCCAGGCAGAACAGGCCCATTATGCGTGTTGCAGATCAAGCTTTCCTGGCTAGTCAGAAGGGCAAAAGAAAATGGAGCTCTTCTACTAGTAAGCAGAAATCTGCAAATGCTGCACAATCGAAGAACCAGGATAAAGATGAGAAGAAATCAAAAAAGCAAAAATTGTTCTGCAAGTACTGTAAAGGAAATGATCATAGTATAAAGAACTGTCCAAAACTGGCTGCTAAAGAGGCAAAGAAGAAAGAGGCTGGAATGGTTGTTGCAGAGGCCTCTACACCAAAAACAGAGTCTGCAAATCTTGTGCAGGAAGAAGAATGGGTGTTTACTACTGTCTGCAGTTTTGACCCATCTTCTCATGATCAGTGCATGTCTGCAGTAGACTCAGATGTTTGGTACTTTGACAGTGGGACGACCAAACATATTACCTCGCAGCGCAGTTTCTTCTCTTCACTCGAGCCTGCCCCTACAGGGAATACTGTCACATGCGCCAATAACTCCTCTTATCCTGTTATGGGAGTTGGTAAGATCATTCTGACTACTGCTGATGGTAGTTCTTTCACTTTGTCAGATGCTTTATTTGTGCCAGGGATCAAAAAGAACCTGTTATCAGTTTCTGCATTAGCCAAGATTGGCTTGGTTGTGAAATTCGTTGATGACAGGTGTACAGTCCATGATCTCTCAAATGGCGATGAAAGATATACAAGCTGTCAACTGTATAAGCTCATAGACTATGAAAGATCTGTGAATGATTCGGCATGTGCAGTTCATGATTCTCAGGCTATGTCAGATGCAAAGCTTTGGCATGCACGCTTTGGTCATCTGAATTTTGCTAGTTTGTTACGCCTGCAGAAATCTGAAATGGTGTCCTCTTTGCCCAAACTTGAGGCACCTGGAAAACATGTTTGTGAAGGCTGTATTTTGGGCAAAATGCAGCGTTCTTCCTTTCCAAAAGATGGTTCAGTTCGGGCTATGCAGAAATTGCAGCTTGTACATAGTGATGTCTGTGGTCCTATGCAAACACCCTCTTTTGGAAATTACCTTTACTTCGTGACTTTCATTGATGATTTTTCCAGGCATGCATGGGTATATCCACTCAAAGCAAAGTCCGAAGTGTTCATGTGCTTCAAACAGTTTTTGGTTTTGGCTGAAAATCTGTCAGCATGTAAAATGGGCACCCTCCGTTCTGGTCGAGGGGGGGAATATATGTCTTCAGATTTTAATGCATTTCTGGTTGAACGTGGGATAAAACACCAGTGTACAGTGCCGTATACACCTCAACAGAATGGAGTTGCTGAACGAAAGAACAGGTCACTCATGGAGATTGGCGAGGTGCATGGTCAAAAGTCAGGCTTTACCACATAGTTTCTGGCTTGAGGCTGTCATGTGTGCAGCATATGTACTGAACAGGTGTCTCACCAAAGCGTTGCAGTCTATCACTCCATATGAGGCTTGGCATGACCGCAAGCCATCTGTTGCTCATCTGCGTGTTTTTGGTTGTTTGGCATATGCATTCAACATCGTAGAAAATTGGATGATAAGGCAGTAAAATGTATTTTTGTTGGGTACAGTTCTGAAAGTAAAGGCTATCGTCTGTATCATCCACAGACTAAACGCATTCTGGTTAGCCGTGATGTTGTCTTTGTGGAAGATGCTATTCAGCCATTGCTTTCATGTACTAAGGAGACATCTGTTAGCTCCAAAGACATGTATGATACTTTGATGCCTCTTTTTACAGGGGGACAGGCTAGCGCTGGTCCTAATGAGGCAACTTCTCAGCCTTTGCAGGTTTCATATGATGATGCAGACCATTCCATTTCTGATGCAGATTTACATGATGCACTTGTTGATGAGAGAGCTGATATTGAACAGGCAAAAACTATGCCAAAATGGCTGGTGCAGACTTTGCGTGACAACAAATTAGATGCACCTTTGTCATATCGTACTCGTTCAGGCTCTCATAGTACCTCCTTTGCATCAAATTGCTATGCTATGGCTGCATCTAGTCTCTATGATGAGAATGAGCCTGTTTCTTTTGATGAAGCACAAAATTCAGAAAATTGGATGGCTGCTATGAAATCTGAATATGATGCTATAATGAAGAATGGTACATGGTCTTTATGTGACTTGCCTCCTGGCAAGAAGGCCATTGGCACTAAGTGGGTATATAAGCTGAAGCGTAAACCTGATGGTAGAGTTGACAGGTATAAGGCTAGGCTTGTTGCAAAGGGTTATGCGCAGGAAAGAGGCATTGATTTTGATGAGACCTTTGCACCTACATGCCGTATGACTACTGTTCGGAGCATTTGTGCACTTGCAGCCCATCATGGTTGGAATGTACATCAGTTGGACATTAAAACAGCATTTCTGAATGGTGACTCGCATGAAGAAGTGTATGTTTTTCAGCCCCGTGGCTTTGTGCAGAAAGGGCATGAAAACCAAGTGTGCAGGTTAAAGAAGGCGTTATATGGTTTAAAGCAAGCACCACGTGCTTGGTATGAGAAAATACATGCCTATCTGATTGCACATGGTTTTGAGAACAGTCCAACTGAAAGCACCTTATATGTTAAGCGTGCTAATGATGTGCTTTTGATCATTGTTGTCTATGTAGACGACATGCTGCTCACTGGTCCTCTTGAGAAGCATATTGCTGATTTCAAGGCTGATTTGCATGCCTCATTTGAGATGTCTGATTTGGGGCATTTGCATCACTATTTGGGCATTCAGTTTATGCAAGTTGATGGTGGAATGGCTTTGTGTCAAACGAAATATATTGACACATTATTGCAGCGTTTTGGCCTTGAAGACTGTAAGCCTATTGCCACTCCTATGGAGACAGGTTTACAATTGAGTCTTCATGATGCTGGAGATGCATTTGATGTTGTTCTCTATCAGCAGGCTGTTGGATGCTTGATTTACTTATGCATTACTCGGCCAGATATTCAGTTTGCTGTCTCACAGATGAGCAGGTTTATGCATTGCCCAGGAGTCACGCATTGGAAAGCGGTTAAGCACATCTTTCGCTACTTGAGTGGTACTCGGCTACTTGGGTTGTTTTATCCCAAGGGGGGATCACTACCGCCAGATTTGCATGCTTTTTCTGACTCAGATTGGGCTGGTTGCTATGACACTCGTGTGTCCACCAGTGGTTTTTGCTTCATGCTTGGTAGCTCATGTATATCTTGGTTGAGCAAGAAGCAGCCTACTGTGGCCACTTCCAGTTGTGAGGCTGAGTATAGGGTAGCTTTCACAGCGACTGTTGAGTGTGTGTGGCTCAGACGCCTTATGGCTGATTTGGGTGTTGGCCAGTCTTCTGCCACCACCATCTTCACTGACAGTCAGAGCGCATTGGCAGTTGCGAGGAACCCTGTGTTCCATGCTCGCACTAAGCACATTGAGGTGCATTATCACTATGTCAGGGAGAGGTTCTCTGTTGGGGAGATCAGCTTGGCATATGTGCCCACGCAGGAGAACATTGCAGACCTTTTCACGAAGGCTCTGCCTAGGGAGAAGTTTGAAGCTTTCCGCAAAGCTTTGGGCTTACTTCCTTTTGTGGAGTGATTTCCACATAGCTCGGCACTTCCTTATACATGAGTGCCAGCTCCTTGTTCACCGCATCACTCCCAAGGGGGATTTGTTGATATATTTAGGTAGTGATGTGTGTGAACACTCTAGGACCGCCGGGGCACTTTTTTCCCTCTTTAGGAGGTTTTTTTCCCTCGGCTTGTATATACGCCTATTGCCCTAATGGGCTACTTATCTTTGTACATTCTCTAGTAATACATTCAGTCTTGTGTGTTGTGCTCCAAGCTTCTTCTTCTTCCTTGTGCTGTTCGCGTGCTTCCGCAGACGTCTAACTCCAACAACCGTGACATCTCCAACACTGGATTGGGATAGCCCTCCTTTGATCTTGTGATGCCCCTCTTGGATGTCCTCCTCCTTGATCTTGAGCACTATGCCCATAGGCCTGTCTATTCTTTCAGCGAGGCGTGGGTGGGATACTCTAAGCTGGCAATCCTTTATATGGACATTCTCCCGCATTTCCTGATTGCATGGTTTATCTTTCATAAGCCATCTTATTATAACACTTTCATAAGCCATCTTATTATAACACCGATCTTCTGTATGGTTTGTCCTATCGCAAAAGGTCCAAAGCATCCTAGGTGGTGGTCTATCCACAACAAGTCTCGAGACTGTGGGGCATTCGATGACTACATGGCCGAAGCCATGGCAATTCTCACACCACATATTAGATCGGAAGACTCCTTGATTGGAGTTCGTGACTGCCTCTTGCTTCATCGTGTATGCCTCTTCAGCCATCATGGCTGCCTTTACTGCTTGTGTCACCAATTCCATTATTCATTCCTCCGTTAGTGCAGGCTTCACCTGGCGACAAAAGCCGGAGTGGTCAATGTGGGACTTTCTTGGCCAGGATCTCTTGCAGGTGCACTTCCTAGTCCTCCTATTGGCTCATATAAAAGCTCAATCCTCCTCTGTTGACCTTACTACACCTCCTCCCATAACCTTGCTTGCTCATTGGTAGCCATCAAATTAGCACGCTACATAAGACTAATATGTTGTTGCACAGTGGGGTCTCATAATCCCGCAATAAATCTCCTCTTCAACGCCTCATCATTTGGGGCATTCGCGCCCATCTTCCTCACCAATGTTTACATCCTCTAGATATAGTGATCGATACTTTCATTTATGCCTTACTGCAGATAATCCATCTGTTGGGCAAGTAGATCCTGAAACCCCTACCCCTATCTTCTCAATTTCGCCAGGAAGGCATCCTTAAGCATCAGATAGGTTTCTCGCTCTTGTGCTGTCAAACTTCCATACCAATTGGCTGCCTCATCACGAAGAGTAGCCGGGAAAATTCTCAACCTTTGGGCTTGGTCAACGACTTTATTAGCTTTGCAAGTCACTTCGAAAAGTTGAATGACATTATTTGGGTCCTCATCCCAGACGCCTGAGAACTTAGGGAAATCCCCTAAATGTATTGGAACTCGCTAGGCCATTTCAGACAAAGGGTGATGTCAATGTCACTCCGCTCCCAAAAACTTAATGCCCTCAATTTCAAGACTCCCTCGAGCCTCCTAACTTGAGAAGCAATTCTTCTTCAATGGTACTTCTTTTCCTGGGACTATCTATGACTGTTCCAAAACTCCTCGTACATTCTCTATCTCTTCCTTTCTCAAGCCTCGACCCTACAAGCAATTCGCTCTTTTCTTTGTGTTCGAGTTCCTCCCGAGGACGAAATCCCTTCGCTTATGTACTAGACCCTAGGTCTGCGTGCTCGACCAACGTGTGAAAGCACTAGGCAAACCTATGGCACTCTCTAATAGAGATGTGCTAAGCAATCCCCAGTAGGATTGCCAAAAATGTTAGGTCCTAAGCCCAAGTGAAAATGCCTCACACATACTTATGTTTTGCTCAATTTTCTTGCACTTTGTCATCTTTTCTCACTCTAAGTCCATGATTGCCCTCAAATGTACTCTCCTTGGGATCCCCAGTAGGATCGCCAAAAATGTTAGGTCCTAAGCCCAAAATGCCTTACACACTTATGTTTTACTCAATTTCCTTGTATTTTTTTCACATTTTCTCACTCTAAGTCCACGATTGCCCTCAAATGTACTCTCCTTTGGGATCCTGAGTAGGATTGCCAAAATGATAGGGTACTATATCCAAGGAGTAGACACGACTTGATGCGGAAATACACTTGTGGTCCGCCACAAATTTCTCCAAATCAGCCTATGTGTACTCTTCTAAGTCCAGAATCATACTCGAATATAGTGTGGAAGAGGAAGGAGAGAAAACGTGAATACATATGCAAACTGATACCAACCCCAAGGTCGACCCTTGCTCTCACTTGCTTCCTTTCACCCCCACACACACCCCTACCCTTTCCACTCTCTCACACCACCCTCCCTCTTTCTTTCTCTCCTAGTCTCACACACGTACACTCACACCCCTACAAGCACACACTATTCTTGCACACACCTATCTACACATACTTTCACTTCCTGTTACCTTTTCTCACTTCCTCACACGTACACACCTATACTCACTCTCTTTCCACCTATCTCTCATACACTCTTCCCACACATACACTTATGCATGCATACACTCACACCACCCCCCGTTCACTCTCGCACACACACGCTCTTATACATATACCTGCTCACACCTACTGCACACACATTTTCATTTTTAGTAGGCATCATGCACCACTGAATATATATCCATATACCCAGCATATGAAGCCAATACACACACACACACACATGAACACAATTGGTCAAGCGCAGTCTCCAAGTAACACAAGCTGCACTATCGTGAATGCCTCGTCATTACATTATATCAAGAATAGGAGTGCACCTATAATTTCCAGTCGGGTGACAGCTTTCTTGAGTTCTTTTTAATTAGTATGCGCCACCCTATGAGCTCTCCCTTTTATCATAATCAACCTAAACTAAGAACTCTTGACCTTTCTAATTCCTTATATGATTTCAAGTAGAAGCTGATCAGTCAAATGGCACAATTCTTTCCCAATCTCATGTGCCAAACCTCTGTCCAGACCAATGCCGTGGAAATCCCTCAAAGTACTTCAATTGGCGATAAAGGGGCTCCCTTCTCTGTAAGCTTGCATATGAGATCATCAATCTAAAAAGATAATCCCTTGAAATACAAAAACACGAACACACTAGATGTGTATTGTTTGTACACTCCTTTGCTAACCTCTCAGTAAGTTATCTGTTTCATCCTCCTTTCAAATAGGCCTGAGAACGGCATTACTTCCCTGCAGAATCGAAGCATCCATTGACAATGTCGAATTTTTAGATCAGGAATAAAAATAGAGTTACATACTTCCAATGCATGCGACCATCGTTGAGGCCAAATGACAAGATATCCAATCCATTGCAGGCAATTCACGCAGGTTAAGCTCATCGGTCTCTATGACAGTTCACAGATGAAATCAATGACAGATTCACCACGGAAGAGTGCAGGAACCAATATATATATAACACACAACGGCACACATACGAGAGGAACAAATCATTCCAAGCGATCATGCGGCTAACAAATGAAAGTAAAAGACCACCTTCTAAGTACGCAAATGCCAAGACAATTCGAACACGAACTACAAGATGTAAATCTGAGTCCAAGACAACCAGCTAATCTCTCTTCACCTCTTCTCTTGAGTGTTGAAATTTCGCTGATATGGTAGAGCAGCCAATCTAGGGACCGCGATCCCTGATGCCACTAAGTGAAAAACCTTAATAAACTCTCGTATGTAAATCAAGCAACGAGGATGGTACGTTTTTCGGTGCTGCTTCAAGAGACTCCACCGTTTCTGTAACCGAAAGAATGCAGAGGCGCTGTAGATCTCCCCCCTTCTCCTCCGGTGTTTTTTTCTTTTGCTTCTCCCAATCCCTTCACGTATGACCTGTTGGATATATACCTCCGAACCCTTCACAGTAATCAGTCGATTCAGCACAATAACATACTTTCACTACATCATTTTCTGGATGTTCATCAAAGACCTCTCCGAAATCCTGAGTCCAATTTTTTTCTGCTTGCTATCTGTGCTTTAGTGGCCAAAGAAACTTCCTTCAGCTATGCTTGGAATTTTCCCCATCGAGGGAATGAAGGACTTCTCTTCTCCAGATTTGAGTACCTTCAACTTTTGTTTCAGTTCGTAGCCTTTGTTCTCACTACCGTTCTTAGAGAAGGCGACCAGCAAGTCATAGGATGTCAATTCCTGGTCGAGATTATCAGAAGACTCAACCTCTTTCACATTGAGAGACCTCAAAGTTGCGTGCCAGTTGTGAGCGACTGAAAAACAAACATAATCGAAGTAGTGAATCGTGAGCCTTCTCCTTTGGGTATGCCATCCATGGCCTGGGGAAAGTCATCTAATGCTGCTGGCAGAATACCTCCCTTCCATAGAAACAGAACACCCCTTACTGCCCTCGTTAGCTACATGCGCAGATGCCCAAAACCCGAGATGGAGAGAAAAACCCCAAAATCCACAACCCCCCCTTGTCGTTCTCTGCGTATTTTCCCCCTGGTAGAGTTGATCATCACACATCAGACGTTGTACACCCCAGCAAAAGCCCCGATTGTATCCTCTGTCTCCACACAGAAGGGCCGCACATACGATGGAGAACAACCCGCCTGGCGATGTCTTCTTTTCCACGGTCTGCCACCGTCCTCTCTCCCATTGTGTGGAGTAATGGGGCATCCCCCCTGGTGTTACAATGGCTAATAAATCTTTATTGCCTCCAATAAATTTCCTCAGGACGATGTACATAAGTGCCATGTGTACCAAAGGTTGCATCGCATGTATCACATGATGTCATTATTACAAATTGAATGCTCAATAATATCATGATGAATGATGTAATTGACGCATTCGCTCAATCCTTTCAGCTGATCCCTTTCTTTCATCAGTATTGTCTCTGCCCACAACGATCAATGTTCTGCATGAGAGGTGGTCCTGAATTGTTCTCTCATCTGGTCAAACATAACCTTTGAAGGCTTGTTGATATGGAAGCTATGCCACATTTCCTCAAGAACCAGACCTGGAGCTCTAGAGCATTCACCAATTAAATGATCCCGTCATAGCCTCCAATGATTAGGGGATAACAACAGCTAGACGATCATCTTCAAAATTCATGACTCCT
This sequence comes from Ceratopteris richardii, assembly GCA_020310875.1. Classification (NCBI taxonomy): domain Eukaryota; kingdom Viridiplantae; phylum Streptophyta; class Polypodiopsida; order Polypodiales; family Pteridaceae; genus Ceratopteris; species Ceratopteris richardii. The sequence continues at coordinate 36,808,446 of CM035424.1, forward strand.
ATCCGAAACTATTCTCCACCTGCAATGCATGCTTGCCCACACACCCTCCTATCATACACATCCTTTTGCAATCTTGCACTCAAGACCAATCCATGCTAACATACACACATATCTATCAATGTAAACCACTTAATCATCCTCATATGAGATACTTTTTCTTGGTTCCCTACATCAAAAATTGCATTAATAAATCACCATACTTACATAAATAAATATGCAATAGTAGTTACTTTGATCCATCTTGTCAATGGATGAGGGGAGTCCATCACCCATAATGCCTAGTCTTCAACTTTGCTCTCATACCACTAGGAAGAGGCGATGGAGTAGTCTACAGAGATGAGACTGTGATGGAAAAATCCTCCTCAACACCAGTGCAAGTAACTTCAGAGACACTAAGTGAACTCCCTAAGCTCCCACAATATCCATTGAAATCACCTAATCCCTTTGGAGCATTATTCACAAACTTTTGCATCAAATCAGATAAGTTTGAAGATCACGAAACCTGAGAAACTTTCTATTTATGGTGGAGAAGCTCTCAAAAATACATACACTGCTCACACCCTAGTACAAATTATTCAAAGAGCTTTTGCACACTTTCAATCAAATTGTAAAGCTAACCAAATCAAGTTATTTCATGAATTTAGACTTACCATGGAGCTTTAAGTCTAAGACATTTAGGGGTCGTCCCAACTTTTTAGGGAGATGAAGATGTGGAGACATTGTGACATATAATCACTCATAACTTGAGATCTACACATCCAATGTTGGAGAAACTGTGTAAGCATGCTCGAAGAGTCCTTGTTAAGTGATCCAATTGATGGATTGGACATTGAGTACCTACACACTGAGAAATGACTCTCAGAAGATGACAGAGTTGCACAATGTACTATAAGAATGGATAGAGGATGACAAGTCTATAGAAATAAATCATAATGTTTATTCATATTGCACATATGATACAAAGAAGTTATGAAGGACTCATCTCACTTTGAGATAGTACAATGTATACTCAAACGGTCAACAACAATCACTATATATTTCTCTCCTACTCTGCCACTAGAATTGTGGTGTTTATATACACCTTTTGATTTTCATGGTTAGATCTTCTACCTAAAAGGTAGTGCTACTATGTTGGAACAATTTGAAATTGAATTTGAAAAAAAAAAAGGCTTTTTGCTCCTTTCAATCATGAGATTCTCTCCATATCTTGTTTTTACCATTGACGATGATAAACTCAAAGCTTTAACGTTTGTCTTAAAACCATATGTTTATGCCAAACGATAAGAAAGAAATCCTATAAGCATTGAACAAGCTCTTAGGCTAGCTCCATATGTAGGTAGCATATCTTGTATCAAGGCACACCTTTTTTGTTTTTGAAATGGAGAAAATGAAATATATCACTCTATGGCTCAATCAAACATGGAGGATTTGATTGGAGCGTTATAATTGAATCAAGGTGTTCCTAGTACCCATTTTAGTAAAGCTTTTATGCAAAATCCAAACTTGCCTCATAATGTTGGAGATTCCTCTAAAGGACCTTCCAAAAGATCTCAAATTGATAATCTGAGCTCAAGTGGTCCATCAATGTCCATATATTTTGGTAGTGATGTGTGTGGACACACTTAGGACCATATGGGCACTCTTTTTCCTCTTTACGAGGTATTTTTCCCTTGGCTTGTATATATGCCTATAACCCTAATGGGTCAATTTTCTTTTTAAATTTCACTTTGTAATACATTCAATACTTAGTGTTGTGCTCCAAGCTTCTTCTTCTTTCTTGTGCTATTTATGTGCTTTCACACACCTCACACTCTAACAATTGGTATCAGAGCAGGTCGCCGCTTCATCTACGGCATCTTCAACACCCCTTCGATCAAAGTTTCAAAATCGCACAAAAATTGATGAGCATACGCAAGGCAATTAAGAGTTCAAAGAGGCTTCTCTCTATGTGTCAAAATTTGGATTTCAGCTCATTTGGGCCTTCAAACTCACTAGTATAGTGTCTATACAAGCAATTTCCTCCTTTTGTGCCAAACATATATACACGTTATGGTTCGCCAGTACAAGTGCCTCAAAGTTTTCTATAGTTATAGCAAAGCTCAACAAGCTGGTTTTGTTCAACTTTTTAAGATACAATCATTTTTTTGCATCAGGGTATTTTAGTCAGTGGCCATGGCTAAAAGCAATGATGTATTCCATATGTTGGCTATTGAGGACCATTTGGATGATATCAATTATCCATTATGGGCATATATGATGTGTCATGTATTGGTTGCCAAAGGACTATGGAATTGTTTACTTGTGAAGGCTGTATTTTGGGCAAAATGCAGCGTTCCTCCTTTCCAAAAGATGGTTCAGTTTGAGCTACTCAAAAGTTGCACCTTGTTCACAGTGATGTATCTTTAGTTCGTGACTTTCATCGATAATTTTTCCAGGCATTCATGGGTATGTCCATTGAAAGCAAAGTTGGAAGTATTTATGTGCTTCAAACAATCTATCTATCTATCTATCTATCTATCTATCTATCTATCTATCTATCTATCTATCTATCTATCTATCTATCTATCTATCTATCTATCTATCTATCTATCTATCTATCTATCCATCTATCCATCTATCCATCTATCCATCTATCCATCTATCTATCTATCTACCTATCTACCTATCTACCTATCTACCTATCTATCTATCTATCTATCTATCTATCTATCTATCTATCTATCTATCTATCTATCTATCTATCTATCTATCTATCTATCTATCTATCTATCTATCTATCTATCTATCTATCCATCCATCTATCTATCTATCCATCTATCCATCTATCTATCTATCCATCTATCTATCTATCCATCTATCTATTCATCTATCTATCTATCTATCTATCTATCTATCTATCTATCTATCTATCTATCTATCTATCTATCTATCTATCTATCTATCTATCTATCTATCTATCTATCTATCTATCTATCTATCTATCTATCTATCTATCTATCTATCTATCTATCTATCTATCTATCTATCTATCTATCTGTCTGTCTGTCTGTTTGTCCGTCTGTCTGTCTATCTATCTATCTATCTATCTATCTATCTATCTATCTATCTATCTATCTATCTATCTATCTATCTATCTATCTATCTATCTATCTATCTATCTATCTATCTATCTATCTATCTATCTATCTATCTATCTATCTATCTATCTATCTATCTGTCTGTCTGTCTGTCTGTCTGTCTGTCTGTCTGTCTGTCTGTCTGTCTGTCTGTCTGTCTGTCTGTCTGTCTGTCTGTCTGTCTGTCTGTCTGTCTGTCTGTCTGTCTATCTATCTATCTATCTATCTATCTATCTATCTATCTATCTATCTATCTATCTATCTATCTATCTATCTATCTATCTATCTAATTTTGGCTGAAAATCTGTCTGCATGTAAAATGGGCACCCTCCATTCTAATCGAGGGGGGGAACATATGTCTTCTAACTTTAATGCATTTCTAGCTAAGCATGGGATAAAACATCAGTGTATAGTGTCGTGTACACCTCAACAGAATGGAGTTGCTGAATGGAAGAACAAGTCACTCATGGAGATGGCGAGATGTATGCTCAAGAGTTAGGCTTTATCACATAGTTTCTGGCTTGAGGTTATCATGTATGTAGCATATGTACTTAATAGGTGTTCCACTAAATCATTGTTGTCTATCACTCCATATGAGGTTTGGCATGGTCCTAAGCCATATGTTGCTCACCTACATGTTTTTGGTTGTCTTGCGTATGCATTAGTGCCTGAACAACATCACATGGAATTGGATGATAAAGGAGTGAAATGTATTTTTGTTCGGTACGGTTCTAAAAGCAAAGGCTATCCTCTCTATCATCCACAGACTAAATGCATTTTGGTTAGTCCTGATGTTTTTGTGGAAGACACTATTCAACCATTACTTTCATGTACTAAGGAGACAGCGGTTAGCTCCGAAGACATGTATGACACTTTGCTACCTCTTTTTATAGGTGGATAGTCTAGTGTTGGTCCTAATGAGGTAGCTTCTTAGCCTTTAGAGGTTTTATGTGATGATCTAGATTTACATGATGCACTTGTTGATGAGAGAGCTAATATTGAGGAGGCAAAAAACTATGCCAAAATGGTTGGTCTAGACTTTGCATGATAACAAATTAGATGCACCTCTCTCATATCATACTCGTTCACGCTCTCAGAGTGCTTCTTTTGCATCAGATTGCTATGCTATGGCTGGATCTAGTCTCTATGATGAGAATGAGCTTGTTTTGTTTGATGAAGCACAAAATTCTAAAAATTGGATGGCTACTATGCAATCAAAATATGATGCTATCATGAAAAATGGTACCTAGTCTTTACGTGACTTGCCTCCTAACAAGAAGGCCATTTGCACCAAGTGGGTAGACAAGTTGAAGGGTAAGCCGGATGGAACATTTGACGGGTATAAGGCTAGGCTTGTTGCAAAGGGTTATGCATAGGAAAGAGGCATTGATTTTGATGAGACCTTTGCATCTACATGTGGAATGAATACAATTCGTAGCATTTGAGCACTTGCAGCTCATCATGGTTGGAATGTACATCAGTTGGACATTGAAACTGCATTTCGGAATGGTGACTTGCATGAAGAAGTGTATGTTTTTCAGCCCCATGGCTTTGTGCAAAAAGGGCATGAAAACCAGGTGTGCAAGTTAAAGAAGTCATTATATGGCTTAAAGCAAGCACCACGTGCTTGGTATGAAAAGATACATGCCTATCTGATTGCACATGGTTTTAAGAACATTCCAATAGAGAGCAGCTTATATGTTAAGTGTATTAATGATGTGCTTCTGATCATTGTTGTGTATGTTGATGACATGCTGCCCCAGTGGTCCTCATGAGAAGCATATTGCTGATTTTAAGGTTGATCTACATGCCTCATTTGAGATGTCTGATTTCGAGCATTTGCATCATTACTTGGGCATTCAGTTTATGCAAGTTGATGACGGAATAGTTTTGTGTCAAACAAAATATATTGACACATTATTATAGTGTTTTGGCCTTGAAGACTGCAAACCTGTTGCCACTCCTATGGAGACAAGTTTAAGATTGAGTCTTCATGATGTTGGAGATGCATTTGATGTTGTTCTCTATAAGCAGGTTTTTTGATGCTTGATTTACTTATGCATTACTCGGCCAGATATTCTGTTTGATGTCTCATAGATGAGCAGGTTTATGCAGTGCATAGGTGTCAAGCATTGGTAGGTAGTTAAGCACATCTTTTACTACTTGAGTGGTACCTGACCACTTGGACTGTTTTATCCCAAGGGGGGGTCAATACCACCAGATTTACATGCTTTTTTTGACTCTCATTAAGTTGGTTGCTATGACACTCATGTTTGCACTAGTGGCTTTTACTTCATGCTTGGTAGCTCATGTATATCTTGGTTGAGCAAGAAGTAGCCTACGCTGGCCACTTCTAGTTGTGACGTTGAGTATAGGGCAACTTTTGTTGGTGCAAATGCCAAGCCTTCACACTTGGCAAGGCATTGAAGAAGCTATGTGCAAATTTTTGAAGGACCACATGAACCATTGCATATGATTTTTTATCATTAACTTTTGTAAAAGTCATTTGACTTGGAGGAATCTTGTAATGCCACTAAACTCATGGAGTTAGGAGAATAAAGAACTACAAGTTTTTCATGAGAGAACATCTCCACATTTAGAGGAAGAACTTTTAGGTGGAAGATCATTTGAATTTCAAATTCAAATTTGAAGAATTCCTCTATAAAAGAGACTCGAAGTCTCACGGCCATTAGAGCCCCCATTATTGAGCATATTGTAGATCATTTGTAGATGTTGAGAGGCTGACACTATAGCCTACTCATATCACCATCATTGGGCATCATATTCATGCCAATGATCATGTACAACATTGTTATATAGTACACTATAACATTGATCATAATCATCTCCTTCTCTGCTATGTCTACTCAAAACAGTGTACTTGTGATGACCATATCTCAGTAAGTTGTTATCCATTTTCCATGATCTATAGCTTGTTGGAACATGATCAATGTCTACTACAAGCTATCAAAATTTGAAGCAATTTGATTTTGCCAATTCGGAGGAATCCATGCCAAAGTGGTCACTGGTAATTCTCTGCACATCTCTTAAAAAGTCGAGGGTAAGCTTATACTTGATAAAGACGTTGCTCAATGTGTAGTCTATCAATTTAAGTGATTGCACTTGAAATCATTAGCTCTCTAAGCTAGTTTGATTCACCCAAAAGGAATTTTCCTAATTGCTATTGTACTGTGAGCACTGAGCATATTATCCAATAGGTATCAAGACAAAAATAGCAAGTTTTTGGTCATAAGCTATTTGCAAAGTTATCTATTTTGATTCAATTGTTTGAAGCATTATCTCCAAAGCACATAGGCACTTATTTAGTGTCATTGGAAAGATAAAGGGGCCTACAACACAACTCTGAAGTGAAAAAGAACAGGTACAAAGTAGGGATTAGCAGTAACCAACTCATCCTCTTGCGGTATCCATCCATCTTTCCCAACAGTGGTATTAGAGCAATTTGAGGTAAAATGGGATGGTTTCCCTTCTTTTATTGATAAATTGGACATGAACAATTACCAAGCATGGTCCTTATGAGTATGAAGACATACTTACAAGGAAGGAGTCTTTATGGATACATATCAGGAAATGAAGAGATGCCCATTTTCAGAAGCAAAGGACAACCTACAAGAGAGGAGCTTGAAAGACTCAACTCATGGTGTGCTAAAGATGCATTATCAAGGTCATACTTACTTAACTCTATCTTTGACTTCCTTCTTTCACACATTAGGAATTTTAAAACATCTCAAGAGACTTGGGATACATTGTCTTCATACATTTCTTCTAATACAAGAGCAAGAAAGAATCAATTGTGGATTGAGTTTACCACTCAAAGGAAGAAACCCAAACAAAGTGTGCCAGAGTATGTGGCCAAACTCAAAGATGTAGCTGACCAATTGGCAAAGATTGGAGAGGAGATTGAAGAGGATCAAATATTGAGGCAAGTAATCAATGGCATCAAGCCAGATGACAAATGGGAAAGCTTCACAACTGCCATGGACTTATACATGGACATGCAAATTCCAGATTTTACCACACTCATGGGGCAACTCTTTACCCATGAAGCCAAGCTCAAAAAAAATGGATAACCATGAAGAGGTAATAACTCTTTTGCCCTATACATAGATAAAGGCAAGTCTAAAGAGAAAGGGAAAAGCAAAAAGATTGAAGATGAAGATAGTACTTCTCAAGCTAACTATGCAGGGAGAGGTAGGAACTCAAGAGGAAGGGGCAGAGGAGGTAAGCAAGGTAGGGAGAGACCTTTCAACTATTCCCCATGCAACATATGTGGATTGTCTAATCACACTACAGATGAGTGCTATAGGAACTACAAGAATCAGAGAGGAAGAGGATATCAAAGAGGTGGCTACTCACAATCAAGAGGAAGATTCAATCATACTCAAGGCTACAACAGCAACTACAAGAACAATTACAGCAATAACTACCAAGGAGGCTACAAATAAAGGAAAGAATTCAAAAATCACACAGAGGATCAAGAGGATTCCCTTTTGATTATGAGCGTGACTTCAAAGCAAGGTATGAATGATGAACACCTCTTCTATGTTGACTCAAGATATTCAAACCATGTGACAGGAAATGTAGCTCTTCTCTCTGACCTTGAGGAACCCAAGGGAAAGTACTACGTGCAAACAAGTGATGACACCAAGCATTCAGTGGGCAAGGTAGGAAATGTTAAAAAATTTGATGGGAATAGAGATCTATTGAGCAGGGTTCTATATGTACCTACAATCACCTAGATTTGATGAGTGTTGGATAGATTGTGGAAAACGGTTTGTAGGTTAGGTTCAACAAATATGGAGCATTTGTGGAGGATCCCCAACATGGATTCAAGAGAATTGCCAAGGGAGAAAAGAAATAGTAGATTATTTAAATTTGAACTTGAAGATACAAGGAATATTGCACTTTATAATTACAAGGATCAAACATTATCAGAGCTTGAGATTTGGCATAAAAGATTAGGGCATATTTGTGAGACAACCTTGAAGCAAATATGTAGAGATCAATGTGTGCTTGGGATACCTAATGTATCCAAGCAACACATGATCTATAAATGTGGTGCATGTCAGTTTGGTAAATCACACAGGTTACCCTTCTCGAAGAAAGGCTACATGCATGAACATTACTTGGAACTTGTCCACACAGATGTGTGGGGACCAAGCAAGGACTCTTCTATTTCAGGCTCAAGGTACTATGTGTCTTTCATTGATGATTTTAGAAGGTGGAATATCTTGTAATTTATGAAGCATAAGGATGAAGTGTTCAGTTGCTTTAAGAAGTATCTTGCACTTGTGGAAAACCAAACAGGAAGAAGTCTAAAGAGATTAAGGTCAGATGGAGGAGGTGAGTACTTCTCCAATGAATTTGATGCATTCTCGCAGGATAGAGGAATCAAAAGGGAAATTACAACAGGTACACGCCTGAGCAAAATGAGATAACAGAGAGGAGAAATAGGTTGATTGTGGAAACAGCTAGATCAATGCTTAATGAAAAAAGGTTACCTAACTATTTGTGGGCAGAGAGTGTCTCTACTCCCACTTATCTTATTAATAGGTTTCCATACAAATCACTTGATGGGATGACCCCATATGAAGCATGGCACAGTAGGAGACCATCACTTGATCATTGCCGAATCTTTGGATGTGTTGCTTTTATGTGCATATCCCATCTTAGATCAGAGGTAAGCTAGACCCTAAGGTAGAGAAGTGCATCTTCATAGGGTATGATTTAAATCAGAAAGGATACATGTTTTATAATCCATCCAACAAGGGTTTTATGGTCACTAGAGATGTTTTGCTTGATGAGAATGATTCTTGGTTTGAAAGTGAATGCAGGAAGGTCAAGTTCTCATATGACTTGGAAGAGGAATTTTCAAGCCTCACCAAGGAAGAGCCAACCAAATTGAAGACATCAAATCAGATGATGAGGAAATCATCAACCTAAAAGAATTCAAGGCATGGAAATCAAAGGGCAAGGCCAAGATGAAGAGGTTGGAAGACTTACCTAAATCATCCAACCAAGCTCTAAGGAGATCACAAAGAGAAAGCAAGAAACCAATCAGATATGGGTATGACACTTCTTTAGTTACTAATCACTCCATTTATCTTGCTAAGGATTTATCATTTGAAGAACCTACTTCATATGAAGAAGCAAAGACCAAGGCAGAATGGAAGGAAGCTATGGATGAAGAAATAGAAGCACTCAAGGAGAATGATACTTGGGAGCTAGTGCCAAAGAAAGAATCAATGAAGGTAATTCGTTCTAGATGGATTTACAAAATCAAGAGAAACTCAGATGGATCCATAAACAATTATAAAGCTAAACTTATGGCTAAGGGTTTTGCACAAACCCAAGGAGTTGATTATGAAGAGACATTCTCACTTGTGGCTAAAATGCCAACCATCAGAGTATTGGTAAGTGTGGCTGCATCAAGGAATTGGAATATGTATCAATTGGATGTAAAAAATGCCTTCCTTAATGGCTGGATTTCAGGGAAGGTATACATGGCTCAACCTCCTGTTTATGAAGACCCAAGCAAGGTAAATTATGCATAAAAACTAAAAAAAATAATTTATGGATTGAAGCAGGCACCTAGGGCATGGAACCATAGGTTAACTACCTATCTTCAAGATCAAGGATTCACGATGTGCAAAGCAGATACTTCTCTGTTTGTCAAGAGAAGTAATTCAGAGGTGATATATCTATGTGTGTATGTTGATGATATCATACTTATAGGTAGAGATGCAAATGGCATCAAACAAATCAAGAACCTAATGATGCAAGAGTTCAAAATCAGTGATCTAGGTTCACTAAAGTATTTTCTTGGAAATGAATTGGTCTACACAAATTCTGAAATTTATATTACTCAAAGGAAGTATGTGCAGGACATGTTGAAGAAGTTCCACTTGGAGAATGTCAAGATAGCTAGCACTCCTATGGAGGTAAACCAAAAATTAAGTGCTCATGGTGATTTGCTTGAAGACATTGTAGGATATCAAAGCATAGTAGGAAGCCTAAATTATGCTACATTGACAAGGATTGATATTGGCTATGGAAGTGTCTTAAGTCAACTCATGCACAAACCTAGAGCACCTCACTTGGAAGCTGCAAAAAGGATTTGGAAGTACCTCAAGGGTATTGGAACGATCCTAGGGCCCCAAATTCCAACACTTGGTATCAGAGCATAATTGACATACACACTTAGTTAAGATGAGGGAGATTAGAATTGAGATTGAGGACAAGTTGGATGGATCTTCTAATTATCCCATGTGGAGTTTCATGATGATGAATTTTTTAGTGACAAAGGATTATGGAGTATCATCAATGGATCCTTAACAAGACCAAGATGAGAAGGCGAAGAAGGGGATATAGCAGCTTCAAGAGGTATTGGAGTTACTATTACAGAACCAACTGAAGAAGAGGTAACCACTTCTACATCTAGAGTCACAGGTAAATCTTTACCTATAGTTCCTCCTACTGAAGATCAGGCAAGATGGGATGCTAGAGATGCTTTAGCACTCTCATTCATAGCAATGAGTGTGAAGAAGCATATTCTACCATAGATCAGATCTTGCAAAAGTTCTAGACAAGCCTGGTTGAAGCTTGAGAATCTTTTTCAGAGTAGAAATTATGCTAGGAAAGCTCACTTGAGGAGACAACTAGCAAATACAAGGATGAAGGTTGGTGAGTTAATTCAAACCCACATTACGAGACTCGTTGACTTGAGAGATCAACTTTTGAATGTAGGAGTTGAAATATATGATGAAGAAATGGTAAATATGTTGATTAATTCACTTCCTATCTCATATCGGTCTTTCATAACCACTACCCTTACCACAAGAGATAGAGAGGTTACATTTGAAGAGTTAGAGTTCTTGTTACTTCAAGATGAAGATCAATTGAAGGGAATGGAAGAGAATGAAGAAGCACTTTTATCTTCATCAAAGGGTAAAAAGAAGAAGAAGAAGGAGAAGAAGGAAAAAGATTCCAAGATGGAAAGTAAGTCCCTTTCACCTTCTACTTCAGATTCTGTTTCTACTACACCTAAAGAGAAGTCTTCTAAGAAGAAGGAAGTAATATGTTATTACTGCAAGAAACTTGGACATTTTAAGTCAGCATGTTATAAAAGGATTGCAGCAGAAAAGAAAAAGGCATCAGGTAATGTTTTAGAAGATGATAAAAAAGGGAAATGTCAAGGTGAGTCTTATGTTGTATCACCATTGAGGAAGTAGCTTTTGATCAGGCAGCTTTACAAGTTCTTTCAGCAAGTCCTTGGATATTTGATTGAAGTGCTACAAAGCATATGACAGGTTGCAGATATGTGTTTTCTTCCCTTTCTTATTTTACACGTAGAAGAGTTACTATTGCAGATAGCAATTGATTTGGATGTTGTGGGAATAGGTACAGTAACCCTAAAGTCAAGAGAAGGTGGTAGTTTTCAGATTTCAGATGTTTTATATGTGCCTGAAATGAAGAAGAATTTGTTATCTACATCTGCATTTTTAGGTGATGGTTTTAAAGTTGTATTTGAGAGAGATCTTTGTAAGATCTTATCACACAAAGAAGATAAGTGTATTTTGCAAGGTGAGCATAGAGGAGGGATTTTTGTTTTGTCAAAAATCAGTCAGGCATATGCAGTCAAATCTTCATCATCGGTGGAAGATATGAAGCTATGACATGAGAGATTTGGACATATTAGTTTTGGAGCTCTCAAAAGCATCAAAGACAGAGGTATGGTTGATATTTTACCCTCATTAAAGCTACCAGATGATTCAAACATATGTGAAGGTTGTCTTGAAGGTAAGATGCATAAACTACCTTTCAAGAAACATGGTCATATTACAGCTACCAGGAAATTGCAGATTATTTATTCAGATATGAATGGACCTATGAGAGCAGACTCTATTCAGGGTTTCATGCATTTTGTTCTATTCATTGATGATTTTACGAGATAATCATGGATCTATGGTCTTAAGTTGAAGTCAGAAGTCTTTCCTATGTTCAAGAAATTTGTAGCTATGGTTGAAAATGAAAATCAGGAAATTATCTAGATTCTCAGAAGTGATAGAGGTGGAGAATACTTGTCAAATGAGTTTCAAACATTTCTTGGTGAGAAAGGTATTACTCGACACCTTACTATTGCTTATACTCCTCAGCAGAATGGTGTTGCAGAAATAAAGAATAGAGTACTTGTTGAGATGATGCAGAGCATGATGGCATCCAAGAAGCTTTCACCAAAATTCTGGTTTGATGCAGTACATACAACTAATCACATTTTGAGCAATTCATCTAGAAAATCTTTAAAGGTAATCACACCTTATGAAGCTTATTATGGTAGAAAACCTAATGTGAGTTACTTCAAAGTATTCAGATCACTTTCTTATGTACATGTTGAGAAAAATGATAGAGGCAAACTAGGTGTAAAGGCAAAGAAAGTTGTTTTTATTGGATATCCTGTTGAGAGTAAAGGATACAGGTTTTATGTTCCAGAGATAGGTGAAGTTATTCTTTCACGTAATGCTTATATTGCTAAAAATAAGGTTTATGATAAAGAGGAAAAAATTCCAGAGCTCATTACTGAAAATGACTATGGATTTTTTAGAAGGAATTTGGATTTACATGTTCAGCCATATCAAGAGGGAGTTAAAATTCCTAGGATTCAAGAAAGAATTGAAGAAAGAGGAATTTCACAACCTTCTACAGAGTCAGTTTCACAAGAGACTTTGGTTCTAGAAATGGTAGAAGTTAGAGTTCCAGAAATTCCTAGCAGCTCAGAAGGACAAGTTCCAGAACTTGTGGAAGCTGAAGGATCAGAAAGAGTTTCACCACTATTTAAGGATACACCTACATGTTTATATTAGACTTGGAAAGATAGTGGTATAAAGTCTTTTACAAGAAGAACAAGGAGTCAGACTAGACAACAAAAACAAAAAGATCATGCAAGTTTTGCTGAAGACTTTGAGATTCATGATATTTTAGCATTTATGACAGTTGAAGATGAACCTGCATGTGTTAAAGATGTGCTTAACATTCCTATTTGGAGAAAAGCTATGCAAGAAGAGATTGATTCTATTCATAAGAATCAAACTTGGTAGCTATGTGAGTTACCACAGGGAAAGAAAGCTATAGGTGTAAAATGGATCCTCAAAATTAAAAGGAAAGCAGATGGTACTATTGACAGGTACAAAGCAAGATTGGTTTTCAAAGGATATGCACAACAAAAAGGTATTGATTATGATGAGACATTCGCTCCTATGTCTAGGATGACTGTTATTGGGTCAATACTTGCTTTAACAGCACATTTTGGTTTGCATATATATCAACTTGACATGAAGATTGCTTTTCTAAATGGTGATTTACATGAGGATGTGTATATTCAGTAGCCAGAAGGTTTTGAAGAGACAGGTAAAGAACATTTGGTATGTAAGCTTATAAAATCTTTGTATGGTTTAAAACAGGCACCTAGAGCATGGTATGAAAAGATACATACATATCTTTTGTCCATTAATTTCCATAACTCAGATGCAGCTCCTACTCTTTATGCAGCTCCTACTCTTTATGTCAAAGTTGAACCAAGTTTGATGATTATAGCAATCATTTATGTGGATGATATTATAGTCACAGGTCATAGAGATGAAGATTTGCAGATGTTCAAAGAACAATTGAAGCAAACATTTGATGTGAATGACTTGGGAATCTTGCATTATTATCTTGGGATTTAGTTTTTGTTTAAGGACGAGTGTATCTATATGACATAGCAGAAATACATTGAGAAACTTTTAGAAAGCTTTCAAATGAGTGATTCTAAACCTATATAAACACCTATGGATCAAAACACATCTTTACAAATGGTAGCAGATGTAGAGTCATTTGATGCTACTTTATATAGTCAAGCAGTTGGATGCTTGATATATCTTTGTAATACATGTCCTGATATACAGTTTGCAGTTTCTCAAGCATCAAGGTTCATGCAAAATCCGACAGTGTTACATTGGAAAGCAATAAAGCGGATCTTTCGATATTTGAAGGGAGCTTCAAATTATGCTATGGTATTTTTGAAATCTATACATTTGTTACTAAAAGGATTTTCTGATTTTGATTGGGCTGGTAATAGAGACACAAGAAGAAGTACTAGTGGATTTTTTTTTAATCTTGGAGATTGTCTTATCTCATGGCTTTTGAAGAGACAACCCACTATTGCAACTTCATTGTGTGAATCTGAATATCGTGCCGCATTTACAAATACTCTAGAATCAGTTTGGTTGCAGAAGATTTTCAGTAATCTAGATGTGAGAGTACATGAACCCATTCAGATATTTTCAGATAGCTAGAGTGTTATAGCTATGGCAAAGAATCCAATGCATCATGCAAGGACATGGTATCACACTTTTGAGCATACACACTTAATTAATCAAGATGATATGTGAGAAATAGAAAGAAAGAGATCTTAAGACAAGGATGGGGAGCGTAAGCTGGATGCTTACTCACTAAAAAATAGATGTCCAAATTACAACATGGGAGTACTACACAACCATATGATGTGGTGCACTCACTAATGGAAGAATACGCAAGAAGATGATGATACAAAATTCAGATTATGCTTTTATAATTTGAGTGTGTGTGAAGCGAACGAGCAAGGAAGCAAACCTAATTCTCACAAGATAGTGCAATAAATCTAAAAATAAAAAAACCCTAATTCTAAAATTAGGGTAAAAAACCCTAAAAATAGAATATAAGGCTAACTTACAAAAGACAGCTGCCTCCAACTTGTAGAAGACCTCTTGCTCCAAGAGAGTAGCCTCTCCTTCACCAAATCTTCACCTCCAAAGCTTCACAACTCAAGACTCTGGCTTGTGTTGTGTCCAAGAGTGTGCCCTCATGGTCTTTATATAGTTTTTACTCCCAAGAAATAAAGCTAGCGATCAAAAAAGCTTTTCGTAGGATAAAAAAGCAGCTATCACTATGTTTTTTATTTTGGTTCGTAATTTTTTAGCTTTTTAGCTTAAACATATACGATCGCTTGTTTTTAGTTTTATTTTAAAATTGATTGCCAAATCATCTTGCTTTTGGACAAATTGACCATATGACCTAGCTTATTTTAAGTTTGGACCTCATGAACTGCTTTTCCTCCATTTTGGGCTGAATTAGGGTTTGGATTATCTCCCAGTTGTGACCTCTGATGGAAAAATGAAGCATACCACTAGATGGTTCTTGCCAAGCTCTATCTATCTAGCCTAAAAAAGTTTTACCCAAACTCTACAAAAAATGTTAAGTCCAAAATGTAGAATTGCTGGAATGTGGACCATATGTACATTGACTTCCAACAAAGGGTACTCAAAATCAAGGTTTATACTTTCCATATACTTCAAATTTGGACATCAAACTTTATTCAGATGCAGAGTGGACAGGTTGTAAGGATGAGAAGAGGAGTATCTCAGGTTATCTTTCTTTTGCAGGTGATAAGCCCATTTTGTGGTCTCCCAAGAAGCAACCTACTATTGCTTTATCTTCAATAGAGGCTGAATATAGGGGATTAGCCAATGCTACACAAGAATCCATATGGATCAGATTGCTATATTCAGATTTGGAACTACATTCTAACTCACCAATGATTTTTGGTGACAATACTAGTTCTTTACATCTTGCAACAAATCTATCTATCATGCAAGAACCAAGCATATAGAAGTTCACTACCACTATGTGAGAGAGAAGCTATTGAGCAAGGAAATTCAACTACAATATGTATCCACTAATATGAAATGTGCAGATTTATTAACCAAAGCACTTGATGGTACAAAACTTTGCAGGTTTAAAGCTATGATTGGATTATAGGGCATTCAAGAGGATTGATGAAGAAGAGAAAGCCAAAATGTTTGGCTTAAGGGGGAGCTGTTGGTGCAAATGCCAAGCCTTCACACTTGGCAAGGCATTGAAGAAGTTATGTGCAAATTTTTGAAGGAGCACATGAACAATTGCTTATGATTTTTTATTATAAACTTTTGTGTCATTTGACTTGGAGGAATCTTGTAATGCCACTAAACTCGTGGAGTTGGGAGAATAAAGAGACTTGTAGTCTTGCGGCCATTAGAGCCCCCATTATCAAGCATATTGTAGATAATTTGTTGATGTTGAGAGGCTGAAACTATAACCTACTCTTATCACCATCCTTGGGCATCATATTCATGACAATGATCATGTACAACATTGTTATATAATTGTTGAGGATTCATGCGTTCAACACAACTATAGAAATGATCAAAACTGTCACATTTGACACACTCGTCTTCAAACAATAGAGATTCTACTCTCATTTAGACTTTCATTTACCTTTCTATCTCACTGAATCAGAATTATTTAACTTCATAAGATTCGTCTTACATAATGTGCAGATTCACACTCCATAATATTGATTACGCATCAACGCAGAAGACTTTCTATCATTTCAAAAACTCCACGCAGTTCAGAGAATACCAATATGAAAGTTCTATCAGAAATTTTTTTCATCCTTGTTCTGATAAATTAACGTAGACAGTACAAAATATATTTCAGAGTTACAGTCTTCATAGGATAGGCATTTTCGCTACTCCTATCGTGTATTGCGCATTCACCTCTGTAGCCCTACTTCTTCATCTCCATGAACATACCTTCGGTTCTTGCGCTCCTCGTTATAACCTCTTCTTCGTCATATTACATGCCTCACGAACTTCAATCTAACCGTCTATTAATTTCCAACGCACCAAAAATAGACATCCGACTAGATAATATCTAATTTTAACAATCTTTTCATAATTCAAATTAATCATTTATCTTCCAAGTGTCCCTGCCTTCAACACTTGGCACAACCCGGTGGGTAATTTTGTCAAAAATTAGAGTCGAATTTAGCAATCCCTTGATCATATAAAATAATTTCTTGTGACTGTTTAGACATATTCACTTCCTCAGCTTCAACCTTCCGACTCTGCAAACTATTAAAATCCTCCTTAGGAAAATCCTGCTTTCCTTGAAAGTTTTTATCAATAATAAATCGCTGCTTCTCAATTAGCATATCCACCTTTTCTTCTAGCTTCTTCTGCAACAACTATTCCTATAATTCTTTAATTATCTGTACCTGTTCATCAATTTGCTTCTCTTGTTTTTCAATAACACAGACTAAATCTTTCTCATACTTTGACACAAAGCATGTCTGCACTTGTTCATACTGAATTTTGAACATACTTTGCCAATGAATCTGAAACACAGTCCAAATGTCTTGAACATACCTATGCAGCTGCTGCTTTAATACTCCTATATCCGATCCTGTCATTAATACAGCATCCAGCTCCACATCTTCATCTTTTAGCATCTGCTTCTCCAACACTTGTAAAACCTACATTCTCGAATGAAGAATCACTTGTTCCTTTTGCAAAGTAGCATTAAGTACTGAAAAATCCGTCATCTCCGTTTGAATTTGTTCTTGCATAGACTTCTTCCATTCTTCGATTCCTGCATAGACCGCTTTAGACTAGACAACTCTATTACTTGTTTCATCTTGCTCTCTTGGAGTTTCTCTACTATTTGTACTTTCTTATCCAACTCTTCCTAAAGTGTTTCAACCTGCCTCTGTAAAGACTGATATTCCTCCATATTAATAAGTACTTTTGTCTGCTCGTACCTAATCAATTTTTCCTCTTGCAAGACTAAAAAATCAGAAATCTCCTGCAACCTCTTCTTCATTCCTAGCACATCATAATTTGTATTCTTAATTGATTGGTGCATAACATCCTCTGGTAACTTATCCCCTACTGCTTGTAGCTAATCTTCCAATCTTCTCTTGTTAGACGTAGACACCGGAAAAGACAATTTGGGAGCCATAAAGTAATACTGAGAATACAAACTCCACAAGTGCGAATGTTTGACTTGCCACTGACAGAAATGCTTGACGTACTTACTCACGTACCACTTCATGCGATGCCATAATATTCTAGTATGGATCTCTTTAAAAATCATTAGTAGCCTGTTTCCCCGCATTTCCATAACCCACTTAAAGGATCTTTGACACGTGCCTAAATAATCATGGAGCTTAAAACTACTGCGCACTTCAAGAATACCAAACGGATATTTAAATTCCTCAACACTACTTTTTCTAGTGCACAAACTACTGACCACCAAAGTCCGACTAACCTTACTTTGCAAGATAATAGCTAGTTGAGCACTATCATTTTTTTCATGTTCCCCCTTATATATCTGCTCCTCTTGCCTCAGAGCACCTACAATTTTAGTTATACTTGTCTCCAAAGCATCATTACCTGCTGACTCGGAATGCCCCTTTGTACCTGCACTCCTATCCAGGAACACCTCATTCCCAATTTTTGGCTCTAAACTAACCCTTCACAAAACGTTGTAGTGCCACTTTAGGCATGGAACCCATTGTAATCGTAAGAAAGTACTTAATGTAATTTTGGACCAACAAGAATCTTTTAAAAAACACTTCACTACTGATGAAAATGTAAAGAGTTTACATAAACTCTTTTACTACGATGATCACAAACCTTGTGGATTTGATTTTTAGAACCCTGGACCACTTGCACAACATTAGAAGATAACCAATCCAAATGTGGCGGCTTCCCTTGAAATAATTTCAGCCTAAATCCATTGATGGGCTTGTCCATCCTTGTGCCAAACACATCAGCCACTCGAAAAGTTCCTTGACCTAAATCCTGTACAATCTGATATGGGCCTTTATATCTCAATGTAAGCTTTCCTGGATGAGTTCCAAGCTTAGAATTATACACCATCACCCAATCACCTTCTTTAAATAACTTAAACTTCACATTCTGATGTTGCTCAAATTCTGGTACACACCTCCTTATGACCTGATCAACCCCTTTTTTGTATAATGCCCCAGCTATAACCAAATACGACCTACTTTTAAGTGCAAACTTCTTCCTCTGATCAAGTGTAAAATATGGTGGGTAATAAACCCTCAGTTAAGAAAACTAATAATTGGTCATACCAAGAATCTGCCTCCACCACTTGTGCATTAAACAACTCAGCATCCGGAAATGCATCAATCACACCAGTGGGTGCTTCTCCTGAATCCAATCTACTAAAATAATATGCTATTGCATGCTCTTTTCTTGGAGTATGCATAATCACAAAATCAAATTCCTATAATAAAAGCATCCACCTGGTTAAGCGTCCTGTTAATAAGGGCTTTTTGATTAAATATACCAAAGCCCGATGGTCCACATGAAAAACCACCTTATTGCCCAACAAATAATGTCGAAACTTGTTAAGAGCATACACCATTGCCAAAGCTTCCCTTTTTGTTACCGGGTAAATTCTTTCAACCACACACAACACTCTACTAGCATAATAGACAGGTCTATACCATCCTTTGCCTTTCTGCTGCATCAAAACTGCTCCTACCGCCACATCTGATGCATCAACAAATATGTGAAATGGCAACGACCAATCGGGTGGTTGCAAAATTGGTGACACCATCTTTTTTAAGAATTGAAATGCTTTCTCTTGAGTATCTGCCCACACAAACGTGACATCCTTCTTGGTCAAATGCGTCAGTGGTAGAGAAATATTTGCTAAATATCTTAAGTATCTGGAATGCCACTTAATCTGACCCACGAACCGCATTACTTCTTTCACGTTGGTCGGTGCTTTAGCTGTGCTAATGGATTCAATCTTCTTAATATCAATAGCCATCCCTTCTTGCGAGATAACATGGCCCAACAAAATACCACTTCTGACCGCAATCACACTTTTAAACGGATTCAACACCATCCTAAACTGCCGACATCTGTCAAAAAATAATTTCAGATGTAGCAAATGCTTAATCATTTTACCAAAGACCAAAAAATCATCTACAAACACTTGCATAAAATCCTATAAATAAGGTTCAAACACTTTATGCGCCACATAATTGAACGATGGCGGTCCATTCTTCAAGCCAAAACTCATGACTGTAAACACATAAGCACCAAATTTCGTAATAAATGATGTTTTATGCTGATCCTCCTCAGCTACACTGATCTGATTATAACCTGAAAATCCGTCCAAGAAACTATACATTTCATGCTCTGCTAGTGCGTCCAACACTGCATCACAAAATGGCATGGGAAACGGGATTGTAACCGTTGTCGCATTTAACTTTCTATAATCGACACAAATTTGGAGCTTCCCGTTCTTTTTCGGGACCACTATGATAGGAGATAGCCAAGTCACCTGATTCACCGGTTTGATAAATCCAACTGCTAATAGTTTATCAATTTCTTCCTTCACCTGTTTGGCAAAGTTAGGATTCATTCTATATCTTTGCTGCGCTACAAGTATTGCATCCGTCTTCAAATTAATCCGATGTTGATGCAAATCAGGGTCTATACCTTTCACTTGAGTGTAATCCCAAGCAAACACATCTACATACTCTTTGAGTAAGCAAATGAGATCCTCCTTAAACTTTCCTTCCAATGTCTTACCAATCCGCACCATCTTGGGTTCCACTTCTGTTCCTAAATTAACCTCTTAAAGCTCTTCCTCCTTCACCCGCATAGAACCTGCATACTTCTGATCATATATCCTTTCCGCCAGTGTTATTATTTCTTTCTCTTGTTGTTCCACCCGCTGTTGTACCGGAATTTCCATACTTTGATCAAATATCTTTTGTATTTGTACACCTGCAACCTGTTCACCTGGAACTGGCCCTTCTACATTCTGCACACCCAGATTATCCTTACTTAATACTCCTGTGACATCCACTTCTAATACCGGTACCACTGTTGGATTTGCTTGCAAAAACTTTTCCTCTTCATCATCTTCAATCTCGTCTGCTAAATTAATTGTCTGAGCCATGAGTGGTTTCTCCTGTACCGACATGTTTCTTCTTCCTCACATAGGGATCGTCAATTGTTTTTTACCCTTTGTAATCATCACTACATTTAGACCCCAATCCTGCTTGACTTTAGCAATCCGAAACCAAGGTCTCCCTAACAACATTTCATATGGATACGCTGACTCAGACATTCAAATGACAACAAAATTTACCATAAAGGTCATTCCTGAAATGATAATCTATTGCTGCTTCAGAATGCCAACCGGTTGTACTCGAGTTTGATCCACCATTTTGACCTGAAAAGGTGCTGGAGCCAATGCCCCTCTTCCCATTTCAATAAAAATATGCTCATGTAATATGTTGACCCCTGATCCTCCATCAAGCAACACTTCTTCAAATCGCCTCTGATTGTACTACACTTGAATTACTGGCACTACAAAATCCACATCTGCTGGATCAATACTATTGGCTGAGGTTGACGGTACCGACCTAATTTCTGGCTCTGCATGGTGCCCGAGTAACTTCTTCAACAATTTCTCTCGAAACACTGGTACCAAAGATAACAGTTGATCCAAAGACAATTGTAACAGTGAGCTAATGATTACATGAAACCAATCATTTTCCAAGTCTTGCTTACTCTGAGCCTTATTCTTCTCCATTATTGAATGTATCATATCCACGCCTTGTTGTTGCGCAGTCCGACCTCCACACCCTACCTGTGTATGGTGCTTGTCCTGAACTTGCTTCAAGACCTTGTCTCTGATATGCCTTTGTTCTTGTCGATCAATAGGTCCTTTATTTTTTGATCTTTTAACTGCCAACACTTCGACTTCTTTGCCTTTCCCACATTGTTTACAATCACACTGCCATTGGTTATCATTCTTAACTTGTATGCTATCCGATGTACTTGGTGCATCAGGCTCTCTATCCTCTTGATCTGGCCATTCTATAAGCATGGCATTTGCCTGAGCCGCCTGCTGCCCCTGTTGTTGATGTTGTCCCTGTTGATTATTCTGATTATACCTGATAACGGGTATACCTCTCTCTTCCCTATGCTTTACCCACAAGGGGCAATTCGGCCCTATCTAATGATCGAGAGCTAAACAATATCCACAAGGCATTACCCTTGGTGGTCTACCTTGGTGATTGCCTTGTTGGTTATTCCCTTGCTGATTCCCTGGATCTCTCCATGGGGGTCTTACTTGTTGCTGTCTCTGAAAATTACCCCGCCCTTGGACAGGAATAGCCTAATTGGCCGCGACTTCATTGATATTCCTATTATCGTGCTGAAAACTTTTCCCTCTATGCTTAGGGTTATACCAACATTGATTTGTTGTATGTCCCTCTTTATCACAGATATCACAAAATCTCTTTTCCTTTGGAGCTACTATGGAATATCCATGTCTCTTTAACTTATTAACCCATGCCTCCTCTTTACTTTGCTTGACCTTATGTTTGCGATGCTTTTTCCCCTCTATTTCTTCATCATGGTCATCAGTGTCAGAATCACTCGAACTCTTGCCAGACTCCGCTTCAGAATCAGATTCACCCTCTGAACCAGAATCAGACTGTCTCTTTTTTGCTCGGCCAAACCTTCTTTCCACTCGTGCCGCTGCTAATACTAATACATCAAAGCCATTTGCAATGTCCACACTTTCCACTGCATGTCTAATTGTGCTTCTTAAACCTTTCAAAAAATATCCTGCCAACATCTCATCAGTAGGTCGTTCATTACCTTGCAATCTTTCCATTAAAGTCTTGAACTTCTGAGCATAGTCTTCCACTAATATGGTTTTTTGTCTGATGGCTCTCAGCTTCCTTAATATACATTGGAAGGAGTCTTTGCTTTTCTAAATCGTTGCAAAAATGCTATTTTTAAATCATCATATGTAGCAAAATGGGCAATACCATATTGACTGAACCAGCTCATAGCTCGTCCTTCCATCGTAGCAGCAAATTGTTGGAGCTTAATGTCATCCCCATAGATAGCTGGATATCCATTAGCTATCCATTTTATTTCGAATTGAGCCACATGGCAATCAACATCCTCTTTAGAGGTTCCCCTAAAATGAGCTGCTTTGACTTTAGGATTGGGAGGTGGTTGAGCCATTGGCTATGGTTGAGGTGTACGCCTAGTTCTATGATCGGTCGCCCCTGCAAGTGGGTCAAACTGGATTCGTCTTCTTACTCCTACAGTTACTTCTGTTAGGAATAAAGCTCCAAGTATACCGCCCACCAACCTTGCCTCTGCTGCACCTGTTTCCCCCTGTTCCTCTTCCGTGTCCATATCTTCTTCCTCCTTAGCTTCGTAGCACTCGTAAAACTTTGAGGACGACTCCACATTCACTGCTCTTGCCTATGCTCTTGTAAAATATACTTTACCAAATCGCTTCCTTCTTTCCTTCATGCATTTCTTGCTTCTTCAGCAGTACAGTAGGATCGCCAATTGTGTTGAGGGTTAAGGCGTTCAACACAACTATAGAAATGATCAGAACTGTCACATTTGACACACGGATCTTCAAACAACAGAGATTCTACTCTCATTCAGACTTTCATTTACCTTTCTATCTCACTGAATCAGAATTACTTAACTTCATAAGATTCGTCTTACATAATGTGCAGATTCACACTCCATAATATTGATTACGCATCAACGTAGAAGACTTTGTATCATTTCAAAAACTCCACGCACTTCAGAGAATTCCAATATGAAAGTTCTATCAGAAATTTCTTTCATCCTTGTTCTGATAAATTAACGTAGACAGTACAAAATATATTTCAGAGTTACAATCTTCATAGGACATGCATTTTTGCTACTCCTGTCGTGTATTGCACATTCCTCTGCAAACCTACTTCTTCATCTCCATGAACATACTTTCGGTTCTTGCGCTCCTCGTTATAACCTCTTCTTCATCATATGACATGCCTCACGAACTTCAATCTAACCGTCTATTAAATTCCAACGCACCAAAAATAGACATCTGACTAGATAATATCTAAGTTTAACATTCTTTTCATAATTCAAATTAATCATTTATCTTCCAAGTGTCCCTGCCTTCAACAATAATACACTATATCATTGATCATGTTCATCTCCTTCTCTGCTATGTCTACTCATAACAGTGTACTTGTGATGGCCATATCTCAGTGTGTTGTTATCCATTTTCCATGATCTATAACTTTTTGGAACAAGCTTAAAGTCTACTAAACGCTATCAAAAATTGAAGCAATTTGATTCAGCCAATTTGGAGAAATCCACATCGAAGTGGTCATTGGTCATTCTCTGCACATCTCCTAAAATATCGGGGGTAAGCTTATACTTGCTAAAGACACTGCTTAGTGTGTAGTCTATCATTTTAATATATTCCACTTGGAATCATTAGCTCTCTAAGCTAATTTGATTCACCCAAAAGGAATTTTCCTAATTACTACTATACTCTAAGCATTGAGCATAATATCCAGCAGGTATCAAGACCAAAATAGCAAGTTTTTGGTCATAAGCTATTTGCAAAGTTATTTGTTTTGATTCAATTGTTTGAAGCATTATCTCCAAAGCACATAGGCACTTATTTAGTGTCATTGGAAATATAAAGGGGCCTACAATACAACTCTGAAGTGAAAGAGCACAAGTACAAAGCACGGATTAACAGTTCCAACTCATCCTCTTGGGGTATCCATCCATCTTTCCCAACAACTTTCACAGCGACGGTTGAGTGTGTGTGGCTCAAACTCCTTATGGCCGATTTGGGTGTTGATTAGTCTTCTGCCACCACCATCTTCACTAATTAGTCAGAGCGCATTGGCAGTTGGGAGGAACCCTATGTTCCATGCTCGCACTAAGCACATTGAGGTGCATTATCATTATGTCAGGGAGAGGTTCTCTACTAGAGAGATCAGCTTGGCATATGTGGCCATGCAAGAGAACATTGTAGACTTTTTCACAAAGACTCTACCTAGGGAGAATTTTGAAGCTTTCCACAAAGCTTTGGGCTTACTTCCTTTTGTGGATTGATTCCACATAGCTTGGCACTTCCTTATACATGAGTACCAGCTTCTTGTTCACTGCATCACTCCTAGAGGGGATTTGTTTATATATTTAGGTAGTGATGTGTGTGAACACACTAGGACTGTCGGGTCACTTTTTTACCTCTTTAGGAGGTTTTTTTCCCCGGCTTGTATATACACCTATTGCCCTAAAAAATTACTTATCTTTGTACATTCTAGTGGTAATACATTCAGTATTATGTGTTGTGCTCCAAGCTTCTTCTTCCTCCTCGTGTTGTTCACATGCTTCCATAGACCTCAAACTCCAATAGGGTGTTCAAAAATGACCCACTATACTTGCAAATATAGTTATTTAAGGTAATGGAGATGATGATCTTCGAATTCTTGTTCTTTTTTCAATTCTTGCTACACCTACTATATAATATTTTTTTTGGGATGGCAGAGATGCTTAGGCACATGCATTGATAGCTTTGTCTATCAAACATGCCATTATCCCTCATATTCTCTCTTGCAAAATAGCAAAGGATGCTTGGGGTACACTTACCACCTTGTACTAGGCAAGAAATGAAGCTCATGTTGCTTAGCTCCAAAAACCATTGGAGAGTGAACATATGAATGAAGGTGATTCTATGGATAGTTGTTTGACAAAGATCAAAGATTTAAAGGAATATCGGAATGCCTTAACATTTGAGGAGTTAATCTCTCTTTCATTGCAGAAAGATAAGTCCAGGCAGAATAGATCCATTATATGTGTTGCAGATCAAGCTTTCTTAGCTAGTGAGAAAGGGAAAGGTAAATTGAACTCATCTAGTAGTAAGCAAAAATCTGCTAATACTGCACAATCAAAGAAGGAAGACAAAGATGAGAAGAACACAAAGAAGCAGAAACAATTTTGCAAATACTATAAAGGTAATGATCATGTCATAAAGAGCTATCCAAAACTGCCTGTGAAAGAGGCAAAGAGAAAAGAGGTTGGAATGGTTGTTGCAGAAGCAACTTCACCTAAAAAGGATTCTGCAAATCTTGTGGAGAATGAGGAATGAGTGTTTTCTATTGTTTGCAGTTAAGACCCATCTTCTCATGAACAGTGTATTTTTTAGTAGACTCAGATGTTTGGTACTTTGATAGTGGGGCAACCAAACATATTACCTCATAGTGCAATTTCTTTAGTTCACTTGAATGTGCCCCTATAGGGAATACTGGCACATGCACCAAAAACTCCTCTTATCCAATCATGGGATTGGATAAGATCATTTTGACTACTGTTGATGGTAGTTCTTTTACATTGTCAGATGCTTTGTTTGTGTCAAGGATCAAGAAAAATCTATTGTCAGTTTTAGCATTAGCCAAGATCAGTTTGGTTGTCAAATTTGTTGATGGCAAAGGTATAGGTCATGATCTCTTAAGTGGAGATGTTATTATTGCTTCTGGCATTTTATGTCGTGGGTTGTATAAGCTCATAGACTATGCAAAATCTGTCAATGATTCAGCATGCACATTTCAAGATTCTCACGTACAGATTTGGCATGCACACTTTGGTCATCTAAATTTTTCTAGTTTGTTATGCTTGCATAAACCTGAAATGGTGTCCTCGCTACCTAAACTTAAGGCGCCTGGTAAACAAATTTGTGAAGGCTGTATTCTAGGAAAAATGCATCATTCCCCTCCTTCCCAAAAGATGGTTTAGTATCGAGCTACTCAAAAATTACATCTCGTTCATAGTGATGTTTGTGGTCCTATGTAGACACCTTCTTTTGGGAACTACCTTTACTTCATGACTTGTATTGATTATTTTTCTAGACATGCATGGGACTATCAATTGAAAGCAAAGTACGAAGTGTCTATGTGCTTCAAATAGTTTTTGGTTTTGACTAAAAATCTGTGAGCATGTAAAATGGACACCCTCCATTTTGATCGAAGGAGCAATACACGTCTTCTGATTTTAATGCATTTATGGCCGAGCATGGGATAAAACATTAGTGTACAATGGCATATACACCAAAGAACAGCTCTCTCATGGAGATGGCAAGGTGTATGGTCAAAAGTTAGGCTTTACCACATAGTTTTTGGCTTGAGGTTATTACGTATGCAGCATATGTACTTAAAAGGTATCCCACCAAATCAATGCACTCTATCACTCCATATGAGGCTTGGCATGGTCAGACGTCATCTTTTTCTCATTTCTATGTCTTTGGTTGTTTGGCAAATGCATTAATGCCTAAAAAACAATGCAAAAAAATAGATGATAAAGGAATGAAATGTATTTTTGTTGGGTACACTGAAAGCAAAGTCAATCATCTATATCATCCACAATCTGCTATGTTATGGTTGCCTCTAGTCTGTGTCATGAGAATGAGCATGTTTCTTTTGATGAAGCACAAAATTCAAAAATTAGATGTTTGCTATGCAATCATAATATAATCTTATTATGAAGAATGGTACCTGGTCTTTATGTGATTTGCCTCTAGTCTATGTCATGAGAATGGTACCTACTCTTTATGTGATTTGTTATCCTATTTGCTATGCTATGGCTTCCTCTAGTCTATGTCATGAGAATGAGCCTGTTTCTTTTGATAAAGCACAAAATTCAAAAAAATAAATGTATGTTATGCAATCTTATAATATTATGCTATTATGAAGAATGTTACTTGGTCTTAATGTGATTTTTCTCCTAGCAAAAAGACTATTGGCACTAAATGAGTATACAAGCTGAAGCATAAGCCTAATGGAGCAGTTGGCATGTATAAGAATAGGCTTGTTGCAAAGTTTATGCTAAAAAAAGAGGCATTGATTTTGATGAGACCTTTGCACCCATCTGTTGAATGACTACCGTTCATAGCATTTGTGCACTTGTAGCCATCATGGTTGGATTGTACATGAGTTGGACATTAAACTCTGTTTCTTAATGGTGACTTACCTGAAGATGTGTATTTTTTTAGCCGCATGGTTTTGTGCAGAAAGGGCATGAAAACAAAGTGTGCAAGATGAAAATGGCATTATATGGTTTGAAACAAGCACCACATGCTTGGTATGAAAAGATACATGCCTACTTGATTGCACATGGTTTTGAGAATCATGCAACTAAGAGCACCTTATATGTTAAGCATGCAAATCACATGCTTTTGATCATTGTTGCCTATGTTGATTACATGTTGTTGAGTAGTCCTAATGAGAAGCATATTGCTAATTTTAAGGCTGATTTGCATTCCTTCTTTGAGATGTCAGATTTGGGTCATTTGCATCATTATTTGAGCATTCCATTCATGCAAGTTGATGGAAGAATAGCTTTGTGTCAAGAAAAATATATTGACACATTATTGCATCATTTTGGCCTTGAAAGACGGCAAGCCTATTGCCACTCTTATGTAAACAAGTTTACGACTAATCTAAGTTATACTATTGGACTTGAAAGTCAGTTTATGCAGGTTCCCAAGAAGCCACATTTGGATGCTCTGAGACGCACTCTATGTTATGTGAGTGCTACTTTGGATTATGCATTGTTTTATGAGGATGGTGTAGATTTGCAGGTTTATGGATACACCGATGCAGATTGGGCTGGTAGCATTCCAGATAGAGGATCTACTAGTGGTTTTCTATTCTCACTTGGGAGTGCAGCTATTACATGGAGCAGCAAGAAGCAACCCACTGTTGCTTTGTCGAGTGCAGAGGCTGAGTATAGAGGTGCTGCAATGGCAGCATGTGAGGCATCATGGCTAGAAATGCTACTTGCAGATTTACGTGTGGAAGTGGGAAAGCCTATCACTATTTATTGTGATAATCTTATCAACATACAGTTAGCACGAAATCCTGTTTTCCATGCTAGAACAAAGCATATTGAGGTACATTATCACTTCATCAGAGAGAAGGTATTAGCACGTGATATTGATCTTGTTTATGTGAGAACAGATGAGCACGTTGCTGATATTTTCACCAAAGCACTTGGAGCTGAGAAGTTGAAGAAGTTTGGGAAGATGCTTGGATTACAAGATATGGCGTTGAGCTTGAGGGGGAGTGTTGAGATATCAAGCTCAACATGTGATGATCTAGGATATTGCACTTGTTGTATTCTTGTGTTTTAGGTCATTCTTGTACATTCCTTTTTATGTAATAAAAAAAGAAGAAGATCATTCTTCCTTGCCTCAATCTGTGTGTGTGCTTCTCTTTGAGAGTGAGAATGTCTGTGTGAGCTCTCTTCCCTATCTCCTTCCTCGTGATAGTATATATATTTTAGTAGTGATTGTTGATATATTTTAGTAGTGATGTGTGTGAACACACTTAGGACCAGCAGGTCACTTTTTTCCCTCTTTAGGAGGTCGCTCCCCCTTTCCCAACTTGTATATATGCCTTTAACCCTAACGGGTCACTTATCTTTGTACATTTCACTTGGTAATACATTCAATATTGTATGTTCTGCTCCAAGCTTCTTCTCCCTAGTGTTGTCCGTGTGCTTTCACAGACCTCAAACTCCAACAATCAATAGATAATAGTCCAATTCCATGGGCACGATTACTCTCTCTCTCTCTCTCTCTAGTAGTAGTAGTAGTAGTATAGTAGTAGTAGTAGTAGTAGTAGTAGTAGTAGTAGTAGTAGTAGTAGTAGTAGTAGTAGTAGTAGTAGTAGTAGTAGTAGTAGTAGTAGTAGTAGTAGTAGTAGTAGTAGTAGTAGTAGTAGTAGTAGTAGTAGTAGTAGTAGTAGTAGTAGTAGTAGTAGTAGTAGTAGTAGTAGTAGTAGTAGTAGTAGTAGTAGTAGTAGTAGTAGTAGTAGTAGTAGTAGTAGTAGTAGTAGTAGTAGTAGTAGTAGTAGTAGTAGTAGTAGTAGTAGTAGTAGTATCATAACTAGGAACTTTCCAAAGAGTCCCATACCTAGGAACTTCCTAGAGAGTAATGCTTTGTGAAGAAAAGCATAAAGAAATCCATAAAAAATAACCAATGGAAAAATCCACCAATGAAATCTATAAATTGATTACTTTATGTAGCATTACACTCAATCCAATAAATACCATTGCATGGAAGAGAGAAATGAGAGCAGTAAGTCACATAAAAACTCCTTTGAAAGGGCCATCAAAGAGACTTCTATGCACTATTCAGCTTATATAAACAAAAGATTTCCATAGAGATTGAGATATTCTCATGTGATGCTACATGAGAAAATATGGATGTTGTATTTTATATAGTGGGTGGTTTGATATACATAAGAGAAACATGTATAAAATCCCGGCTTCCTCTTGCAAGGACATAATGTTTTTGTGTGTCATTCCAACACATGCAATCATAGAGAAATTTATTTTCTCCCATGTTTAAAAGCAATAGTGAATGTGGGATAACATAATGTTTTTGAAATGTTCATAGACAATGGGTCTAACTAGACTTGATCAAATTCTTGAAGAAGCATATCCCCAAATCACATGGATTCCATGCATGAGTCATCGCTTGGACCTTTTGATGGAAGATATTGGGAGCTTTCCATGGTTAGAATCATTCTTAGTGAAGCAAAATTCATAGTGAATTTTGTGGAGTCTACCTGAATTCCATAATATCTTTTGTTCACATGGTAACTTGGATCTTCTAAAGTCATCCATCAAAAGATTTTGTTATATGTTCATAGTAGATTCAAGGTCTCCTTCATAAAATTATAATAGAAAAGTGATCAATACAACATGCTAGAGATAGATATTCCCTTTATTTACATTTTTCATCAATTGTTTGGGAGATGCTCTTCTAGTCGAAATCAAAGATTCTCATTATTTCTTGTAACCACTTTATTTGATTATTTGTATCACAGACATGGAGGGAAGGACACTAGCTTGCATTGAGGAAATATCAAATCTTTGAGATACAAAGTAAATCGCCTATTTCATGAATCATAATTCATGCATATATGATGTATGTTTCTTTGTCTATTAATATCATAGATTATTTCAATTTTGCAAACATAATGGTTTGTGTGAAGCAGTGCATATGAGATACTATTAATTTCACAATCGAATCCATGCAATTGCTCATGTACTCTAAACTCTCTAGAGACCCGAGGCTCATAGTTTAGATTTTTAGATTGGGATAGAGGAAAAAACGCTCATTCAAAATCAAGAGAGTACAAATACACAAAAGATTAAGGCAAAAAGTGTATGACTCAAATTAATGAGTAAGTATTGCAAGATAGTGATATTTTCAAAAAATTAATTTCAGATTTTTTTTTCAAGATACAATTGGACTAAGTTTCTGAATTTCTTCATGCCTTGCATGAACATTTTTCATTAGAGGTTATATGTGAAGTATGAACCCAAAATCCCAAGATCCTATCAAAATATTCAATTCTAAAACTTTTCTTAGAAAACTGCAAAAATTAATCTTTACCAAAATCTCAACAATTTCTTATTGTTTTCACGGCGGAGTTCATATATAAAGCAAGAACAATGCAATTGGGAGCTACTTGCTACAAAAGCCCCAATTTTTAGCACCTTATAAACATGAAATTTCCCCAAATTTGAAAAAGAATACCTATTCCAATTGCTTTTTGCAAATATTCAGCAACTCACATGTTTAATGCAGGAAGTCCACTTGATTTGGAAGTAAAATTCTACACAAAATCCTTGCAAAATGGTGCATATATGGGATCGTATTCAAGGTTGGAAGGAGGGATTCTTCATTATGAAAAGCTTCAAAAAATTTGAATTTTGGCTTCAACAATACCTTGATTGAAAGTGTGTTTCAAATATATCAACTGTAGCACAACAAAAACTTGAAAGCTTTGATAACAATTGAAAAAGCTTTCTAAAAGCAATCCAGAGTTGTGCTAAGATCTCCAAATAGGTTCCCACATAGCTTGTTATGAGCGGAGAGAGAACATAGAGTAAGAAATATAAGTTGTGCACATAAATTTGAAGAAGAAAATGAAGAGACAGTACACATGAGGTAGTAGTCTCTCTTGGCTTAGTGTATCTCAATCAAGAGGGTAAAATCATCACAAGCCCCTCCCATCTCCCAAGATAAAATAGTGACTTATTAAGTTCCAAACTGCAATTCATGGTGCACTATCCACTAGGTCATGGACCTCTGTTGATCAACTGGTCACACATAGCCAACAATGGCCCTCTAGTGATTGTAAAACTTGAATGTCATTCCCCAACGATTTTAAAGGCCTAGTGGCATAGATTCCTAAATATGCTCCATAACACGTAAATGGAACCTCTTAAAGAACATAGAATGTCGATTCTCTTTAGTATCCGGCCTCCTTTTGATGCTCTAGAAATAGTAAAATGGTCATCTACCATACACAGGGCTTGCCTTCACAGGCTTGTCTACTGAAGACAAGGCTTGGGCTAACAGGGGAATGCAAACCAACCATCATGGAATTTTCACACCTTGAGAATTCATAGTGCAGGCAATCACTTTTGTTTCCCTCCATTCACTTCTGTTAACTAGTGATTTCTGTTCTTATATACGTTTTGATGTGCAAACTGTTTATCCATCCTGACTCTATCTACATGTATATCTGTGTCATCCTAACAAGGAATACGATGCAACATAGAAGATAATAATGAAGATGGTTGAAAATTAGAAGTCCCTTTTAATGAAAACAATAATGATAACATCTCCGATTACTAAAGAAAAAAGAAAAAGATCTGAAACCATAGCTTTCTTAATATTCAATGTCACAAATTACTTATGACCTTTACATGAAAGTGTACTCCTCCACCTGATGCCAGGAGATGAAGTCGTGGTTTCTATCGTATTTCAAAGTCTAGTACTGTGCAGAAAATGATTATCCTTTCCATCCATCTTTCATTCTTCTGAGAGCACCCATTACCTCTATGGGATCAGACAACTTCATGATATCCTGTCAACCATTTATAGAAAATCAGGAATAAACATTTAAAAAAAAAAAGACTACCATCACTTCCAACAAAATAAGACCTGTAATGCTAAACAGTTGGTTGATGGCTTACCTGGATCGATTTCTCCCTGACACGCATGAATGGATTCGTTTCAAGCTCATCACCTATTGTAGAAGGGACAGTGGGTTTCTTCTCTGCCTGTTGCTGTTTTGCCCAGGTAGACTTCCTCTTCAAAAACATGTTCTCAGGGTCCACTTCTAAAGCAAAAGCGAAATTCTTCACAGTATACTACAAGGAAAGGCACCCAATCTTAGCTAATAGCATATTTAAGAAATACAGAGCGCTAAATATAGATATACTATGTATATGAAGAATACAGAAAATGTAGCATTGACTTCAATATCATTGCATATTTCCCTCCCTCTACGGAGATCAATTCAACCACTCAACTTCATCATCACAACACTGTTTCTGACAGCCAAATTTCTTTTTGAGATTGTGTCCCAAACTACAAGCTGATGATATTCCTATTCTTGTTTCATATAGAGGTAGCTCAATTCATGTCTCTTTGGAGCAAGTATTCAGTCACTCTAAACCTTTTCCATCCTCGAGTCCTCCTAGAGGGTCTAATGTAAAAACACGGGAAACTGTTACTACTCAACCAGTGTCTACTATGCCTTCATAACATGCCGCATTGCTTATAAGATCATCATCCATGCACTCTTAATGTTCAATTTCATCACATTTGAGGCCACCAAAAATCATCATCCATGCACTCTTAATGTTCAATTTCTTTTCACATTTGAGGCCACCAAAAATCTCTTGATATAAGCTGTATTGTCTTATTCACTCCGAAATGACTTGCTACAAGGTTATCGAGACGTTGCTTAAGTACTTGGATTCTGGGTTTTCCTTGAAGAATGTACTGTAATTTCTTGTAATACGATAGTCTATCATTTTCTTGGAACTCATGCACTTTATAAACTTTCCTTTATTGAACTTTTTGCTTTAGATTACTAAATAATTCATCATGCTAAAGAGAATCACAAACTAGATGGATCAAGACTAAATCACAAGGCATCAAACTGACAGTGTTGGGTCTTGGGCAATATGTGATGACAAAGTCGAATCTCGATGCCCTGTTCCTAGATGGTGACTCCAGGTATCAAAAGCATCCACTATGGCAAGTTCTTTATCATAGATTTCATAATTTATCTCTAGAGAGGAGAATTTCCTTGAATGGTATGCAAATGAATATAGGTGTCCATCATCCCCACGCTGAAATAGAATGGCTCCCAAGGCAAAGTTTGATGCATCTATCTCCAAGAAAAAAGGCTTTGAAGGATCAAGACTAACTAGGATTGAGGAGTGTTGAATGTTTATTTTAGGATCTGATAAGCTTTTTCTGCTTCTTCGGTTCATGAGAATTTCGTATTTCCTATAAGTTTGGTAAGTGTTGTCACTATAGAAGTTGGCAAGGCCAAAGAAACATTGTACATCACGAACACATGAAGGTCTTTGCCAAACAAGGATAGTCTCAATCTTCTTAGGGTCCATGAAGATTCCTTTCTCTGAGATAATGTACCCTAGGAATTCCACTTCTATCTCATAAAAAGAGCACTTCTCAGATTTTGTACAGAATCCTTTTTCTCTTAGTCTAAAACCATTTTTACATGATGTTCATACCCATGTGGTCTGTGGATCTTTCGAGATTATCAAGATATCAACTAGGTATATGACTACGAAATCATCTAAATATACTCAAAAGATATAATTCATCATATGCTTGAAAACTAATGGAGCATTTGTGAGATGGAATGGCATAACTACAAATTCAAAATGTCATTACCTTGTATGAAATGTTGTCTTCCATTCATCTCCTTTTGTGTTGTGATAAAGTTATAAGCTCCTCTAAGATCGATCTTTGTGAAGAATTTCGCCTTTCTAAGTAGTTCCAAGAGCTCTGATATGAGCAGCATAGGATATCTATTTTTTATAGTGATCCTATTTAGGTCACCATAATCTATACACATTCGAAGCATAGTACAAAGTGAATTTTAAAACAAGTTTTAAAAACGAGTTTTAAAAACCACTTTTAAAACGTTTAGTATGTAAGGTACTAAAAAATGGAAATGAAACACGAGTATTATATTTTGTCGCAACATTGAATATTTTAAAAGAAAATAATCCATGAATAGTGCATATCTAGCATCCATTTACATATCTGGTGCTCAAAACACAAAAAACTCAATCTAGTACCTTATAGAAGACAATACATGCTGCAAGTCGCGACTTGTGACTCGCTCCATGGAAGTGGAGTCAGCCTGACTCAATTGGAGTTGAGCAATCAATTTCTCTACGGTTTTTTGAGGTATGGAAGTGCATTTTCCAATGCCTCTTCCTCTTATCCCAAGAAAAGACCTTTCATGTGGGATGCCCAGCCACCATACATGCCCTTGCAATAGTTGCATTCCTAAGAGATGGGGCTATGATTTTTCACATGGTTATGCATGACATCAAAAGCTCTACACATGGTCAAACTTGAAAACTAATAAAAGCTTGAAAGAGGGAAAGAGAGTCTAGAGGGCAAGGGTGTGTGTAAAGAAGAAAAGGCAAGAGAGGGAATTTGGAAAGAACTTAGAAGGTGTGCAACTCAAATTAAGGAAGACTCAAGAGGCTTTCACAACTCAAAGTAAGCAAGACAAAAGGCCTAAACTAAAACGCAGCTCGGGGGTATATCAAGACAGCAGGCGCATTTTCTTTTTTCGAAAAAAGTGTCCAAAAAAACGTATTAGGACGTCTAGAACATCTAGACATCCTAAATGTTTTTCTTTTTTTCTTTTTTTTTTTTTACGCATTTTCTTTTACTATGATTCGAAGGGTTCCATCCTTCTTCTTTACAAATAGAATAGGGACTCTTGCGTCAGATTTTGAATGCAAATGGACCCCTTGCCTGGATTGTCATCAATATTATTACACAAGTTTGCAAGTTCCTCTGGGGATAGTCTATAGATTAGTCCAGAGGATGGTTGTGCTCCCTCTTTAAGCTCTATGGCACGATCATAAGGCCTTTGATTTGGTAGGATATTTGCATTTTTCTTTTCAAAAACATCATGATAATTTTAGTACTGGTGAAGTTCTTTATCGGATTATCTCCCTTTGAATCTTGAGTTGATATGGCATAGATCATATATGCCAGTTCTTTCTTTACTGCATGCATAAAGGCTTTGGCTCCTACATATGGTGGGTTCTTTTGGATGTCTAATCGAGTTATCTTATTCCTTTCCCAATCGATTTTTGGATCATGTTTCTTGAGCCAAGGCATTCCAATGATAAGAGGAATTGTTGGACTTCATATTACATTGAAACATATTTGGGAATCATGATCACCAACGTTTACCCTTAATGGTCTCGTTTCCTTGATAAAGTCCTTGGATGCTAGAGGCCTTCCATCTACTACTTCCAATATTATAGGTTTGTTCTTTTAAAGGATTAAGATCCTATGTTCTTTATTAATTTTTCATTGATGAAACATGAGGAGGCTTTGAAATCAACTACTGCATTGAGAGAAAGGATCTTCTTAGGCATGATAAACCTAAAAAGGGCAAAGTAGATTTCTATGGGCGTTGCTAAATGATGAGACCCCTATGTTATAGTGAGATTGAACGATCTCCTTTACAACCCGACTTCCTTGCTTCCCTCTTCTACAAGAGTGGTTACAACTCTAGAGTTTGTTCTTTTATTTGTGCAATTTATTGCGCAAGGTTTCCATAATAGAGGCATCGCTTGTTATCTCTCCTTCTCTATTGCTTGTGGGGTTAGAGGTTGGAACCTTGTTTCGTCTATTTGCATGGGCTCAAGCATAAGTTCTCTTTTGGAAATTGGGAGTGAGATTGAAGGGTTTCCATTGTTGGGATCTTCCCTCTACTTGTTTTTCTTGTTTGCTTTCAAAGAGGTCGTTATCACATTGAATAGTTGAGGTGATGTATGCATTCAATGTCTCAATCTCTGGCATCATAAGTAGGTACTTCACATCATCTCTCAAACTCAATCTAGGTTGGCTTATGAAATAATCTTCATGCCATTTGAGATCATATCAATTGTCAAAATTATGATGCATAGGTAGAGGCAGGCAGTTATCTTCACCTAGCTTTTGAAGTTTTGTTTCTGCCACTTCATTGATTTCTACATCTCCAAATGTGATAGTAAGCTTTTGGAGAAACCGCTCATAGTCATGAAAACTGCCATGTAAATTACCAAGATTGGGGCGAACCACCATAATACTTGGCTAGAGAGGAGGGTTCCAATAAAACCAACTTAAGATGCACCATCTCGATATCTATCAGGCTACATGCGGATATAAAATTTCACTTGTTACAAGAATCCTCGAAACCTTATATGATCGCCATCCAACATTTTTGGATGCACTTTGGTTCCTTCATGAAAGATGGAGCGGGACATTCATGCCCTTGATCTACTTGAAGATTTCCAATTCGTTATTGCAACTCATGGATAGCCACACCTAGATGCTAAGGATATCCAATCTCGACTTGTGCTTATCGTTGAGTTAGATCAACCACTTGTTGCTAAAAATTATGGAGTGATGCCCCAATTTGTTCACTTGTGTTCTCCATGGTGCCCGATCTCAAATAGAAAGTTGTCTTGCCAAATTATCACGGAAGCACTAGATTGCATCCTTTGATTTGTCTAGACAAGATTTCTAAAACATACGTCTAATTACAAGATTACCCGTTGTAGCACGATATTCCAATACACCCTTCATATAATGTATTTTATGTTTTTCTTTTCGAGATGCAGAAGTCAAGTACAAGAAATGATTTTGAGAGGAGAAACAGAAGAAGCATAAAATGAAAAGACAACAGGATCCAACTCATCAGTTCATGGAGGCATAATTCCCGATCTCATAAGTAGCATAATTTCCTACTTCACCAATTCCCTAAGTTGTCTAATTCCCATTTCACCAATTTCCTAAGTTGCCTAATTTCCCATTTCACCAATTTCCTTAAGTTGCCTATTTACCCATTTCATCAATTTCCTAAGTTGCCTAATTTCCCAGTTCACCAATTCTCTAAATAGTCTAAATTCCTAAGTTGACCAATTTCTCAAAGTAGTCTATTTTTTTAGTCAACTTTTTACAAGTTAGTCGACTTATCTCAAAAGTTCACCATTTTTATGAAATTAGTATACTTACTTCAAAAGTCTATTCTTTAAGGAAATGGTCTACTTTTGATTTAGTCTACTTTTTCACTTGAAAAAAACGGTTAAATTTCCCAGATCTGCATATGGTCTAAATTTTTAGCCACTTGCACACGGAGGACTCATGGACAGTGGACGGCGTCGAATACTAGAATTTGGAAGATAGTGACGGGGCAGGAAAAGTGGACCAAGAAAGAAGTTTCAAGTGTGTCAAAATTGTCAATGAGCCGCAAAAGAAGAAACTAATTTTGTCCCCTTTTGCTACCCTTCACTCCTACCAATCCCACAGAAAAACTATACAAGAATACCTCTCCATCAAAGAAGGAGATAGATAGACAGAGACACAAACACAAGACCTCTACATAGTGTGTAGAGGGGGGAGTCCCTTCTTGCTTCTCCTAGGGGTGGATGGCAGATTGAAGCATGGAATTGGGAGCTTTGTGAAGGAGGAGTGGGTCCAGCACTTGACTGCAACAGGTGGAGTTGAGCAAGGGTAGCTCCCATTGCCTACCTTACAAGTTCTCAAGTTCCTAGGCTGAGAAGATGTCTTCTTTTTCTTGAGGAGCAGTGAGTTGGGACTCTCCCCCCTCAATTGTCCATCTCTTTATGTTATGCTATAGTATCTTGTCCATGTAATTAGTCATCAGATTATCTTGTATTGGAAGAATTGTCATATTCTTGTCTATGTAATGTTGCTCTTATTTCAAGTCATTGTTTGTCCTTGTTAGAATGATTTCTACAAATAAGCTGGTCGAATCTCATGTGATTTTTTCTTTGAAGGACTCTTGGAATCTGTGCTGTTCTAAATCTTCAACAATCCATGCTGTTCAAAATCAGCCTGCTGCTGTTTTTTTATGTGTGCCTGAGAAAGCATAGGGTATACTTCCCTAAGGAGAACCCCCTTGAGTAGGTGTCCTCAGAGATTAAGCATTCATTTTTTCCTCTTCAAAATCGAGTCCCCGGTTCTCCCTTCTTCACTCGTATATGGGAAATAGTAAAGTAGTATACAATTGATACAAGAAGCCTCATGAACCAGATTGAGGTATGAATAATTGGACTAGACAAGATACAATAGATCCCACAACCTGGGATCCTAGGTATGAAATAGGATATCTGAATCAAGAACTTAATTCAAGGAAATGACCAATAGCTCTTACAACATGGTGTTTTCCTAGATGAGGGGACTGAGAGCTTCAGGAATATGTTCTTCATTTCTGAAAAATGTGCAGCCTGCAAATAGGGTTAGCGTTTTGGAAACCTAAATGATGTTTAATTGCCAAGTGTAATATATCATTAGAAAGCGCTTGATGGGAGCTACATGATATATAAAAACATTTCGAACATGTTGACACAAATTGACCATTCGGTCCGTTTCTGAAATTAGGATTTGCTGAATTTTAGTCGATTCGACCTTATATATCCTGATGTCTATCTCTGGATAATGTTTTAGTAAAGGTATCTTCCTCAGTCTCGTTTGTAGGAACATAGATAAGCTCATTGTTCTTTTTAGATACCTGCCACGAGTGACGAATATAATGCTAATGTACTTCAATATGTTTAATCCTTGCACGATGAACAAGATTCTTTGCAATAGCAATAACACTTTGGCTGTCAAAATATATCTACATAGGAACTTGGAGAATGAATATAAACATAAAGATAACTTAAAATTTTCTACAACCAAATAGCTACAAAATGTAGCCACCATTGGTTCTTTCTTAGAATGCAAAGAAATAAAGCATTCACCAAACAAAAGAACAATATTCACTTGTACTTCTTCTTCTAATCATATCCCTACCTACACGAAACTGGCACGAGAAGGTTGTCAGCGAAGAGCTTGCATGAACTATATTAAGGTTACATGAACAAAGGACGCCTTTATTCACAACATCAAAGGGTGATTGGATTTAACAAGGTCTTCATTAGGACGGTGATTGGAATCGCCATATCCTTCATTCGCAAAGTTAAAGGGAGATTGAATTTGTCTTGGATGAAGTGGGTTCAGATTAGAATGGTTGGGAGGGGTCTATTTGCCTTGTGGCACTCCATAAGCAAACTAGGGCTCGATCTAACGCTCACTAAAAGTAGAGTTGGTTGACTTAAGGTCAAACTTGGTCAAATTTAGGTCAGCCTCAGGTCAAACCAATCATTTTCCCCGTTGATATCTTTTGAGTGCTGATTCCACCCTGTTTGAAGCCAACACAACTAGCTTATCAAAGGAACAAGGAGGTAATCTTAGGTTGATTAAGGCTGCCCCAGGGTGGATTAGTAGAAAGGCAGGTCTTTACAAGTAATTACAGGTATTTCTATGATTGGCGAGGTAAAAATGGGAAGAATATTTGTGTTGATAGGATGCAAAGCATGTATCCCATGGTGAATAAATTGAGGCAAAGGCAAGACAGATGTGATGATGTTCAAGGCATGATGATGGTCAAGATAACCTGCCCAGTGGGATCATCAGGGTGGGTTACCTCCTCAGACTCAATAGCCGACTTTTTAACCCTTGTCCAGTGAAACCTCTAGTTTTCAAAGGCAATCTTTTGTTCAAATCTGACATCAAACTCACAAACCTTTTGTTCACTGAAGATGCAAAGATTTTTTGGGAAGACCTCTCTACCATGCATGGAGACACCAGCACAAGGAATATCCCATACATGTCTATGTAAAGGGCACTTTCATGACAGAAGACATATAACAGGCATACATAGATTGTCTGAACCGATCAAAAAGTACTAGAGAAAAGAATAGAGAGAAAACTAGAGAGAGAGGGAGAGAGCTACAGCCATACAAGAGGACATGACTGCAAATAGTGGGGAGTCATGTCCTGCAAGTGGAGGGTATAGGAGTGAAGATCCAGAAAGGGCTGGAGCTAGTCTGAGCCTGTGCATGTTTTGTACGTACAATCTGGTAGACTCTTGTTGTAAGTTAGTTACTGGGTTTCAATATATCTTTGATTGGCTTTAAGACTACCTTCTAAGTGTAAACAGCTTGAGCTTCACCTCGACCAACTGTAGCCATCGGAGTTAAAAATTTTATTGTCATCATATCATCATCTCTCATTATTGGAACTGTTGTTGTTCAATTTCGTAGCCAAGTTGTAATTCAAATATGGCAGTATATTCTATCGAATTAAGAAGGAAATCTGTTGTAAGTGATTGTGCAAAACATGTGTCCTACACAGAATGTTTTATAGAGTTTCCTGCTCTAATGAGGACCCCATTCCCCAGTCCCCATACCTACAATCTTGGACAGGAATGGCTTTCGGGTATATTTATTGACAAATGATTCTCATGTGCCATGGAAATACGTCCTTGGATCCTTTTCTCTCTCTCAATATACACAAAATTACTTTTATCATTCAATTAATGCTCTTATTTCCGAGAAAACCAGTAACATTTTCAGAAACGCTTCCTCAAAAGTTTCTGAAACTATGGATTAATAACTCTTTAGAATCCCAGAGTACCAACTCAGACATTCTTCTTCTCATTCCTCTGATTCCATAGGCTATTATAAAGCCAACTGCAGATTAGCCCACTGGGAATTTTCTCGCATGTAATTAATAAAAAAAAGAACAAGACATGTTCCAAAAACAACAAGGGGGGGAAGAGATGTATATATTAGCTAGAGGAAAAAACTTTTGTTTATGCTTCATTTTTTCAACTTGACAACTCAAAACCAAATATTTCTCAAACGCACCTCATGTCCACAATAAACTTGAGTTCTTGCAGGGAGACTAGCCAACTTTTCACAAAGAGAATAGTACATCTGCTCAGGTGTCCCTTCAAAAAACCTGCCACAGCCTCCAATGAACTACAGTATAACAGCAGGAACATAAGCAGGATATGTAACAGTGGCACTTTCTGAATTTCTAGTCCCTGCATGTATTTTGCTTGACATGTAGAAGATCCATCTCTTACCAGAGTATCCCCTGTGAAAACTGCTGGATCACCTCCTTTGATATCAGTTACAAAATAGCAGATATGACCCTTTGTGTGACTGTCCCACAACATAATAAAAACTTTAGTAAGTGTACAGTTTGTTTCCGTTTCTCCTTCCTGTTTCAGGGCGATATCTCATGATGCTTTTATGAATACCTCAGTACCTTTTGCCAAATAATAGAAGATAATCTCAGGAAATCCAAAATATACAATTTTCCTCCAACAAATATCTTTCATTGTACTCAAAAAAGCCCACAATTTGGCTTTAAATCTAAAAGCAATAGAAAACGATAAGCACGCAAAAGTGACACGCTTATACATGTTTTAAGCCTTAGCACCTTGATTACAACTGTTAGTATCTAACCAATTTAGAATGGATAAAAGAGACTTAAAAATGTGCATTAGTAGAATTTGATCACACATTAAATAATGATCTCAACAATAGCCCACTTATTCATGATGAATAGATGCAGATGAATTAACTTCCACTATCATATACTGACCTCATGAGAAACTTGTTCTTAGACTTTCATGCTTGATATGTATTTATATAGAATTGAAAATTTGCCGAATTCGTTTCGAAGCATCAACCCATCAGCTTGATACACATCCAGATTAGAAGTCATTATCTCAAATACAAATAAAATATGAACCTTTAGAATGTCGACAACTATATAATAGTCAGATTTAAATAGTCATAATCACGAGTTTGAGGTACAATATTACACAGTACAAGTGAGCATGCTATTATAGGGACTCCAATGATCCTTTTCAACCCATCGACCTTGGCTCTACTGCCCTCCATTGGCACCTAGCCCCTGTGATGCATGGCTGTTAGGAGCATCATACTCTGTTTCCAGGGTTCAAAGGAGCACCTCCAGAAGAGGATGAACATGATTTCGGTCACATCCTGGAATATATAAAGAATCACGCTCTGCTTGTCTCCAGATGGCTAGTGCATAAACAAAGAGAGTCATTATACACCAATTCAAAGATGGAGATATATGCACAACCTTCTTTGAAAAGAGTCTCCTCCAAAATCTCGAGAGAGATCCTATTTATCTAGATAAAGATCTCACATGCATGTAGATTAAGCACGGAAGTGTTGTGGAATGCACGTTGTTTTCATGGAGAAGTAACCGTGCCTAGAAGGATCGAATACCCACTGTCCATGAAGAAGTAACCATGCCTAGAAGGATCAAATACCCACTGTCCATATTGTCCAAGACAAACCAAAATTCAAAGCAAAGTGTATGAAGATTCATTAGAACAAAATTCGCTAAAAAAATATGGACAGATCTGCAGGTATGTTGACTCTTTAGTTGTCTGTCAAATTCAGTTCAGCTATATTTATATAAATGATATGAATCCTCTTTACCTCCATGAAGCTGGTTGCACATGTTGCCCTAGAGGTTTAGCAGATGGCTTGACAAAATAGCTTTTGACTGAAGCAAGGGAGCCCTCTATCACCAACACTCTTCAGTGTAAACATTGATCAGATCTGAAACAAGGTGGTAGAGGTGTGCTCATATGGCGGTATGGAATTCTGCTACATGGTGATGATACTGATCTTCTATCTAGGCCTGAGCTAGGTTTGTAGTTTCACCTCCATGTTGTGGATGAGTGTGCATGCACCATGGACCTATGGTAAACCCTGGTAAGACCAAGGATCTTATCTTTCATACTTCAGCCTAGGTGAGGAGCAAAGATGTGTTTATACTTACAGGCAGCCAAGTTGAGGTAGTTAGTTCATATGCTTATGAGTATAACCTAGGATCACATCACAGCCAGGATCCGCAGATTCTCTATGGTACATGCCGCAAGAGACACTCACTAGAGGGTACGCATCACTTTCATTTTTAGATTGCCAGTATTGCCAACCCGTCTTTCAGAAGCCATTCACTAAGGGGTGGCTTTTGATACAGTGGTCACTCCTCTCACCTGTGTATACAGCATCTATTTGGGTCCCTAGCCGTACCTTAATATATGTGGACAGTGACACAGCTTGAGAGGCATCTTAACATGATGTTGTCACACAAGGTCCACAGCAAATGGTTGGTGTCTCATGACACATTACAGCAGAGTCTGCGATCCCACCCATGCTTGAACCTCTCTTTTGAGACTGGGCTTAATCACCAAGACATGTGATTTACTACCAAACAGATTATCTCACAAGGCCTTCGAAACATCTAGATTTGGCCATGTTCTATGCAATCTTTATGGGACAGTAATGGAGGCAATCACATGGAGAGAACTCAAGGTAGAGCACCTCATTATACCAGTTTCAGAAAACCCTTTTTATTATTGATCATATTTTCACTTTGAGATGTCTCATAAATCAGGCAAGAGCTCAGAAATGTAGACTTTATTGCTGCTTTGTCAATTTGCACAAAGCCTTTTGACACAATGCCAGAGAGAGGCTCCTCCACATACTACAGAGCTTGGAGAACCCAGATGAGATGATTTGACTAATTATGCATTGTACAAGCAAGTTTCGAGTCGAGTATGCTGCTCCAAGGGTTTATCAGATGACTTCACTTGCACAATTATGATGAAGCACAGCCATCGCAAGGTCCTCACATATCATTGACACTCTTTGGCATATACATGGATGCATGGTTGCCCCGGTTCGCGTACAGGATCATAAGGTTCGCAGATCCGGTTCTGTTCAGTTCAAGGACGTACCTTACATCCGGTTCGTGGC
Source organism: Ceratopteris richardii (assembly GCA_020310875.1). Classification (NCBI taxonomy): domain Eukaryota; kingdom Viridiplantae; phylum Streptophyta; class Polypodiopsida; order Polypodiales; family Pteridaceae; genus Ceratopteris; species Ceratopteris richardii. The sequence continues at coordinate 36,853,102 of CM035424.1, forward strand.
AGTTCATAAGAGTCACTTCTGTTAAGTACACACTGAAATTTAAGACCTCAAATCTTCTAGTTTTCACTATTCGTTGTTGGAGTTCTTTCATATGGGATCTATCAAATGAGATACATGTGTTCTTCTCAACGTTCTATTCCATTCATGGCAAGTATTTTGGAAATTGAGACTTTGAATATGACCTCTTTTAGGTAGTCTATTGTATTTATAAATTGTGCATATATATATGTATTTATTTATGAACGTATGTGTGTGTGTGTGTATGTGTATGTGTACCTTACGAACCTTAACTTGGACGTAAGATTCGGTTCGCGTACCTTACCCGCACCCAATCTTACGAACCTTACGAACCTAACCACCTTGCATGGATGTCATTATTGATCTTGTCAGGAGACATGGTAATAAAGTGCTAAGAAGGAAGCCATGGATGTACATATTATGCTACATGTTGATGATTTTCCTTTAGTATCTGAGTCCAATATTGTTTGGAAAAACAATGTCACATTGAGGGGTCCAAACCCTAATTTTTAGGAATGAATAGCCAAAATGGTGCTCAAAATATTTTTAAATATACTCAAAGATCTCATCAAGAGCTATCTAATGATATATAGCACCTGATCATTTAGGGCATCAAAACCCTACCCTAATTTTCAAAGTAGAACCTTCCCGAAATGAAATACATATTCTTGTAGCTCTCATTCTCTTGATCAAGGAAAGCACCATATCTTAGCTGTATTTTATCACTCTCCAAGAGATTTTATGAATTCGTTTTTTCACTTCCACACAGGTTAATTTCGTATAAACTCATGAAAAGCACATTATTGGGGTGTTAAAAGCTGCATTTTAATAATGAAATTCGCCAAGGGCTCCAAATCCTATAAATAGATCACCTTGCATCACCTCTAGCATATCTCACTCTCACACTTGATATTCCTCAACAGTGATTTAGGTCTTGGAGCTGCCTTGTAGCTGTTAATAGGTGCTCTTTGCTGCTATTTATTCGTGATTTGTTGTTACCCTTTTCTCTTACATAGTGTACGCACATTGGAGTGTGTGCTAGTTAAATCTTGTAAGTGGCTGCATATATTCAGATTTTCTTCAGTTCTTGCTGTTGCACCAAGTTTCTATCACCTATCACTTCAAGAAGAGAAATCATACTGCTCTTTATTTAAGAGGAGAACCCATCTTCAGTTAGGTTTTGCAGATTTTACCATCTGTTCCAACAGTTAACTGTAATTCCATCATATAGTCCTATTCTTCTTTTGTTCTAGCTCACTCACACTTCCTATAACTCTTAGGCACTTTTCTCATATGTTTGTAACTAGAACCCTTTAGCATTCTGCCTTATTTTCAGATTTGTATATTTACACACATTGTATTGTTATTCATTCATCTGGTAGACATAATTTTTAAGAGTAGCATTCAATTGCTCCTTCCATTCTCTTGTCTCTTATCTCTTGTCTATTTCTCATAGTCATTCATCTATTTTTATTGGTTCAAGGGGTGTGTGTGTGTTTGCAGTTCAAGTGTTGGAAAGATCCTCAAAATACCTGCAGAATTTATATTGGGCCTACCTCATTTCCAACATTTGGTATCAAAGCCTTGTGCACGTAAATAATATGTTTTCAATATGAGTGATTATAGAGGTAGATTGGAACAAGAAGACAAGCTTGATGGAATTCCTGATTATCATCGAATGTGGAGTTTCATGAATTGAATTTGTTAGTATCCAAAGACTTATGGAAAACGGTCAATGACAAATGTCCAAGGCCAAGACAAGCTCCAGCGGATGTTGAATCTTCTTCAAAGCAACAAGCTACTCCAATTTCTGCTTATAACTACTTGAAGAGGAGCAAGAGGAAGAGGTCCTCTCATGATTTAGAGTCAAAATACTATCAAGTTACTTCCTATATAAAAGCTATCCGAATGGGATTCTAGAGATGCTCAAGCACCCTCACTTATTGCTATGAGTGTTAAGCATCATATCATTCCTCAAATCAGGTCATGCAAAACCTCATGTTAAGCTTGATTGGAGTTGCAGAATCTCTATCAAAGCAGAAATTTTGCAATGATGGCTCATCTAAGGAGACAATTAGGCAACACATGCATGAAAGTTGGTGAGTCAGTACAATCTCCTATTTTGAAGCTTGAGGACATTCCTAATCGACTTCCAAATATTTAAGGAAGCATTTTTTATGAAAAGATGATAAACACACACACAAATTCACTTCCATCTACATGCCGCTCTTTTGTTACTTCTGTCTCTCTACAAAAGATAAAGAAACATCATTTGAAGACTTTCAATTCCTATTACTTCGAGATGAAGATCAGCATAAGAGTATTGAGGAAAATGATGAAGCTATAATGTCATCATCCAAATGAAAGAATAAGAAGAAGGAGACTACTAAGGAGAAGAAGACTCAAGAAAGCAAGAAGAAACGTAAGTCATCTACTTCAAAGTCTTCTACTACATCTTCTTCAACCTCTACTTCAACTACTTCATACACACCTAAGGAAAAATCTACTTCATCCACATCTATACCTAAGAAGGGGTCCGGGGATATGCCATTATTGCAAGTAACAGGTGTTCATATAGCATGATCTAAAAAAAGGATTTCTGATGAAAAAAAAAAAGCTTTCGATAACAATGTTGAAGAGGTATCGAAAGATAAATCTTATTTTGAAGAACCTTTTGCATGTGTTAGCATAGAAGAGTTATCTTTTGATCAAGCAGCATTGAATGCAATATCAGAACCCCTTTGGATCTTTGATTCTAGAGCTATTAAATATATGATAGATTGCAAGAAGGTATTTTCTTCACTTACTAGCTTTATGGTAGAAGAATGACCATAGCAGATCATCATGACTTTGATGTAGTTGGTGTTGGAGAAGTCACACAAAAGTCAAGAGTAAATGGTAAATTCATCATTTCATATGTTTCATATCTTGTCTCTTATCTATTACTTTTATCATTTCATCTAACTCATTTGGTTCAAGGGATGTGTGTGTGTTAAGGTTCGAAGTGTTGAAAAGATCTTGTGGTTATTGATTGGGCATATACCACTTCCAAAATTTCCCATCAGTGCCCTTTGAGACATACATAACTTATCCCAAGATGAGTGACTATAGAGATGGATTGGAACAAGAAGATAAGCTTGATGGAATGTCCAATTATCCAATGTGGAGTTTCATGATGATGAATTTGCTAGTTTTGAAGGACAATGGACTATTGTCAATGGAAAATATCCAAGACAAAGAAAATTTGCAAAAGATGTTCCTTCTTCATCCAAGAAGCCTGCTACCCCAATTTTTGCTCAGCAAACTCAAGAGGAAGAAGAAAAAAATTATATCATCATTGAAAGACAAAGGGAAGCAAATTCAACCATATGAAGTGCAATTCAAACGAGATTCTACAGATACACAAACACTCTCACTCATTGCTATGGGAGTGAAGCATCATATCATTCCTCTAATCGAGACATGCAGAACCTCTTGTCAGGATTCACTGGAGTTGGAGAATTTCTATCAAAGAAGAAATCCTGCTAGGAAGGCTCATCTTAGGAGAGAGTTAACCAACACACGCATGAGAGTTAGTGAGTTAGTTCAATCTCATATTCTAAAACTTAAGGACATTCGTCATCAACTTCTTGACGTTGGATATATCTGACGAAGAAATGATGAACACACTTATCAATTCACTTCCATCTACATATAGTTGTTTAGTCTCTCTCTACAAGAAATAGAGAACTATCATTTGAAAAGAAGTTGTTACCAAGTGCTTCAAACTGAAGTTGTTATCATTATCCAAAGGCAAGAAAACAAGTGGACCTTCAAGATGGAGAAGACTCGACAAAGCAGCAAGGAAAGTAAGTCATCTACTTCTAGGTCTTCAACTAACTCTTCTTCAAAGTTCAACCTCTACTTCAATAACTCCTACCACACCTAAGGAGAAATCCACTTCTATCCTCTTTTACACCTAAGAAAGGTATATGCCATCATTGGAAGAAACCAGGTCATCATATAGCAGAATACAAAAAGAGGATTTTCAATGAGAAGAAAAGAGCATTATGTAATAATGTTAAAGAGGGATCAAAATCTAAGTCTTCTAGTGAAGAGTCTTTTGCATATGTTAGTATAGAAGTAGCTTTTGATCAAGAAGCATTAAATGCACTATCAAAAAATCTTTATTTTTTATTCTGGAGCTACTAAGCATATGACAGGTTGCTAGAAGGTATTTTCTTCCCTTACTAATTCTAATTTTATTATATGCGAAAAAATCACGAATTATTACACTGATGTAATTGGTGTTGGAGAAGTTACTCTAAAGTCAAGAGCAGATAGTAAATTTACTATATCCAATGTCCTATATGTTAAAGAAATGAAGACGAATTTGCTTTCTATCTCTACTTTCTTGTCACATGGTTATGAAGTTGTTTTTAAAAAGGAATAATGTTAAATCTTTACACCTAATGAGGAACATTGTCTATTGTAAGCTGAAACCAAAAGTGGTATGTTTGTATTGTTCAAAATTAGCCATTCTAATCTTATCAGGTCTTCTACACCAAACGAGAATATGAAGTAACAACATGCAAGATCTGATCATATCAATTATGTAGCTCTCAAGCATATAAAGGACCAACGAGTCTTGAAGGAAAGCTACATAAGTATCCATTCAAGAAGCATGGATTCATCACTGCCAAAAGGAACTTATAGATCATCCATTCAAATACTAATAAACCCATGAGAGTAGATTCTATCTATAGACATAGGTACTTTGTCACTTTTATTGATGATTATTCTAGATATTCTTGGACTTATGTATCAAAGACCAAGTCAAAAATTTTTGTTACCTCCAAAAAAGTTTGTTATGGTAAAAAATAAAAATATCAATCCAAAATTCAGATTTTAAGAAGTGATAGAGGAGGAGAGTACATGTCCAATAACTTTAAGTCATAATTTGAAGACAAATATCTCTCTCATCAACACCCCATTACTTACACTCCAAAACAAGATGGTGTTGCAAAAAGAAAGAATAGGACACTTATTGAAATGGCATGTAATATGATGTCTTCAAAGAAGCTTTCACCAAAGTTGTTATATGATGCTATTCACATAAGTAATCACATTTTATTTTTCTTTTTTGCATAAAAGATCCTTTCATTAGTTAGCAAAAGACACCCAATGGGCTATAAACTCGAACGTGGGCCAGAAAAACAAATACAAGGGGAAAAATCGCCCTACACACCCACCCAACATTGGCAAGAGGCTCTAACTCATAGAGGAAGGGATGGGGGGAGAGAAGAAAAGCCAAGTAGGCAGCCAATAGCTCCAAAGGATAGTATGACCTCAAAGGTAATTAGGGGGACTGACTCTCTTCAAGAGCTCAAGACAGGCAAGCCGCCACCATGTCATGCCATCCGAATCACCTTGGAGAAGGTCCAACTGCCCCCAGAGTGTGCATCAGGCTTCAGCTAATTCCAAAAGTCTCGAACAGTCTCAGTTGGAGGGATCATGCGTTGTTCAAAGATATGTCGGCAACGCACCCTCAAGATAAACCACATGGCAAGGCTATTGGTCAACTCCTAGTAGGGATTATCATCGCCAATCCATGAGAAAAGGCTTAGATCCTAAGTGGTGTTAATCTGCCCATCCTGAATCGATAAAATAGGACTATCGACGGAATACTGGTAGCTGATGGCCAGACTAGTAAGCAAGCCCCAAGCAACTGCACCCCAAGAAATGGTCTGACAACCCTCCCTCCAGATCAGCAACCACAAAATCTGCCGCCAAATCTATTGTGCGTGCTAGCGGGCAATCCCAAAGACAATGATGTTGTGACTCAGTGTGATAGCCACAATCCATGCAATCCGAAGGGCGATCCCCATAACTTAGCTAGGTACAAACAGCAATACTCTTGTGGGAAACCAACCACTGGAAAAGAATAGTCCAATGAGGTTGCTGGCTACTCCAAATGTACCGCCAAAAGGAGGAGAGGAAGTCCTTCGAAAGACCATGCCGTCGCCAGGTCTCTGCTTGAGCAGATGTGGCACGGCAATGCGACTAGATGATCCTCTACCCAAACCGCATAGAATACTAAAAGAAAGGGATAGTGGGGCTTCCCGGAGGGGAGTGAGGATCACACCAGTGCTGCTCCCCAAGATCCCACAGAAGGCGAGACAATGGCCGGGCATCTCAAACTGATGCAATTGCGATCATAGTTTTTCCATACGGGAACCATACGGCAAATGCATATGGGTACGGAAGTATGAAAAAAGTATGGAATCTTTTCAAAAATATCATACGTGATATCATACATCTAGCACAAAAAATATTGAAAATTTGATTTATTATATATACAATAATATAATATTAAATACCTGAATTTTGTTGGCTACTATAGCTTAGGGTGTAGTATATATGTATGGGTATAATGGACGAGAGTATATGAGAGTGAATTTGCATAAAAACAATATGAAATTGCTATGGATTTGTCCTCGACTAGAATCAATGAGAGAAATAGGAAAATTTGAGGTACGAAAAATTTCATACTCCAACCATACGCATACGGGTATGGAAGTACAGTATTTTTTCCATACGAGTCCGAAAATAACTATGATTGCGATGAGCCCAAATCTCGTCAAGGTCAGGATCAATGTGCCAATCATGACCGAGAGTGCCAACCACCCAAATCTGCTCAAAAGAGGAGTCGGCTATGATCTTTGACTCCTGAGGCATGCTGATCAACAGACTCTTCTCACCCATCTCAAAGAAGAGAGTGCCATGGTGAGTAAAGCCATGAGCCGCAATCAAAACCTCTATTTGAGTGAAGGCACCCAACCAAGCAAACTCAACCGAGGTCCCCCAATCCTTCGAAATAGCGACCTCAATATCACTGAGCATCAAAGGCACACCACACATCCCCATACATCGGTCTTGTTGCTCGGCCCCCAAGAGCCTCCCATTTGAGGCATTCGTCACGCTGCTCTGCCTCCGTGAGCCTCCTGAAAATGAGCTAGTCGGCCAAACTACGCCCATGACCTTTGGCAAACTATCCACGAAACATGGAGCCTAGAGCCAATCATGAATCCTCTCTCCATATGGAGATAAGAGGAGGCCGCAACTGCTCCCAAGATCTCAAGATATTGCAAGCAAAATGATCCTTAATCTTCCTCAAGAACCCCATATGCCTCATCTCACCAAAGATCCAGGAACTCGAGCCGCCAAGGCCCACCAGTAGTATGTGGATGATAGAGACGATAGCCTTTGCTTTCAAACTGTACCCAACAAAAATACATTTCACTTCTTTATTATCCAATTTCCTATGTTGTTGTTCAAGCACTAATGCATATGCCAGACAACATTTCACCATACACCTTGCCATCTCCATGAGTGACCCGTTTTTCCTTTCAGTAACTCCATTCTGTTGATGTGTATACTGCACTGTACACTGATGTTTTATCCCACATTCAGCCAGAAATGCATTACAATCAGAAAACATATATTCCTCCCCCTCAATTAGAACGGAGGGTGCCCATTTTACATGCTGACAGATTTTCAGCCAAAACCAGAAATTGTTTGAAGCGCATAAACAATTCAGACTTGGTTTCAGTGGGTACAGCAATGCATGCTTGGAAAAATCATCAATAAAAGTCACCATGTAAAGGTAGTTCCCACAAGATGGTATCTACATAGGAGTCAGGACCACATACATCACTATGAATAAGCTGCAATTTCTTAATAGCTCAAACTCAACCATCTTTTAGAAAGAAGGAATGCTACATTCTGCCCAAAATAGAACATTCACAAACATGTTTACAAGGTGCCTCAAGTTTCGGCAGAGAGTACATTTCAGATTTTTGAAGGAGTAGCAAACTAGCATGATTCAAATACCAAAGCTTTGCATCTTACATAGCCTGAGAGTCTTGAACTGTACAAGCTTAATCATTCACTGATTTTGCATAATCTAGGAGCTTATACAACCCATGACATAAAATGCCAGAAGGAATAATGACATTGCCATTCAACAGGCCATGAACTGTATATCTGTCATCAACAAATTTCACAACCAAGCTCATCTTGGCTAATGCTAAAACTGATAATATATTTTTCTTGATCCGAGGCACAAATAGAGCATCCGACAATGTAAAAGAACAACCATCGGCCGTAGTCAGAATGATCTTACCAAGTCCCATGACAGAATATGAGGAGTTTTTGGCACATATGATAGTATTCCCTATAGGGGAAGGCTCAAGCAAAGTGAAGAAGCTGTACTGCGAGGTAATATGTTTGGTTTCCCCACTATCAAACTATCAAAGCACCAAACATCTGAGTCTATGGCGGACAAACACTGCTGATGGGAAGATGGGTCATAAGTGCAAACAGTAGTAAATGCCCATTCTTCATTTTGCACAAGATTAGCAGATTCTGTTTTAGGTGTAGAGGCATGTTTTAGGTCTAGAGGCCTCTACAACAACCATTCCAACCTCTCCCTTCTTTGCCTCTTTTGCAGCTAGTTTTGGACAACTCTTTATGCATGATCATTTCCTTTACAGTATTTGCAAAACAATTTTTGCTTATTTGTTTCCTTCTCATCTTTGTCATCCTTCTTTGATTGTACAGAATAAGTAGATTTCTACTCCATTTACCTTCTCTCTTCTCACTAGCTAGGAAAGCTTGATCTACAACTCGCATAATAGACCTGTTCTGCCTAGACTGATCTTCCTTCTACAAAACAGAGACTAACTCCTCAAATATTAAGGCATTTGGATTGCCTTTCATCATCAATCGAAGAGTAGAAGCAAAACTCTGATATGAAGTGTAGAAGTGAACTCTCTAACAAGACTTCGTGAGCAGAAATTAAATGTTCCTTCAAATCTTTGATCTTCGTCAAAAAATTGTCCATAGAATCTCCTTCATTCATATGCTTACTCTCCAACTGTTCTCGATGGTAAGCAACACGAGCTCCATTTCTTGCCAAGTACAAAGTGGTAAGTGTATCCTAGGCATCCTTAGTTGTTTTGCAAGAGTGAATATGAGGGATAATGGCATGTTTGAGACACAAGGCTATCAATGCATGTGCCTGAGCATCTCTTCCATCCCAACAAAGTTTCTCCACATCAGGTGATGCAGATAGCGTTGAAGATCGTCATCTTCAATGCTATTTGCATCACCTTCAATAATTGTATTTGCGGGTGTAGTAGGTCGTTTTTCAACACCATGCATAATGTTCCAGAGTCCTTTTGCGACAAATTCATGATGCATCATATATGCCCACAATGGGTAATTGGTACCATCTAACTTGTCCTCGACAACCAACATAGGGAATGCATCATTGCTTTCAACCATGGCCACTGACTAAAATACCTTGATGCAGAAAAATGATTGTACCTCAAAAAGTTGAACAGAACTACGCTGTGGAGCTTTGCTAGATCTGTGGCGGACTTCGAGGCGCCTGTATTGGTGAATCGAAACTTGTATATATGTTTGGCACAAAAGGACGAAATTGCCTATACAACCGATGCAATAGTGTATTCGGATTTCAACACTACATAGCGAGGCTATTTTGAACTCCTAATCACCGTGAGTATGCTCAACAAATTTCGTGCGATTCTGGGACTGTAATCGGAAGGGTGTCGAGACACCCTAGATGAAGCAGAGACCTTCTCTAATACCAATTGTTGGAGTTTGAGGTATGTGGAAGCACATGGACAGCACAAGGAAAAAGAAGAAGCTTGGAGCACAACACACAATACTAAATGTACAAAGATAAGTGACCCATTAGGGTCATAGGCGTATACACAAGCCGGGGGGGAAAAACCTCCTAAAAAGGGAAAAAAGTGCCTCGACGGTCCTAAGTGTGTTCACACACATCATTACCAAAATATATCAACAAGATCTTGAGTCCTATTTATAGGACTCAAGTGAAATGACCCAATTCTATCTCGTCCAAATACACACTGGCCAGACACCTCTTGGCCAGACAATAGCTTCAAACCCCCACCCAGATGTCCCAAAAGGATGGAGACATAACAAAATCCACAAGGTTCAGTTACATTGTTGAGTGCTCCGAAACCCGTGCATACTTTGTTCGATTGCTTTTTTGGGGTGACTACCATGGATGAGAGCCACTCGGAGTGTTCCACTGGAATGATGCTTCCCACCTCCCTTTATATCACTTATGTGCTAGAACTTATGTTTTTGCGTTTGTTTTTGTTTTTCTATTTTTGCTTATCTTTAGTTATATATATGTATATGGTTATGTGTATGATTCATGTCTGTCCTTCTGTCATATCAAATTTGTTTGTATATCACCATATCAATTTTGTACTTTGCTTTTAATTTGTCATAGAGTCAATATGTAATACAACTCTGCATCAATAGTGTATGTGTACATGTCTTTGACATCTAACACCAGATTATTATTGACATAATTGTTTCTGACAAGAATCTAACTTCTCACATGGATAAAGTAGAAAACAAGTCCAATAAATTGGTTCAAATATTATTTGACGTCACTATTATTATTTTCGAGCCAAAGTTACAAAAGAATTATGGTAGATATCACAGTTCATGTTGGAACCATAAATATATTATCATTAAGCATAAATTCCATGAATAAAAAGGGTGTGAAGACTAAAATTGCACATGAGAGTGAAGACAAGAGGTCAAAGTTTATAAATACGATGATCAAGTCCGGTATGCATTTCTAACATTAGAATCCAATTCAAGTCCAATACAAGTAAGGTAAAATATTTCAGACACATCCGGTTTCAACTATGCTTGTTAGCATAACAACAAATATAATAAAAAGCAAGTGGATAAATAAAACACAAACGATCATGATGATAAACATTTAAGAGTTAAAACCCTCTAACATATTTGGACAAGTCTCCACATAAGAAACTATCTTTGTAAAGACCATTTCCAACAATAACATTTTTCGACTTTTATGGATGTTGCCCATATGCTATAATGACCAACACATTGACTTTTATGAAAATCTTGAACTATCACTTAGCCATCCTTCTTGCTTAAATAGATACCCATCTTGGATGAAGTAGTTGTATGGCTTCTTGTAGGTCTTCTTGAACTCTTGAGGGGTCCAATCTTCTTTCCTTGATAGAGTTTTGAAAATACCTCAAAATGAGGGGATTCCTCTCCATACTTATACTTATGAAGGTTTCAAAAGAATAACAAGAGATCACTCAACATAGACATGAGAACAAAATAGAACTTAGAGTCCAATATCATGATCATCATCATCATAAGGTGAAATCATGGAACGATCATCTTCAAACTTTTCTCCAAATAGGATATTTGCAACTAAATAATCCGTTTTTACAATACAACAAAATTCTGATTCATAGACTTAATGAGTGCAATCAAACAAAGCATAGTTATGTCTCAAGTGAAGACACTTATAATCATCCCAAGTAAAGTTCAGCAATCAATTCAACTATGAAAAGTGCATTAATGAGATATTCTTCCTCACTTTCCAATGGACTTAAAATATTCTATGAGTTACCTCTTTCTTTGGGGATAGCTTCTTTGATGTAATTAAACACCTTAAAGTTCGCACCCAAGTACATTGCATATTTTTTCCCCTCTTTATCCTCTTGTCCTATTCCCCATTCGATGAGAATTCGACTCGTATCCATGATGATGTGGAACTCTTTTCCAATGAATAATAAACCCTCCTAAGCATTGGAGCTTGAAGTGACATCTTTTCAGGCTTCCTTCCAACCATGTATGAATTTTTGTCCAAGGGAATCACTTCCCTTTTCTTCAAGGTTGACAAATTGTGCTACATGTTCGAACTGTGGTGTCCAAACTACATAGAAACACATGATCTAAAAAACCTTTATACTTAGGTACTTGACAAGCAAAACTCATTCATGTATTAGATAATTTCTATCTTTGCTAAACTTGGTCTTCTATCTTCTAGTCCACATGGATGCCATGCAATCAAGACTTATTTGACTCTAAAAAGGTAATGTTTTCTAGAATGTGTAAGGTAGACTTCTTCAAAGCATTGGAGAATGGTTTCACAATATTGATTATGACGAGCAACAAGTTTTCTATAACCGCTCTCATCCTCACCAACCCTATCATTGAAATATAACTAAATAAGGCATTCATGAGTACCTTGCACCTTTTATGATTTTCATAAAAATTCTTCCATGAGATAAGGAAAACAAGAGAATCGATCATGTGACTTCATGTCCATTACATTGGCATCATCTTACTTGTTATCTTGAATAAAGAAATCTTTGACTATAAGTGAATGGTAGTCAACCACAAGACTATATAGCCATCCACTTCATTATGCATAGTATCGACTCAATACTATGACATCTTTATTAGCATCATTAGTGCCCAAAAGTGGGCATAGAAGTAAGAATGAATGCATGCTCACAAACACCACGAGCTCTATGTACTGAGTTTCTCAATTCGGTCATAAGTTGAAAGATCAAGAAAGGTAATATAGGTGTATACAGTAAAGTGATATAAAATGAACAGAATATCAACAGTTGACAAAGGCCACCTCTACAAGTTTCCATATGAAGATCACTTTGTAATCGCCATAACTATATCGTACAACAATGAGGTTCACCAATATTATTTTTTTCATAATGCAAAATTTTAAAAGGGATGGATGAATTGATCTGAATTTCGACATAAGTAAATAATATTCACCGTAATGAACTGGTACATTCAAAATTAATTCTATTCGAATTCACGCAATGGTAGGACCAGGCAAGCGATATAATGTCAATGAAAATAGCAATCAATCCAAATGGGTTTCTATGATGTTTCTGATTACTCACGTTATCATATTCTATCAACTGTTTAGCACACTTCCACTCTGTAATACAATAGTCATCAATCGTTTCGCACGTAGATTCTTTCGTCCTCTCACCGAAAAATTCAAAATAAGCATGATTAAAAGTAATGAATTACAATTAAGTGGCTGAATTGAAAATCACAATGCAATTCAGCTAGAGAACAGAAATGATTGCTTTCTTAATCTATAAAGATGTTTCTAGTTCAATAGAGATGTATGACATAACAAGGACACTAACCAGTCCACTAATGTACAGTATTAATATTAGCCAAGGATGAGATACCATGGAGTGTGCATTGCTCTGATATGGATGGAATCCCCCAATGTAACTTCACCTCCATCCTCCAGCTGGTGTGTTTGGCCTTGAACACTATCCTTTGAGCCTCCATATACTTTAAGATTCGGAATCAATGTTTTAATCTTGTCGTTGCCCCCAGCATGGTCCCTAGCAAAACAAAAGTAAAACAAACACACACACACACACACACACACACACACACACAAAAGCAAAACTGTTAACTTTATGGCAGTAGCAGCATCAGATAACCTTTTAATTTACAAGTTACATCTTTTGACAAAAAAACATACTAAGGCAATTTATTGTATGATGGAGTATTAAATTTATTGATTTCTTCTACACACACAAAAGCAAAACTGTTAACTTTATGGCAGTAGCAGCATCCGATAACCTTTAAATTTACAAGTTACATCTTTTGAAAAAAAAAAACATACTAAGGCAATTTATTGTACAATGGATTATTAAATTTATTGATTTCTTCTACAGTGCATGGAATATCATATTCCACCTACCTTGTGTGCTTGCTCAAGACATTTCACACTGCCAAGCCTGCAAAAATATAACCATTCATTCTTCCTCTAGCTTCAGGTCTAAGCTCTCAGGAACTAGAGAGGATTAGGCAGCATCCTAAGTAACTTCGAATGTCTACTTAGTACTTACACATTGCTTTGGTTGCAAAAGGTTTACATGAAATGTTAGCTTTCTCTCTTCTTGCCTCCATCCTCTTTGTAATTTAATTCTCTGCGAACCCCTTGCCTTCTGCTCTTTTAATTCCTACATCTAATTTTCTTTATCTCCATTCCTCAACTATTTAAAACATTTTTAATTCTCGAATCCCTATTACTCTCACTCTCTTCCTCTCCGTTTCCTCTTTTACTTATTTCTCCACATCCCTCTCTTCCCCTCTTTTTACTTGTGTGTCCAATATTCTCCCTTTCCACCGTGCAGTTTTCTAAAACACACTAGGGTTTTATTCATCAATCATTGTACATATTCACGAACAATTTTGGTAGATCTGATTATGGCCAAAAAGTCAAATCAGGTCCAAGACTTGGTCCAATTTGATCAAAATTGATCAAATTTAGTAGAAAGAGTTGTTCACATATTCCTGAAGTATTTGACAAGAACTTTCCAACCATATATAACACTTGCCTATCAGACATCATTTGACCCTCCAAATTGAAAATAATTTCTGCACGTGACTTGAAAAGCACATGCTTTTGGGCTGTCACATGTCAAAATCTGATTTAATTGATATCTTTAAGATCCAACGGCTGTGGCTATTACACATAAGCATTAAAAAAGCTGAGTGAAAATAATTTCTGCATGTGACTTGAAAAGCACATGCTTTTTGGCTGTCACATGTCAAAATCTGATTTAACCCATATCTTTAAGATCCAACGGCTGTGGCTATTACACATAAGCATTAAAAAAAGCTGAGTTCAAGTACAACTAAAGCTAAATATAGTTTTCACGAAAAAAGTCAGTGCCACACCTTGCGTTTTCGTCAACTTTTCATGAAAAGTTATTGTTGGGCTGAGATCTATAAAAGGGCAGCCTATGCTTCACTTGGAATCATCACGTAGCTGCCAATGCTACATATGCTAGCTCTTGGTGGTACTCTTGGAGCTTAAAGTTTGGAGGAGAAGGTGCTACAACACTCTTGGAAGAGGTGATGGAGTAATGTATGCTCATACACTTGGAGATGTCTTCTACTTTGCTCGGAGGCTGCTTTGGAAATCTTGCTCTCACCCCTTCATGCTTTGTCCCTATTCTCACATGCTCTCTTTGGTTTTGATGAGTTGTGAGTATTTTTATGTTACCTTGTAATTTGATTTGAAGCATATCATCATCTTGTACACATATTTCATAATTGAAGCATATGACTTTTCAGCTATACTTTGTGTATTCTCTTAAGTCCATGTGTGTATATTCTCTCATGAGTGCTATTATTTCTCTATCTAGGCTAACATGTTTGTTGTATGTGTGTATGTGTGTATGTGTGTATGCATGTATGCCTATATGCATAACTTAGCAAAATGATTGAAGCCTTCCCTTGCTGCAATCAATCCTGGAGCTGAGTACGGGTTCATTGATGTTCAATCTATCCATCATACACAATAAAACCCTTACTACAATGCTAATTTTAGGACTTGCAAAATCTAAGAACATAGATATGGTGATGCTTCAGATTGACTTCACAAAAACTTTCGACACACTGTATTGGGAACTCATTTATGCAATTATGAGAAACTCCCAATTCCAGCATTGAATGTCAAGATTCATTTTCTTTCTTCATCAAAATGCTATGACATCAATCCTGGTGCATGATTCGTTACCAGAACTGCTTCATATCCATCTTGCCATGACGAAGATTGATCCATGTAGCCCCCTTCCCTTTACCCATGCCACTCATCCACACTACTATTTTATGGATGTGTGTGCAATTCCATACCTATCAGTGATCGTGTCATTGTTGGAGGATAAACATTCTTATGTGCACAACGAAAGAAAATGAACCCTCCTAGGATCCTGAATTTTTTCAGACATAGGCTCTGTGTTTTCTAAGTTTCTTTGAGTACATGCAGAGAATGAA
Organism: Ceratopteris richardii; assembly: GCA_020310875.1. NCBI lineage: Eukaryota > Viridiplantae > Streptophyta > Polypodiopsida > Polypodiales > Pteridaceae > Ceratopteris > Ceratopteris richardii. The sequence continues at coordinate 36,868,840 of CM035424.1, forward strand.
AATGAAAATTTGCAACCTCAAACTAGGCTTGGAGAGATTTCCAATGAGAGTAAAATCACCCGATTTGGACACTGGATGATGCCTCAACGAGCTGCAACAAAATAGATAACTTGATTTCTTCACAGAGTGTTAGCTAACTATAGAGACACTGTTCTGGACATTTCTCTAAACTTGTGCAGGCACTGATCTCGAGTCTTATATGACTCAAAGTAGAACTTATGAGCTTTCCAACAAGACACGAATCACTAGAAATGGATTCGGAATGAAGGAGAAACAACAATTACAAGGTCAGGGGGTCTGCGACAATCATCTAGAGGGATAGAGTATGTAGAAGTGAAATCTCTACAAAATATGCAGAGTAGAGCTAGTAGGGGGTGTACTTAAGCAAGGGGCAAGCTTGTGTTGGAGTTAGATGTCTGCAGAAGCACGCGAACACACAATACTCAATGTATTACCACTAGAATGTACAAAGATAAGTAACTCGTTAAGGCTATAGGCGTATATATATGCCAAGGGGAAAAAACCTCCTAAAGAGGGAAAAAAGTGCCCCGGCGGTCCTAGTGTGTTCACACACATCACTACCTAAATATATCAACAAATCCCCCTGGGAGTGACGCGGTGAACAAGGAGCTTGCACTCATGTATAAGGAAGTGCCAAGCTATGTGGAATCAATCCACAAAAGGAAGTAAACCCAAAGCTTTGCGGAAAGCTTCAAACTTCTCCCTAGGTAGAGCCTTCGTGAAAAGGTCTGCAATGTTCTCCTTCATTGGAACATATGCCAAGTTGATCTCTCGAGCAGAGAACCTCTCCTTCAAATAACGATAATGCACCTCAATGTGCTTAGTGCGAGCATGGACCACAGGGTTCCTCGCAGCTTCCAATGCGCTCTGACTGTCAGTGAAGATGGTGGTGGCTCACCAACACCCAAATCAGCCATAAGGAATCTGAGCCACACACACTCAACAGTCGCTGTAAAAACTTCCCTATACTCAGCCTCACAACTGGAAGTGGCCACAGTAGGATGCTTCTTGCTCAACCAAGATATACATGTGCTACCAAGCATGAAGCAAAAACCACTAGTGGACACGCGAGTGTCATAGCAACCAACCCGGTCACTGTGAGAAAAAGCATGCAAATCTGGCGATAGTGATCCCCCCTTGGGATAAAACAATCCAAGGAGTCGTGTACCATTCAAGTAGCGAAAGATGCACTTAACGGCCTGCCAATGCTTGACACTTGGGCAACGCATAAACCTACTCATCTGTACAGGAAACTGAATATCTCGCCGAGTAATGCATAAATCAAGCGTCCAAAAGCATGCTGATAGACAAGAGCATCAAATGCATCTACAGCATCATGAAGACTCAATCGTAAACCTGTCTCCATAGGAGTGGCAATTGGCTTACACTCCTGAAGGCCAAAACATTGCAATAATGTGTCAATATATTTTGTTTGACACAAAGCTATTCCACCATCAACTTGCATAAACTGAATGCCCAAATAATGATAAAATGCCCCAAATCAGACATCTCAAATGAGGCATGCAATTTAGCCTTAAAATCAGCAATATGCATGTCATGAGGACCAGTAAGTAGCATGTCATCAACATACACAACAATGTTCAGAAGCACATCATTAACACGCTTAACATATAAGGTGTGCTTTCAATTGGACTTTTCTCAAAACCATGTGCAATGAGATAGGCATGTATATTTTCATACCAATGGTGCTTGCTTTAAACCATATAATGCTTCTTTAACCTGCACACCTGGTTTTCATGCCCTTTCCTCACAAAGCCATGGGGCTGAAAAACATACACTTCTTCATGAAAGTCACCATTCAGAAATGCTCTTTTAATGTCCAACTAATGTACATTCCAACCATGATGAGTTGCAAGTGCGCAGATGCTACGAACACTAGTCACTCGGCAAGTAGGTGCAAAGGTCTCATCAAAATCAATGCCTCTTTCCTGTGCATAACCCTTTGCAACAAGCCTAGCCTTATACCTCTCAACTAATCCATCCGGCTTACGCTTCAGCTTGTATACCTACTTAGTTCCAATGGCCTTCTTGCTAGGAGGAAAGTCACATAAAGACGAGGTACCATTCTTCATTATAGCATCATATCCAAATTGCATAGCAACCATCCAATTTTCTGAATTTTGTGCTTCATCAAACAAAAGAGGCTCCTTCTCATCACACAGACTAGAGCCAGCCATAGCATAGCAAGATGATGCAAAATAGGCACTATGAGAGCTTGAATGGGTACGATATGACATAGATGCATCTAATCTGCTGTCACGCAAAGTCTGCACCTTCCATTTTGACATAGTTTTTACCTCCTCAATATCAACTCTCTTATCAACAAATGCATCGTGTAGATTTGCATCAGAAATCGAATGATCTGCATCATCACATGAAATCTGTAAAGGCTGAGAAGTCTCCTCATTAGGACGAGCACTAGACTGTCCTTCTGTAAAAAGAGGCAACAAAGTATCATACATGTCTTTGGAGCTAAGAAATGTCTCCTTCGTACATGAAAGTAAAGGTTGAATAGCATCTTCCACAAAAACAACATCACGGCTAACCAAAATGCATTTAGTCTGTGGATAATACAGATAATAGCCTTTGCTTTCAGAACTGTACCCAATAAAAATACATTTTAGTGCTTTATCATCCGATTTCCTACGATGTTGTTCAGGCATTAATGCATGTGCCAGACAACCAAAAACACACAGGTGAGCAACAGATGGCTTACGACCATACCAAGCCTCATATGGAGTGATAGACTCCAATGCTTTAGTGGGACACCTGTTAAGTACATATGCTCCACACATGACACCCTTAAGCCAGAAAATATGTGGTAAAGCCTGACTCTTGACCATACACCTCGCCATCTCCATGAGTGACACGTTCTTCCATTCAGCAACTCCATTCTATTGAGGTGTATACGGCACTGTACACCGAGGTTTTGTACCACGTACAGCCAGAAATGCATTAAAGTCAGAAGACATATATTCCCCCCTTGATCATAACGGAGGGTGCCCATTTTACATGCGGACAGATTTTCAGCCAAAACCAAAAACTGTTTGGAGCACATAAACACTTCGGACTTTGCTTTCAATTGATATACCCATGCATGCCTAGAAAAGTCATCAATGAAAGTCACAAAGTAAAGATAATTTCCAAAAGAGGGTGTCTACATAGGACCATAGATACCACTGTGAACAAGCCACAATTTTTGAGTAGCTGGAACTGAACCATCTTTTGGAAAGGAGGTACGCTGAATTTTGCCCAAAATACAGCCTTCACAAACATGTTTTCTGGGTGCCTCAAGTTTGGACAAAGAGGACACCATTTCAGATTTCTACAGGCGTAGCAAACTAGCGAAATTCAGATGACCAAAGCGTGCATGCCAAAGCTTTGCATCTCACATAGCCTGAGAATCATGTATTGCACATGCTGAATCATTCACAGATCTTTCATAGTCTATGAGCTTGTATGTACAGCCCACGACATAAAATGCCAGAAGCAATAATCACGTCACCATTTGAAAGATCATGAACTGTACATCTGTCATCAACAAATTTCACAACCAAGCCAATCTTGGCTAAAGCTAAAACTGATAAGAGATTCTTCTTGATCCCTGGCACAAATAGAGCATCCGACAATATGAAAGAACTACCATCAGCCGTACTCAAAATGATCTTACCAACTCCCATGACAGGATAAGAGGAGTTGTGTAGAAGTGCTACAGATCTTTTTACAAGCTTTCGCTCCATATAAACTATAAAAAGTAAGAAATCATAGTCATAAACACTCAAGATTTCAATTACATTGCCATGGACTGCTCAAGGGTCCTTAACAAGAAGATTTTCTGTCACCTTGGATACCTCTCGGGATAGGGATTTACTAACATAGAATAGATATCATGGGTTTCGCAAAGAGTTATCCCTAAGGCTACATGTTAGAAATCAAGACAATGGCCACTCCATTTGAGAATGTGGATAATACAAAGCATAATGCACCACATGTTATGTATTATATGCCGCCTATAAACTAGTCAAAAAATTCGTTGCGACCATTTACTATGTGCTTGAAAGTGTTTCTTTGGCAAAAGCAAACACATTGATCTTCAGCTAGCTTTGCATGGAAATCAATCACACAAACAAGAAAGAATGAGGAGGCTTGGTATTCTTGATGTTATTACTCATATGCATGCACGTAGCTCTACACTTATAGGGAAATATTTGTAAGCTTCTCAACCCTAGGTTTTCATCATGCAAGCCATTGAACACGCAAAAGTTGCTAGGAGGTATTTTTTTAGTATATTTTGATAGTGACGTGTATGAAGTTTGAACACACTTGGGACTATCATAACACTTTTTTCCTCCTCAAAGACTCTCCTCTCAAGTCCCCTCAAGCATGTATGTACACTCATAACCCTAATTATCTACTTATCTTTATACATGCCACTATGTGTTGTGCCAACAATGTTTCTCTGGAAGTAATAATTTGCTCTAATACCAATTGTTGGATTTTGGGGATTGGGAATGTACGAAAAGAGCACAACGAAGTAGAAGACACTTAAGAGCATGCCACGGCCATACGTACTACAAAACTAGTTGATGAGTTCTACATAGCTCAAAGCTTGAATTGAGCTCATTTTGACCTTCAAATATACTCTAGAAACAACTCTGCAAGCAATTTTGTCATTTGTGACAAGTTTTGTTTACGTATTTGTTTGCATAATCAATTTTCTTCACCAAGGTACACGCACTGGTGATGGTTGAAAACAATGATGCAGATGTTGAGGATGAGTTCAATGGTGCCAACTACCCCATTAGGGGCCTACATGATGCCCTGTGTATTGGTTGCAAAGGGGATTGTGAAATATTGTGAAAGATATTGAAATACGTCCAATTAAACTTACAATGCTCTAAGTGTACCAGAGGGAGATGGTGTAAAAGTGTGTAGGTTGTAGTTATAATGCACTTCCTATTTCCAATCCTCTTGCAACTCTTATTTTGACTATGTCACCTACACCACTAATACCCAGGCCACTTCAAAGAAACACCAGTGGGATGTTAAAGATGCATAAGCACATGGATTAATTGTTTTGTCTATCAAGCATTCCATTACCCTCTTGGTTTTTAGGTTCAAAATATATAGAAACAAAGAGAAAATAGAGATACTATGAAGAGAAGACTCCACACGACAGAGATGTAAGAAGCCATAATCCAAAGATAATTTTAATATTCCTTGATTGAAGTTACATGATAGCATAAAAGGTACTCTTGATGTTCATGATGATGAATACAAGTTGTCCAATAACTCCAAAAACCTCCAAGGTTGAAGGATGATCTCCTCCTCAATAGATATAAGCTTCTTCACACTTGGATGATGATGAAGAAAGCACAACTCCACCTCCTTCAAGTTGAAGGGATCACCCATTAGCCCACGAAAAGAGCTCAAAAAGTGACGATAAAAAGTGTCCCAGGTATATGCTTCATATTGGCTTTGTTTGCCTTGAAATAGTTAACTATAAATAAATAAAAAAAAAGCAATTTCTATGTTTTGCGCAACAAATCTAGAGATCGGTTATTATTTTGTTGGTGTGCGCTTTTTTCACTTTCCACATGGCATAGATTTGAGCCATTGGATCATAATCAAGTTTATATAGGATTTCGCCGAGTGCCAATAGCTTTTCACACTTAAAATTTACTTTTCACAACAAATTGGAAATTAGGGTTTGCTTTTTAACCATGGTTTTGGTGCTAAATGTATAAGTATTATATATGCTTAGATAGCTCTCATTGAGCTCTACCACATTACGTAATAAACATTTTTTCATCATTTCTCACAAATGGAACCATTTTTTTTTCATTTCCAAGTCTTGATTATATCCATCTTGTTAACCTGTAGGTAGGATCCCTAGAGGACAGTTTCCCTATTTTGACATATTTTTTAATAATCCCCTCCTAACCTGACACGAGAGGAATATGCCTCGTAGGTATATTTGTTATTTTTTATAGTTATTTGTTTTAAGTACCTCTATAGTATTCACAGATCATGCAAAGTATCCACCAAGTTTCGGCAAACACAAGGATCTTTGACATGAAGAGCACTATCATAATTCACATCGCAAAGAGAACTCGCACATCCCCACCTCTTCTCAACCAAATACTACTTGGAAGGATAGAGACAACTATAGGGTACTATGTGATTAAATAGGATATAAACTCAAACATACTCCCAAGATTATGAAGGGTGGCCAATCCTTTTCAAATCAAGGTTATATGCTCTCATCTACACCTATTACACACACACACATACAAGAAGGTGTTACATTTACCACATGTTGATCTTGTATAAGTTTCTCCAAGTAGGGATAAACTCCCTCCTTGCTCATAAAAGCCTTCCTCCATGACAACCAAGACTTGTTTGCCAACTCCCATATATGGTTGAGTAACTAACTTCAAGGAGCACTAGAAGGTTGACTAGTGCTTGAACATCACTTCATAAGTACACATCCAAGAAGTAATGCTCTCCAAGCTGTTTCTGATTGTTCATTCCAGCAATCCAACAAATAACATAAGAATTTCAGCAAATATAAAATGTCCACCATTTTGTTGCTGCTATAATAGTTGCAATCTTCCTTGTTCTTCTTCAATATCACCCCTCCTTTAGTGCAACTCTCCAAAATAGTCTTCATCTTCTTAATATAGATTGAAGATATATACCTTCATAAGTTCACACTTATTCAAACTTATGGACTCAAGATAAAGAATGCAAACACACCACACAAAGAAAAACCAACAACCAAAGTGAGAGACTACACAAAAAAATAAGATCAATATATGTCATGAAAAATACAAACAAGTAAGAAAGCCAATACAAAATGAACAAGAATAAAAGATAATAGCCAAATTTCAAATTCAAAAATATAAATATAAAAAATAAAACAAAATAAATAAATAAAAAAATTTTAACAATAAGAAATAAAAAAGTAAATAAATTTTTTAATTAAAAGGAAGAAAATTTATATAAATAAAAGAATAAATAAAATAAAATTACTAAAAAAAATCCCAATAATATAGAGTCAAACACAAACAACATCCACAGATATAGATGTTATAAAATACTAGAAATAAAGATAACAAATAAGAAATTAAAACTTTAATATAAACCTATTTGATAAATATATTTTAAATAATAATGATAATAATAATAATAAATAAAAATAAAAGTAAAATTAATACTTAAGAAGAGAGACCATTAATAAAAATGGAAACAGGAAAATTTTAAAATTAAAGCTAAAAAATAACTGAATGAAAAAAAAAGAAACTATTTTCTAAATAATAATAAATAAACAAATAAAACAATAACAAAAAGTGCATATTCAACTTCTATGTTTGTTCAAAACAAGAAGTATCAGAATTCATAAATTTATACTCTTTTTTGGGCTCGAAAACAATGAGAGAAACCCTACACAACCCTTTATACAACTTTTGACTAGATCCAACTTTTTAAAGCCTAATTGTTGCAATCACCTCTTCCTCACTTGCTTTCACTAATTGTCTACCACATGCGCACGAGCATCTTGCTTCCGTAACTTCTTTGGAGCCCCATTCAGCTCATATCAATTTGAGATTGATTGGGGCTGGTTTGAGAGACTCTTATTGCATGAATCTAACTCAAGCTTAAAGATTTCATGTTGTGAATCACTTTTTGATGCATTGAAGTGAAAGAAGTGAGGAAGAGCTTCAATTTTTTACTCCTCATGCCCAAGCAGGTGCATCTAATGCTTACCCATATACATATTTTTCTCAACAATTAAAACTTCTATAGTTTCTCCCATTGTTAAAAAATGATTAATGATGTCAGTATGTATATGTTGAGTTGGAAACTCACTTAGGGCTTTTTTTTGCAAATTTTCAAACTTTATGCTTTTCTTATCAAGTTTATGTAAATTCTAGCTATTTTGGGTTTCAGTCCTAGATCTTTTGTAACAAACGTAAATTTATAATCATTTTGGCTAGAAAACTATTAAAGAAACCCTATACAACTTTTGCACAGATCCAATTTTTTTTAGCTTGATTGTTGCAATCACCTCTTCCCCACTTACTTTTACTACTTATCTACCACATGCACCATCATCTTGCTTCCATAACTTCTTCTTTGGAGCCCCATTCAGCTCATACTGAATCACTCTTTGATGTCATTGAAGTGAAAGAAGTGAGGAAGAGCTTCAATTTAGTACTCCTCATGCTCTTGCAGGTGCATCAAGTGGTTAGCTTCTCAGGAAAGAAGCTAGAGAGAGAAAGGTTTTGTGAAAGACTAAAGAGGAGGTTGCAAAGAAGTGGAAGAGCCAAAATTTCAAAACTTCCACCAAAACCTGAGAAAAAAAGATAAAACCTCAAAAAAGAAAGTTATAAGGACCATATGGTCATACAATGTCAAAGGAGCCAAGTGGCCGTCAGACATAAACATGAGTAAAATTGCTTATGAATTGGCCAATTTAACATCAAAAAATAAACTTCAGGTGTGTGACCACTGGCATGTGTGTGTAGTATGCATGTAATGTCTCCACTAGTGACATTGTATGGACATTATAATTTGTGTGTGTGTGTGTGTGTATTACGCATGTAATGTCTGTACTAGTGACATTGTATGTACATTATAATTTGTGTGTGTATGTATGTAGTATATATGTATGGTGTGTAGTATGTAATATATATGTACATTATAATTTATGTGTTTAGAATTTAGTATGTATGTAATATGTGTGTGTAGTATGTATATACATTTTGTGTGTGTGTACGTGTGTGTGTGTGTGTGTGTGTGTGTGTGTGTGTGGTATGTATGTATTGTCTGTACTCTGTATGTATTTTCTAGGCAAACCCCAAATTCACCCTTAAATGTGTATGTACTATGAAGTATGTATGTACATTATGTGTGTAGTATGTATGTAATATGTGTTGTAGTATGTATGAGTATATATGTATGTAATATGTGTGTGTAATATGTATGTATATGACATATGTATGTAGTATGTACTATGTATGTATTGTGTGTGGCAGTGCTGCATCGATTCGCGGACCGGAAGGGCTGTAAGAGTCATTCGGTTCGGTATGGTTCGGTGCATGCGGTCCCATCCGGTGCGTTTTGTTTTTTAATGCTTCAATGACTTAAGTTTGACGGGGCTGGAACCCTATCGTACAAAATTTTTGTGCGCCTCCTGAGATTGAGCACAACTCCCGAGCTAGAGAGAGTCCCTCTTACACCCATTTGCTCCCTCTCGTAGTTTCTCGTTCCCACCTTGGGTTTAGAGCCAGCCCGGTACCCGAGCCAACCCCGAGCCCGAGAGAGAGAGAGAGAGAGAGAGAGAGAGAGAGAGAGAGACCTCAAGCCAAAGAAGCCACAAAGGACCTTCCACCAACATTAAAGAACTTGCACTCTCTAGAGAGTCATAGCGATATTTAAGTTTTTAGTGCCCACTATCCTCTTGGATTTTTATCATCACCATGCTTCGTGGAATTTCTACTGTGTGGAAGGACTATACCTCGAGCCACTCACTTGCAAGTGCGGTAGGCTCCGGTTCCGACACACGTAGATGGGTGTGCAAGTATTGTGGCAAGACATATTGCACCACCACGTCGCACGACACGTCTCATTCGTCTTGTATCGGGATTAGGAGGGATGGGCATTGGGGCATGTATGGAGGTCCCCCAAGAGATTGCAGAAGCAGTGCAAAAAGAGAATAATGTTTCTCAAGCAGCTTCATCGGTCCGTCGACGTGATTCGGCGGCGGCTTCTGTCGATTTATTGGAGGAGGCCGAGGCAGCCATGGGAGAGAGAGGCCCTAGTAGTAGCACATTGAGAGGGAGAACATCTTCCCAACGTGAAGAGCATGAATCATGTGATGACCCGATAAGCGAGTCCTCCCAACGACCTAAGCAAAGAGAACTTCATTCATCTTTCTTATATGTTGGATTGCAAAAGCAACGACAAAAAGTTGCTGACATTGAGATTGAGCGCTGCATCTTAGAGTGCAACCTCTCTTTCAATGTAGTCCGTACATATGCATGGAAGCGAATGGTCAAAGAAATTGCTCAAGTAGGTCCATGTGGGAATTGGCATGGGGTGGATTACAATAGATTACATGGGCCTATGCTTGTTGAAGAGAAAGAGAGAATAGAAGTCCTCTTAAGCTCCATAAAATTGGGTTGGCAAGTATATGGATGTTCTATTTTGTCCGATGGTTGGAGTGACATGAGACGTCGCCATATCATCAACATTATGGTTTCATCTTGCTTGGGCACATATTTCTTGAGAGCCATAGATTGTAGCCAGGTAGGTACAAGGATCAATGGGGAATTTATCTTCGAGCATATTAAATTGGTCATACAAGAGGTGGGGGTAGAGAATGTGGTACAAGTTGTCACTAATAATGCCTCTAATTGTAAAAGGATGGGGGAGCTGCTTGAGAGAGAGTTTCCCACGATTGTTTGGACCCCTTGCACAGCTCATTGTCTTGACTTACTTTTCGAGGATATCGGAAAGTTATCATGGTTAGAGTCTATGGTTCATGACGCTAAGCGCATCACAACTTTCATACGCAAAAACCATCAAGCTTTGAGTATATTTAGAAGCTACAGCCAAAAAGAGTTGGTCCGTCTATCTAGTACCCGATTCGCATACATTTATCATGTTTTGAGTCGTCTATATGATTGTGTGGATCCCCTTCGTGTGACTACTATAGACATGAGATGGACGACTATGACACAGGGACAAACAGAGGTTGCAAGTTATGTGCAAAGGAAGATTTTAGATATGGACTTTTGGATGGAGATAATTATCCCCATTCTCAAGTTCATACATGTTGCACTTTGAGTTGTTGATATAGAAGAATCCACTATTGGCCTTGTTTATCATTTATACCAGCACATGCGACATGCCATATCATCATCATCGTCGTTATCGATCTCCAGGTATCTTACTTGTTTAATTTTATATTAAATTTTAAATTTATGATTCCATTGTATAGTTTTATATTTCATAATACATATTGATTATTTTTTCTTTTACGTTTGAAATTTGAACTTTGTTTTAGGGAAAATGATGTATTGCGGCTTGTTGATTCACGATGGGAGTATCTATCATGTCCCATTCATGGATTTGAAGCTTTTTTACATCCATATTTTAAAATTCCTAACTTGTGGAGTAATGGGACACTTCGTCATATGAAGGACTTATATATGGAGAGGATTTTATCTCCCGATGATCAGATTGCATTCGATGCCGATTTCTCTGCCTTTATGGGAAATATACATTGCATATGCTCGTACCACCTTCGTACAACTAGAGGTGACATCTCGGCCATTGGAATGGTGGAATCACTATGGATATGGCCATCCACATATGTCACGACATGCTTTGCAAGTCTTGTCTCAGGTATATATAATCATATATAATTTTTGAAAGCTATTATAATGGTGAATATTCAACTTTTGTTTACATGTGTCATATGAAAATTGAACATCGATGTAGGATTCATCTGCATCACCTTGTGAGCGTAATTGGAGCACGTTTTCTCTGGTGCACACCAAGCTCCACAATCGCTTGAGTGTTGCACAGCTAGAGAGAGTGGTCTTTTATAAGGCCAACTTACATTTATTACACAGCTTGAGGGATCTTAAAGGTCCTAGATAGGTATGTTTTCAGTTGATGAAACATGCAATAATATTTTTTTAAGTATACATATGTATTTTCTATTAATCAAATTTCATATATGTTCTAGGTGTTGCCTTCAGTATTTGAGACAGCTCTCCTTGCGGGCCGACATTCAGGTAGAGTCGTCTGTTCATGATAAACAAGACATCTATCGTATGTTACATTTGGCGCAGGAGACCAATGATCAACGAGTTACGAGAGCTCCCTCACAAACGCTATCTAGATCGAGTTGGAGACAGGCGCGGAGTGATGCTCCATCTACTAGCACTGTTGCACCTAGGGGGGAGGTGAAAGTTGCTCACACGTAGGAGAGGAGATCCAGTACCACCACAGGAGGATATACATGATGATTTACAGGATGATCCACTTGCAGATTTAGAGATTGATGTACCACTTCTAGATTATGAAGATGAAGGAAACCCTATCATTATGGATGCGGTTCCTTCATCAAAGTCTTCTTCATCAGATCCGTTTACCATGGATGATGCATAGGAGTTACTAGTTACTAATTCTTAGTAGACTTTGCTTATCGGTGAATTGTTGTTGTCTAGTTGTATTCCATGGACCAGGATCTATTATGTATTTGTGTGAGTCACTAGTTATGAGATGATTATGTTGGACAGTGGATCTTCATACATGATCATTGGTTATGATTTTGTATTTGTCATTGACATTGTATGTTTTATAATCCATGTGGTGGTGCTGACTCCTGATTTCTCTCTATTTTTGGTTATTGTCCGACAAGTTTTGGATTATCAATTCATATGGAACTTCGCTCTCACTTTGATATGTCGATTTTGTATGTAATATGTATGATGTTTTAAAAGTTATTATGTAATGTGTTTGAATTTTGAAATCTCATGTGTCTTGTAACATGTATGATGTTGTATATATAATATATATATATATATATATATATATATATATATATATATATATATATATATATATATATATATATATATATATATATATATATATATATATATATATATATATATAAATATAACGCACCTTACCTCGGAGGTAAGGTTCGATACCCCAACCTTAAACGCATCGAACGCACCGAACCGAACCACCTAACTGCCTTGGTGTGTAGTATGTATAATGTAATATGTACTATGTATGTAATATGTATTATGTATGTACTATGTAGATTACATGTGTAGTACCATGTATGTATGTATGTATGTATGTAATATGTGTGTAGTATGTAATATAGCATGTAGTATGTATGTATGTAGTATGTATGTAGCATGTATGTATGTATGTATGTATGTAATGTATCTATGTATAACATATGTATGTACATTGTATAGTAGTATGTGTGTGTAGTATGTATGTAAATTATATGTAATAATGTATGTGTGTGACATGTGTAAATCATATGTAATGATGTATGAGTGTGTTATGCATGTATGTATGTATGTAGTATCTATGTATGTATGTAATATACTAATAAACTAGGTTAAGCCCCCTTATTCTCATATATATACATACATATTTAGGGGGGGTGTGTGTGTGTGTGTGTGTGTCTATATATATATATATATATATATATATATATATATATATATATATATATATATATATATATATATATATATATATATATATATATATATATATATATATATATATATATATATATACACCCTTTCACTCGTTTCCGGTTTCTCCCCCTTTCCAAATTTGGGAATTCTGAAACTCCATTTCCAACCGGTCTGCTTCATATTTCTTGATTATGACTTCAAAGGAAGTAAGAAAATATACTAGAATTCCTCTTCAACTTGCTATGTGAAGTTTACTAAGAACATAGAAGCCCCAACTTTCTTGCACTGTTCAGCTTCATTGTTTAACCATGCACACATACTCTATTTGGAAAGGATAATAATACTATTAAGTCCCAACCTTTTACAAAGTATATGCATATTATTAAAATCATGAAAATTTATCAGTAAGGGTACATAAAATGGATGAAGACCAATCAATAGCACTTATTAACTGTATCTTTGTATAACTCTTAGCATTTGATGGCATAAACACAACCAAAATGTTCAAATCTGTCTCCTTACTTAAAAAGTACTTTCACGTATTAAGCAACACAAATACATAAACTTTGATTCAATAAATATGGAAAACAGTTCACTGTTACATCCATTATACTCTGCCACAATATGAATGATTCCTATTATTTTACCAATGATGATGAGTAGTAAGCACAATCTTTATATGAGCACCATGTGCTTCTGCTGCTTGTATCAGACGATCAGGCTCTACAGGATCAACAACTGCAGCATCACCCGATGAATCATCAATCAAGCTGTGGCATCAAATAAAATATGACTGTTATGAGAGAAATATAAATAATGGTGCAAAACACATACAAACTGACTAGCAACCACAGTAAATAGAAGCTGATATCGGAGAGAAAACATGGAATTATATTGAAATTCGATCATGCATGTGATTTTTGTTACATAAAAACAACCATTAATGCAAAAAATGCTGGCGGACCCAAACCCTCAAAAAATTCAGCACAATCTTTTCTAAGGACCTGACAAAAAACAAAAAAAGATTGAAACTGCTATACTATTGCTTCTACATAATATCCTGCATACACCTTAAACCGTTGAATTTGTATTAGGATTTGGTCATGTATGTTTAACCATTTTGTAACATCAAAACAACTTGTATTTCTAAGATTATTGAAGAAACTGCATTCTTCTAGACATTCAGCTCATAAAAACCTAGTGAAGATAAAGAATAATAAATTTTACTTTTTGGTTCTCCTTGGAACAAATACTTTTCTATTTATACATGATATCTGCATTCACCTTTAGCAAACCCCTTAAGAAAGCGTGCAGAGTTATTAGCAGGGCTGTCACCTTTATCAGCATTCTATTCAGAAAACATACCTATTCAACGTTCCTAAGTACTAAACATCTCACTTTCAAGATGTAGAAGTGAAAAATGGTGCAGGATTCTGGTCACTTTACAAGATCCCAATCCGGATTTGATCACGAGTCACAAGGGCTCACTTTCTCTGGGTAAGGACAGATCTCACCCAAGATGAGACAGTGCATACTATCTTTCGCTACTTCCTCCAAAGGGGCTCTTGATACACGACATCAGAAGCATAGCTGCAATGCAACACTTTGTGTAGTGTTTGCCACGTTCGCAATGGAACAGCATTGTGTTGAAAACAAAAAAGTGCCCCCTCACTCCCCCAAATGTCCAAAACAAGCTCAGGGGAGGGGGAGCATTTGCATCGAGTTAGCATTGAGTCCATTATGACCAACATCTTAACAAGCCTACAAGGTCATGAACCCAATGAGGAGGGGGGAAAGGGGGGGTCCAGGCGGGGGGGGGGGGGGGGGGGGGGGGGGGGGGGGGGGGGGGGGGGGGGACACACAGAGAGAGAGAGAGAGAGAGAGAGAGAAGAAAGAAAGTTATATTAACGTCTTCCGAAGGCCAAACTTGGCCTATGAGACAAAACCATGTACAACCATAGTAACCCATGTGTAGAAATAAAAACAAAAAATACTCACTACACAAAACTGTGTAGGCTGAAAAAGGCTTGAAACAACCAAAGGATAGTGTACCGGGTGATGAGGGGCTAGTGGGGGTTAAGTAGTGGTGCATGGGGAAGCATGGTCCTGACTCTGCAGATAATGACCACCTAATACAGGGGGGACCCATGGGGGGGAGTGAATATGTATATCCTAACTATTGAGGTTGTCTCCTCTCCACTTGTGTATCTATGTGTATCCATAGTAAAAGTGCGTCCCTATGGCTCTCTATCTTTGCCTTGAAACATCCTAAGTGTCTCTCACCTCGAGAGTCCATAATCTCCCATAGGGTGGGCTATCCTCTAAATAGGGTCTCATATCTGTCTCTAGACTCAGTGTATGCTCTGCATCAACATACAAAATGCTCCTCACTTTCCACCTCCTCTCTATATAGTTTGCAAACACGCTCTGCCTTGGGAACCCCCTGTGTCTCCAGCTCTCTATCTCCAGTTTGTGTGATGCCGCCTCAGCTGACCAATTGCCACCCGTGAATTGTGGGGCAAAAATGGTGAGAAACAGGTATCTATAGCATGACATCCTCCCCTCTAAACTAGATGATCTCCATGCTCTCTTGATGTAGACCCTCCATAGATCCTGTCCATAGTTGGAAAAATTCTCGCCTCAAATCCCTTGGAATGGTACGTAACATACGTACCGTACGCATATTGTACCTCTTCAGATGAATTTTTTTTTTAGTTCGTTATGTGCATAGTTGGTCAGGTACGATCCGTACGACAGGTTCGGTACGTAATAGTATGATGCCAGGTACGTACTAATCATGAGGTACGAATCCGTACGATATTAGTACGAATTTTTTTTTTCCCCATATTTTCATGTACGTGGGAGTGCACACATATGAAGGGTACTTTTTGCCATGAATATGCATAATATTGTATCTATGCATGAAGATAATGGTTCTCTAACTAGCATAGCTGCAAAACCAATGTATTTTCTTAATAAATTCAAGTCAAAATGGTCAAAATGGAAATTTTTTTTTTTGGTACCTATTGGTACGAATACGTACGAGTACGTACGGTACGAGAGGTACGTACGAATCTACTCGTACTGGTACGAGTACCAACTATGGTTATGTGAAGCATCTCGTCCATTCTTTGAAGCCATACATACAAAGATCCATAGTACATTGATGCATACAATCGCATAGATACATACATAGTACGTGGAATACAGCATGCACGTAACACACAAAGATAAATATACATTACATACATAAAAGCATGTACATATACATATCAGCCACTTGTAAACACATACATATTATGTCATTCATACATATATAGTAGTAAACTACATACATACATACTACTACCAACATACGTAAATACATTTTGTATTATTCATAACTACATGCATGCATAGATGCATACATACATATAGACACACATGCGCGTGCGCGCACACGCGCACACACATATATATGTATATATGTATATATGTATATATGTATATGTATATGTATATATATATATATATATATATATATATATATATATATATATATATATATATATATATATATATATATATATATATATATATATATAACGTACCGTACCGTACCAAATGAACCATACCACCTTGATCCTGTCTCAATACCAAATTCCCCTCTCTATGGGAGAGCTTAGAGTAAGGTGAGCCGAGGTCGTACTAAAAGGGTGGTAGGCGCTCCATATCTAGTCCATGTGCGCAAAAAAAGATCTGACATTTGAGTACCATGCATGATCATGTCCACTCTCATATCACTGCACAGTTGCCTCGAATGCTCTACGAGTGAGTCTTTCGTGGGGAAGCTCCCTCACCCTCTGAATGAAGCTTACTATTTGCGATAGTGCCTTGAGGACCATGGGTGGTGCAGCGAGCTATGCTCGGATGATGTCATGTGGCACGATCCACTTCCTACGGAATAAGCGTGAGATCATACATACCTGCGGTCTCTCAATATGTGCCCACTAGTCAGCAGTCAAACTTGGTGCCCATACCGCCATTGAATACATCAAGGCTGGAGTGACTAGTGTATCAAAAAGCCACCCTTTCGTGCAGGGTTTCTAGAAGTGTGCTCAATGGCACATGTGCTCTAGCGTGGCCAAGGCCGCATAACCTCGACTGAGTCTCTCAATAGCTGCTTGCCTCATGGTGAAAGGTCTTGGTAGGCTAGTGAAAGTGACTCACAAATAGACGTATGAAGTAACCACCTCGACCTTCCCTCCTGTTATGGTGAAAATGGTTGCACTCCTCACTGCACTGGATGTGTGAAAAATCATGACCTTGGTCTTGCCAAGGTTCATAGTCAAACCCCTGTGCATACAAAAATCATCCAAAACTCTGAGATGGTGTTGAAGCCCCTCAGGTGATTCTAAAATCAAAACAATATCATCCGCATATAATAGAATGTGAATTGGGGTACCTCCAAGGTCTCTCCCCTCCCTGCCTCCTCGTAGTATGTAGGCAGAGCTCTCATCAATGTAAAGCCCAAAAAGTATGGGGGAGAGGAGAGATAGAGAGAGACAGAGCAACCTTGCTTAACACCAATGGTGCTAGCAACAGGCTCTGAAAGATCGCTAGGGCAGCGGACTCGACCAGACACTTGCTCATAGAGAGCATAAATGGCCCAAGTCATCTCTGTCAGGATCCCAAGGCTCAGTAGGCACTGGAATAGCCCCTCACGCGGGACCGTATCAAAAGCCTTGCGGAAATCCACAAAGCAACAGTAAAGCCTCTTCTTCCTTGCCTTTGCCCCATCAATGAGAAAATGCCGAATGAAGACATGGTCAATAGTGGAGAAAGCCCATATGAACCCGGCCTTGCCTGGTGCTCGGAGCCCTCAGCCTCTTCATATGAGCTAAGCTCTATCCCAAGAACTGTTTCCATATAACTTGGCCATTGTGTGGCTAATCATGATGGTCCTATAAGTCCCTAGATCTAGAGTGTTGCCAGATTTGTGGATAGGCACGATAATCTCCTATGTCCACTCCTCTGGGAAGCCCTCCGCTATAGCTCGGTTGAAAACATGAGCGATCAACGGGACTATAGTGGAGGTTGTGTAGATCAGATTCTCACTCTGTAAACCGGTGTGGACGACTTCCCATCTGTGCAACATGCGGCATATGGCTCTCTCCACCATCATTGTAGTAAAGAAAGAGGAGTGTGTGGGCCGAGGCTCGGGTGGCTTTGGAATAAGCGGTTGTCCAGGTACATTATATAATCGCACTGCATAATCTCGCCAAATCCGTGGGTCTTCAATGGGTGTAGTTGAGCAAGGCTCGTAGAGAGTGCCCCATGTTGTCGCACTATCCCTTCTCATGAATAGATGATATAACTCGAGCTCTTGTGCCTCCTCGAATGCCCGTCGCTTTCGATGGGTTAGTGCCTTCATCTATCTACGGGCCTCTCTCTCTCTTCGTAATCTCTCCCAAGGCTCGCCGTGAATGTAAGCATTTGTAAAGCACTCTGCATTCGTCATCATACCAACTCTTTTGGGGTCTAGTCCCAAGAGGGGAGGTACGTCGAGAGAGAGAGAGAGAGTACTATTGCCTTCAGTGTGGAGCCTATCGATTGTGTCCCAAGCTCTAAATACTTTGAGCATCGTATCACAAAGAGAGAGAGAGAGAGAGAAAGAAGAAAGAAGAAAGTGTCTTTATGTCTATTAGGAGGCCAAACTCGGCCTATGAAACAAATCAATGTACATGGGTGTGTCTTCTATCAATCGGAAAAGATAAAAGTGCCAAAAAAACTGGTAAAGCTGATATAGATCTCCGTAATATGCATGTGGAGATACCCATGAAAGTGGGGGGGTGTATGGAGTGCTATATCTATGATAGTCTATATGCAAAAGGGTAGTACAAGCATGAGAATGCATACGAGGGACTAACTAGCTCCATCTTGTACTAGTGGGTAGGTGTAAGATGTGGTACAGAGGTGGAGGTGGATTTGGGGCCGCCCTGATGACTGCAGCAGGATCAACCATCCTTGACATCCTTGGCCAATTCCCAGTATGCCTAGACCTAAACAAAATTCTTGGAAGTGTGCGAGTAGTCAACAGAAGCTTGGGTCAAGTGGGAGCAAGGTGGTTAGGTCCGTAAGGTCCGTAAGATTCGGTGCAGGTAAGGTACAAGAACCGAATCTTACCTCAAGTTAAGGTTCGTAAGGTACGCTAGAGTGTGTATGTATATATGTTTATATATATATATATATATATATATATATATATATATATATATATATATATATATATATATATATATATATATATATATATATATATATATATATATATATATATATA
>CM035424.1:36890950-36898049 GCA_020310875.1 Ceratopteris richardii
AAAAAAAACATTTTATTTAAAAAATGTATTTAAAAATAAATAAAAAATAATAATAATAATAATAATAATAAACACACACACACAAAACAAAAAATAAATAAATAATAAAAATAAAAATAAAAAATAATTAAAAAATAAATAGTTAAATAATAAAAAATAATAATAAATTAAAAAAGAAACAAATATAAAATATAAAATATAAAATATAAATATATAAAAATGGAAATTACATTAAAAGAAAATAAATAAAAATAGTAATTCCATAAATAAATAATTTTTTTTTTAATATATATATATATATATATATATATATATATATATATATATATATATATATATATATATATATATATATATATATATATATATATATATATATAAGCAAATTAAACAAAAACAAAAGGAAACAAAAAGTGCATCGTCAACTTCTATGTCTTTCCTAAACAAGAAGTATCAGAATTAATCTTTATCATGCATAGCTTGGACAAATAGCTATGACATCCCTACTCACGTCATCAGTGCCCTAGAGTAGGTGCAGACTTTAATAAAGAGTCTTTCTAAATCAAGATCTCTAACAAAGTCAACAAACCGAGTCTCTAACAAAGTCAACAAAATCAAGACACACACACATATATATGTATGTGTATACGTGTACATGTGTGTGTGTCTATGTATACATGTACGTGTACGTGTACGTGTGTACGTGTGTACGCGTGTACGTGTACGTGTACGTGTACGTGTACGTGTACGTGTACGTGTACATGTATATATGTATATATATATATATATATATATATATATATATATATATATATATATATATATATATATATATATATATATATATATATATATATATATATATATATATATATATATATATATATATATATATATATGTGTGTGTGTGTATATGTACATGTATGTGTGCGTGAACGTTTACATATACATATACATATATGCATACGTATACATATATGTATATGTATATAGTATATGTCTATGTGTATGTACATTATGTATATGTATATGTATATCTATATGTAAATGTATATGTATATGTCTTTGGCACACCTACTCCCAGAGGTTATATGACGTCCGAGTGGCCACTCTCTTAGCTGGTGCCATATATGTATCCATGTATCGTGGTCTCTGAATGAAACCATCCGCTGTCAGAGTCAGGAAGTGCTCTCTGTAGTGTTGCCTCTTTGTGGGAAAAGGCTCCCGTGGTGCTATCCATGTCTCCCTGACGTGTATCTGTAGTAGGTCATGACGGATGATCCTATTCCTCTCCGAACGAGAGAGGGTGGCCACTGGGACACATCTGATCACCTCATTCACTATCCCACCCTTACCGATTGGAGCTGATAACGCATATCTTCCCCTATCCATTCGCGGCTCACCATGCATACCCCACCCCGTCACCATACAGCCACGAGCCCGTACCACCATTCACTTTAGACATGAGCTAGCACATATCTATAGCTCCCATGTTCGAGAGCGCATCTACTCCCTTGATCCCTGTGCCTCCTTGGACACCCTCACCGCCCTCTTCTCCTCGATCCTCCATACATCCGCTACGCTCAGCTTCCCATACACCACCCACAGCACTGCACATCCGACACGGCTGGGGCATACACCCCAGAATAGATGGTACGATGAGGAGTGTAGGCGACTATACCGACATCTCAGAGCACAGAGTATCTTGGGATCCATCATAGAGAGGGAGGCACGACGACAGATGCGAGCCCTCACACGCCGGAAGCGGCGAGCTTTCGAGGAGCGACAGGAGGCAGAGTTGATCGACCTTCTCATAAGTAGGGATTGTGCCACCGCGTGGAGGGCACTACGTGAGCCACGTCCACCTACACCCATAGCAGATCCTTCGACTTGGCAACCTACGCCCAGAGGTTATATGACGTCCCAGGACAGCCACCATTACCGATTCCTTCCACACCGCGTCCGGTGATATCCACCCTCTTCACAGCACGCATGGTACGACAGGCCATCCATAGGCTACAGCATGGCCGTTCAGCAGACCACACGGGGCTACAGGGAGAGCACTTTATATACGCAGCAGATGTAGTTTCCCACTTGATCGCCCATCTCTTCAACCGTGCTCTGGTTGAGGGATTACCCGACTCATGGACTATGCATACCATTACGCCTATCCATAAGTTCGGCGATATGATGGACCCAGGGAACTACATGACTATTATGATAGGCCATATCCTGGCCAAGATCTATGGGGCAGTACTAGAGGCAGAGCTCAGTACACACGTTGAGGCAGCGGGGATCAGAGCACCCGGCCAGGCAGGCTTCCGCCGCACTTTCTCCACCATCGACCACATCTTCGTGCTTCGTTGCCTGATTGAGAGCGCGAAGGCGAGGAAGCAGAGACTATACTGTTGCTTTGTGGATTTCCACAAAGCCTTCGACATGGTCCCTCGAGAGAGACTACTATGGAGGCTACAGGAGTTACAGCTTCCATCAGACATGCTATGGGCCATCCACGCTTTGTATGCACGAGTCACAGGCAGGGTACGCTGCCCCGGCGGTCTATCAGACAGCCTTGTTAGCACCATTGGTGTGAAACAAGGTTGCCCTCTCTCACCCACTCTCTTCGGTCTCTACATCGACGAGATCACAGAGTATATACAGCGAGCAGGAGGGCGAGGAGGAGACCTCGGAGGTACGCCAGTACATATCCTATTATATGCTGATGACATTGTCCTACTCTCAGAGTCACAGGAGGGGTTGCAGTCACATTTACAGGCGCTCGATACCTTTTGCATGGAGAGAGGACTCACAGTGAACCTTGGCAAGACCAAGGTCATGATCTTCCATACCTCCAGGACAGTACCCCATCGCGCCTCTTTCACAGAAGCTGGAGGACAGATAGAGGTAGTGGACTCCTACGTCTACCTAGGTATCACCTTCTCGGGCAGCACAGGGGTATTCTCCATGGCACAGGCTGCGAGAGATAGATTGACGCGAGGTTATGCGGCACTTGCAAGATTAGAGAGATGCTTCTTTCAGACACATTTTCAGGAGCCCCGGACTAAGGGGTGGCTCTTTAACACTCTAGTGACACCCGCATTGATGTACGCAGCAGCAGTATGGGCACCAGGGATCACAGAGGCGATGTGGACGCAGATTGAAAGGCCCCAGATCACCATGATATCACGATTGCTACACAGCAAGCCCTCCGTTCCACATGACATTATACGAGCTGAGCTTGGCACACCACCGATGCTAGTGGAGGCCCTCTTCCAGTTGGTGACCTTTATTCTGAGAGTCAGAGAGCTCCCCACTAGCCGACTCACCAGGCTTGCATTTGAGAGCTCTAGACATTTGGCACAGACAGGGCATGAGAGAGTATGGTATCCACAGACTTACCGATGGTTAGCAGACCGTGGCATGGGCATTACGGATCTCCCCCCTTTTTAGTATGACCTCTCTTCCCCCCACATTACCCTCTCTTGTTCGGAGAGGAATAGGATCATCCGTCAGGACCTACTACAGATACACGTCAGGGAGACATGGATAGCACCACGGGAGCCTCTTCCCACAAAGAGGCAACACTACAGAGAGCACTTCCTGACCGTGACAGCGGATGGTTTCATTCAGAGACCACGATACATGGATACATATATGGCACCAGCTGAGAGAGTGGCCATTGGGCAGCTCAGAGTATCATCACACCAGCTCGAGATTGAGATTGGGCGAGCCACACATACCCCCAGGGATGAGCGACTATGCAGGATATGTAGAGAGGAGGTGGAGGACGAGGAGCACTACACATGTAGATGCCAGGCATATGAGGACATCAGAGACCGCTACCCACAGTTCTTCAGGGGGCCTAGAGAGATCAGGGCTTTATTGGGGACAGAGGACCAACGCCCTCTAGGTCGTTTCCTAGTAGAGCTCCAGCACCGCCGCGCATCACTCCTCCAGCAGCAGATGGAGATACACCTGGCCCCCCCCCCTCAGACTTATATTACAGATTTTTTCAGACCCACATACACTCGAGGGCCAAGCTCAATGCGGTGTGTCACATTACACAGAGCAGAGGAGCTTAGACGACAGCGTCGACGACCGAGAGGAGAGCTCGTCCACATCAGAGAGGGATTCAGGCGATTCACGCACGCCATGACATGGAGATACAGAGACGTCAGCAGCGCACCCCTATCGATTTGGACGCCCAGAGCATTTTGAGGATCGCCATGATGCCTTACCCACCGATGCATTATATCCTACACCCACTCCAGGCATTTAGGGGGTTGTGATACCATCGAGCCTCCCCTCCCTATGCATATCATATTTGTATCTCACCCATTGAGCATATAGAGTGCATACCCATAGCACCCCACACCCTTGATGCCAGCTACTATCCCTCCTTTTATACCCGTTTGCAGTACTCACACTTTATTTTCGTTTTGGATCACAGTGGATTGGATCATACTGATGTATATGTTTTGTCTCATAGGCCGATTTTGGCCTCTTATAGACGTTAAAAAGTCTTTCTTTCTTTTCTCTCGTACCACCACCCCCTCGGTTGTCTTCCTTCAAGAAGCACTCAAACCACCACCGATGTACCACATACTACACCCACCTCCACCCATCACCAGTAGCTAGGGCGTTTTACTCACATTTTGGATCCCCCCATGTATTAGGTGGCCACTATCTGCAGAGTCAGAGCCACGTCTCCCCAAACTTTTCAAGCCCTATATAGCTTTGCGTAGCGATATACTTTTTATTTCATTTTATCTTCTACACAGGGTTACTACACTTGTACATGGTTTTTGTCTCATAGGCCAAGTTTGGCCTCCAGAAGACGTTAATATGACTTTCTTTCTCTCTCTCTCTCTCTCTCTCTCTCTCTCTCTCTCTCTCTCTCTCTCTCTCTCTCTCTCTCTCTCTCTCTCTCTCTCTCTCTCTCTCTCTCTCTCTCTCTCTCTCTCTCTCTCTCTCTCTCTCTCTCTCTCTCTCTCTCTCTCTCTCTCTCTCTCTCTCTCTCTCTCTCTCTCTCTCTCTCTCTCTCTCTCTCTCGGTGTCACCTTCTCGGGCAGCACATGGGTATTCTCCATGGCACATGCCGCGAGAGATAGATTGACACGAGGCTATGCGGCACTTGCAGGATTGGAGAGACACTACTTTCAGACACATTTTCAGGAGCCCCGGACTAAGGGGTGGCTCTTTGACACTCTAGTGACACCCGCATTGATGTACGCAGCGGCAGTATGGGCACCAGGGATCACAGAGGCGATGTGGGCGCGGATTGAGAGGCCTCAGGTCACCATGATCTCACACCTTCTGCGCAGCAAGCCCTCCGTTCCACATGACATTATACGAGCTGAGCTTGGCACACCACCGATGCTAGTGGAGGCCCTCTTCCAGTTGGTGACCTTTATTCTGAGAGTCAGAAAGCTCCCCACCAGCAGACTCACCAGGCTTGCATTTGAGAGCTCTAGACATTTGGCAGAGAGAGGGCATGAGAGAGTATGGTATGCACAGACTTACCGATGGTTAGCAGACCATGGCATGAGCATTACGGATCTCCCACCTTTTTAGTATGACCTCTCTTCCCCCCACATTACCCTCTATCGTTCGGAGAGGAATAGGATCATCCGTCAGGACCTACTACAGATACACGTCAGGGAGACATGGATAGCACCACAGGAGCCTCTTCCCACAAAGAGGCAACACTACAGAGAGCACTTCCTGACTGTGACAACGGATGGTTTCATTCAGAGACCAAGATACATGGATACATACATGGCACCCGCTCAGAGAGTGGCCATTGGGCAGCTCAGAGTATCATCACACTAACTCGAGATTGAGGTTGGGCGAGCCACACATACCCCGAGGGATGAGAGATTATGCAAGATATGTAGAGAGTAGGTGGAGGACGAGGAGCACTACACATGTAGATGCCAGGCATATGAGGACATCAGAGACCGCTACCCACAGCTCTTCAGGGGGCCCAGAGAGATCAGGGCTTTATTGGGGACAGAGGACCTGCGCCCTCTAGGTTGTTTCCTAGTAGAGCTCCTGCACCGCCGTGCATCACTCCTCCAGCAGCAGATGGAGATACACTTGACCCCCCCCCCCCCCCCCCCAATACTTATATTACAGATTTTTTCAGACCCACATCCACTCGAGGACCCAGCTCGATGCGGGGTGTCACATTACACACAGCAGAGGAGCTTAGACGATAGCGTCCACAACCAAGACCCCCATTCCGGAGAGCCCGTCCACATCAAAGACAGATTCAGGCGATTCACGCACGCCATGACATGGAGATACGGAGACGTCAGCAGCGCACCCCTATCGATTTGGACGTTCAGAGCATTTTGAGGATCGCCATGATGCCTTACCCACCGATGCATTATATCCTACACCCACTCCACGCATTTAGTGGGTTGTGATACCATTGAGCCTCCCCTCCCTATGCATATCATATTTGTATCTCACCCATTGAGCATATAGAGTGCACACCCATAGCACCCCACACCCTTGATGCCAGTTACTATCCACTCCTTTTATACCCGTTTGCGGTACTCACACTTTATTTTCCTTTTAGGATCACAGTGGATTGGATCATACTTGGATCATACTGATGTATATGTTTTGTCTCATAGGCCGATTTTGGTCTCTAATAGACGTTAAAAAGTCTCTCTCTCTCTCTCTCTCTCTCTCTCTCTCTCTCTCTCTCTCTCTCTCTCTCTCTCTCTCTCTCTCTCTCTCTCTCTCTCTCTCTCTCTCTCTCTCCTCTCTCTCTCTCTCTCTCTCTCTCTCTCTCTCTCTCTGTCTCTCTCTCTCTCTCTCCTCTCTCTCTCTCTCTCTCCTCTCTCTCTCTCTCTCTCTCTCTCTCATCTCTCTCCTCTCTCTCTCTCTCTCTCTCCTCTCCCTCTCCCTCTCCCTCTCCTCTCCCTCTCCCTCTCCCTCTCCCTCTCCCTCTCCCTCTCCCTCTCCCCCCTCCCCTCCCCTCTCCCTCTCCCCCCCCCCCCTCTCCCTCTCCCCCCCCCCCCCCTCTCCCTCTCCCCCCCCCCCCTCTCCCTCTCCCCCCCCCCCCCTCTCCCTCTCCCCCCCCCCC
>CM035424.1:36908049-36913049 GCA_020310875.1 Ceratopteris richardii
CCCCCCCCCCTCTCCCTCTCCCCCCCCCCCCCCTCTCCCTCTCCCCCCCCCCCCTCTCCCTCTCCCCCCCCCCCCCCCCTCTCCCTCTCCCCCCCCCCCCCTCTCCCTCTCCCTCCCCCCCCCCCCCTCTCCCTCCCCCCCCCCTCTCCCTCTCCATCTCCCTCTCCCTCTCCCTCTCCCTCTCCCTCTCCCTCTCCCTCTCCCTCTCCCTCTCCCTCTCCCTCTCCCTCTCCCTCTCCCTCTCCCTCTCCCTCTCCCTCTCCCTCTCCCTCTCCCTCTCCCTCTCCCTCTCCCTCTCCCTCCCTCCCTCCCTCCCTCCCTCCCTCCCTCCCTCCCTCCCTCCCTCCCTCCCTCCCTCTCTCTCTCTCTCTCTCTCTCTCTCTCTCTCTCTCCCCCCCTCCCTCCCTCCCTCCCTCCCTCCCTCCCTCCCTCCCTCCCTCCCTCCCTCTCTCTCTCTCTCTCTCTCTCTCTCTCTCTCTCTCTCTCTCTCTCTCTCTCTCTCTCTCTCTCTCTCTCTCTCTCTCTCTCTCTCTCTCTACCATTGACCACATCTTCACCCTGAGATGCCTGATTGACCAGGCAAGAGTGAGGAAGAGGAGATTATATTGCTGCTTTGTGGACTTCCGCAAAGCATTTGACACTATTCCTAGGGAACGACTCTTCAGACGACTACTTGATATCGGAGTTCCAGAGGAGATGATATGGGGGATCTACGCCTTATATGAGAGAGTATCTGGTAGAGTCAGATGTCCGGGGGGATTATCGGATCCGCTTGCTAGCATTATCGGGGTGAAGCAAGGATGCCCTCTTTCACCCACCCTCTTTGGTCTATATATTGATGAGATAGTGGACTTCATACAGCAGCAGGGAGGATATGGCATCGAGGTACATGGGTCCACTATTCATATTCTTTTATATGCTGATGATAATGTATTGGTTTCAGAGTCTGCAG
Organism: Ceratopteris richardii; assembly: GCA_020310875.1. Classification (NCBI taxonomy): domain Eukaryota; kingdom Viridiplantae; phylum Streptophyta; class Polypodiopsida; order Polypodiales; family Pteridaceae; genus Ceratopteris; species Ceratopteris richardii. The sequence continues at coordinate 36,909,002 of CM035424.1, forward strand.
CAGGTTTACAGCATCACCTACATGGTCTAGATGACTTTTGCGCATAGAGAGGTTTATCTGTGAACCTTGGTAAAACCAAGGTCATGATCTTTCATACATCAGCACAGGTACGCAGGCATAGTTTGTTCACAGCAGCGGGTGGACCGATCGAGGTGGTTGGATCATATGTTTACTTGGGAGTGACATTTACAGCAGCTTCAGGGGTCTTCTCTATGTCTCAGGCAGCCCGTGACCGCATCACACGTGGATACGCAGCACTAGCTCTCATGGAGAGACAGTGCCACCAGGCATATTTTCAGGAGCCCCGCACAAAGGGGTGGCTCTTCGACACCTTGGTTACGCCAGCGCTCATGTATGGGGCAGCCATTTGGGGGCCGGGATTAGCTACATCAGTATGGACAGCGTTGGAGAGGCCACAGATTCTCATGATTGCCAGACTTATCCGCAGCAACCCTTCAGTACCACATGATATCATTAGAGCAGAGCTCGCTGCGCCACCGATGCTAGTTGAGGCACTGTTCCAGACAGTATGCCTATTACACAGACTTCGGAGCATGGATACAGAGCGCATGGCTTATCGTGCTTTCCAGGCATCACGTGATATGGCATTGGCAGGTGACACCTCCTCGTGGTATGCACAGACACGAGACTGGCTGGCCCACCATGGTTTTGATATAGACAGGCTACCACCACTACAGTACGACTTACATGCACCCACCTATTCTCTCTCCCATCAGGAAAGGAATAGGGTCATTCGTCAGGAGATATGGCATACATACATACAAAGGACATGGGTGTGCCCTAGAGATACATTGCCTCCGAAAATGCTCTATTACCGTCAGCATTTTCTACATATATCGGGCAAGGGCTTCATTGAGATTCCGCGATACATGCAGACATACCTACCCCACCACCTTCGAGTTGTCATTGGGCAGCTCCGGGTGTCATCACATCAGCTCGAGATTGAGAGGGGTCGGTCTAGGGGAGTCCCCCGAGAGGAGAGGTGGTGCCCAGTATGCCAGACAGAGCTAGAGAGTGAGGAGCATTTTGTTGTCAGATGCCAAGCATACTTAGACCTACGTGCACAATTCCAGATAGAGGAGTCACTCCAGTTGTGCATGACTATGGGAGACCAGCGGCGGTTGGGACGCTTCCTCATAGCGGCATAGAGGCGAGAGCAGTCACTACAGCCACACATCAGACACGGAGGAGTATCCAGCAGACCATTACTCAGTTCTTTCAGCAAGCTCAGTTACACCAAAGAGGTCCATCTAGAGGGCTTACGCTCCACCAGGCAGCAACACAGAGAGCACGACGTCGACCACGCATGGTTGGATATCCTCGACCACGACTTTATGGGGAGGATATCTCACGCATCAGGACAGCCTATGACCACATGATGGAGCAGAGGCGTACCACCACCACCTGGGTTGTCTTCCTTCGGAAGGCACTCAGACCAGCACCGATGTACCACATACTACACCCACCTCCACCCATCACCTGTAGCTAGGGTATTTTACTCACTCACATTATGGGCCTGCCATGTATTAGGTGGCCATTATCTGCAGAGTCAGAGCCACCTCTTCCCAGCCTTTTCCAGCCCCATATAGCCTTTTCCAGCCCCATATAGCCTTTTCCAGCCCGATATAGCTTTATGTAGTAAGTACTTTTTTCATTTCATTTTCTGCACAGGGTTACTACACTTGTACATGGTTTTGTCTCATAGGCCAAGTTTGGCCTCAAGTAGATGTTAATATGACTTTCTTTCTTTCTTTCCTCTCTCTCTCTCTCTCTCTCTCTCTCTCTCTCTCTCTCTCTCTCTCTCTCTCTCTCTCTCTCTCTCTCTCTCTCTCTCTCTCTCTCTCTCTCTCTCTCTCTCTCTCTCTCTCTCTCTCTCTCTCTCTCTCTCTCTGTGGATTTCCGCAAAGCCTTCGACATGGTCCCTCGAGAGAGACTACTACGGAGGCTCCAGGAGTTACAGCTTCCATCAGACATGCTATGGGCCATCCACGCTTTGTATGCACGAGTCACAGGCAGGGTACGCTGCCCCGACGGTGTATCAGACAGCCTTGTTAGCACCATTGGTGTGAAACAAGGTTGCCCCCTCTCACCCACTCTCTTCGGTCTCTACATCGACGAGATCACGGAGTATATACAGCGAGCAGGAGGGAGAGGAGGAGACATCGGAGGTACGCCAGTACATATCCTATTATATGCTGATGACATTGTCTTGCTCTCAGAGTCACAGGAGGGGTTGCAGTCACATTTACAGGCGCTCGATACCTTTTGCATGGAGAGAGGACTCACAGTGAACCTTGGCAAGACCAAGGTCATGATCTTCCATACCTCCAGGACAGTACGCCATCGCGCCTCTTTCACAGCAGCTGGAGGACAGATAGAGGTAGTGGACTCCTACGTCTACCTAGGTATCACCTTCTCGGGCAGCACAGGGGTATTCTCCATGGCACAGGCTGCGAGAGATAGATTGACGCGAGGTTATGCGGCACTTGCAGGATTGGAGAGACGCTGCTTTCAGACACATTTTCAGGAGCCTCGGACTAAGGGGTGGCTCTTTGACACTCTAGTGACACCCGCATTGATGTACGCAGCAGCAGTATGGGCACCAGGGATCACAGAGGCGATGTGGACACAGATTGAGAGGCCCCAGATCACCATGATATCACGCTTGCTGCGCAGCAAGCCCTCCGTTCCACATGACATTATACGAGCTGAGCTTGGCACACCACCGATGCTAGTGGAGGCCCTCTTCCAGTTGGTGACCTTTATTCTGAGAGTCAGAGAGCTCCCCACTAGCCGACTCACCAGGCTTGCATTTGAGAGCTCTAGACATTTGGCAGAGACAGGGCATGAGAGAGTATGGTATGCACAGACTTACCGATGGTTAGCAGACCATGGCATGAGCATTACCGATCTCCCCCCTTTTCAGTATGACCTCTCTTCCCCCCACATTACCCTCTCTCGTTCGGAGAGGAATAGGATCATCCGTCAGGACCTACTACAGATACACGTCAGGGAGACATGGATAGCACCACGGGAGCCTCTTCCCACAAAGAGGCAACACTACAGAGAGCACTTCCTAACTGTGACAGCGGATGGTTTCATTCAGAGACCACGATACATGGATACATATATGGCACCAGCTGAGAGAGTGGCCATTGGGCAGCTCAGAGTATCATCACACCAGCTCGAGATTGAGATTGGGCGAGCCACACATACCCCCAGGGATGAGCGATTATGCAGGATATGTAGATAGGAGGTGGAGGACGAGGAGCACTACACATGTAGATGCCAGGCATATGAGGACATCAGAGACCGCTACCCACAGCTCTTCAGGGGGCCTAGAGAGATCAGGGCTTTATTGGGGACAGAGGACCAGCGCCCTCTAGGTCGTTTCCTAGTAGAGCTCCAGCACCACCGCGCATCACTCCTCCAGCAGTAGATGGAGATACACCTGCCCCCCCCCCCTCAGACTCATATTACAGATTTTTTCGGACCCACATACACTCGAGGGCCCAGCTCGATGCGGGGTGTCACATTACACAGAGCAGAGGAGCTTAGACGACAGCGTCGACGACCGAGACCCCTTGTCCGGAGAGCTCGTCCACATCAGAGAGAGATTCAGGCGATTCACGCACGCCATGACATGGAGATACAGAGACGTCAGCAGCGCACCCCTATCGATTTGGACGCCCAGAGCATTTTGAGGATCGCCATGATGCCTTACCCACCGATGCATTATATCCTACACCCACTCCAGGCATTTAGGGGGTTCTGACACCATCGAGCCTCCCCTCCCTATGCATATCATGTTTGTATCTCACCCATTGAGCATATAGAGTGCATACCCATAGCACCCCACACCCTTGATGCCAGTTACTATCCACTCCTTTTATACCCGTTTGCGGTACTCACACTTTATTTTCCTTTTAGGATCACAGTGGATTGGATCATACTTGGATCATACTGATGTATATGTTTTGTCTCATAGGCCGATTTTGGTCTCTAATAGACGTTAAAAAGTCTCTCT
>CM035424.1:36920549-36923049 GCA_020310875.1 Ceratopteris richardii
AATCTACCTAGAATTCCGCTGAGAATAAATCACTCCTGGATGCATACTTCTCTGTTCAAGTCTAAGGTACAGGATCTTATTCAGCTAGTGCTTTCTTTGAAGGTATCTGCGTGTATGAAATGGGAGTATTTTGTTGAAAATTTGCAAGTTGTGATTAGAGATTGTGGGAAGTATTTCTCTAAAGTCCTTAACTCTGCTAAATGTGAAGCTCAGCACATTATATTTACTATGACAGAGAAGGTTGACGCTGGGATCATGCTTTCTGATAATGAATATGCCCATCTTTGTAAGGCATATAAATGCTTGGAATTCATGGAGAATCAAGCTATCCAATCTTCAAAAGTGAAAGCAAGATGTATGGAAGTGAATGATTTACATGCAAATTCTAAATGCTTCTTTGACTTTTTGCGAATTAAGCGTCTCAAGGATACGATTTCTCAACTTCACATGCATGGATCGGTTCTCACTGATGGGAATTCCATGGCAGCAGCATGTTCAGAGCATTTTAGAAAGTTGTTTGCAGCATCATATAGATCATACGAAGCTTGGTTTGACTCTCTTCATGAATCTTTGAGGTACACCCCTCAAAATGTTGATTCTCATATGGCAGCTTCTTGTGAAAAGAGTATCTCAGAGGAGGAGGTTTACATAGTACTTAAATTTCTAAAGAATGGTAAAGCTCCAAGTTTGGATGGCATCACGAAAGAATTTGTTTTGGTTTTTTGGCCTTCACTCAAGGATCTTGTTCTTCAGGTCTGTAATGAAATATGGAGGGATCAAAATATGTCGTATGCTTTTAAGTTGGGAAAGATTAAACTCATTCCAAAGCTGAACATTCCCAAATGTATTGGAGATTGGAGACCGATTACAATGATGAGCATTATTTATAAAATTTTTGCCAAAATTTTCGCATTGAGGCTCAAATATATCGTTCATAAGGTGGTCCATCCAACGCAGATCGGGTTTATACATCAAAGATCTATTTATGATAATATTTTTCTCACGCAAATATTAATGTATCATGCAGCAGCAACTAATCAGGAAGCAATTGGGATGCAAATCGACTTTGAAAAAGCATTTGATCTAATTAGATGGGATTTTATTGCTGTCGTACTCCAAAAACTGGGATTTGGTGAAAGATTCTGTAGATTGATATACATACTAGCCCAGGGAAGTGCTTCTTGCGTTGAGATAAATGGAAGGCTTTCTGAACCCTTCATTATTGAGCGCTATGTGCGTCAAGGATGTCCTTTAAGTCCGCTTTTTTATGCTTTAGCGTCGTCTCCAATGTTTTATCTTAATGAATTCGCAATGCATCTAGGGTGTGTCTATTCATGGGATTCAACAAATTGCTGTGGGCTTTGCTGATGACACATTTATTTTCGCGAAGGCCGAAGAGAAGAATATCCGAAATATATTGGACTCTTTAACTCCTTTTTCGGAAGCGTATGCATTGAAGATTAATATGAGGAAATCGGCCATTTGCATCACATTTCCAATCTCTTGAATGGGATGGTCCTAAGATGGATTGAGGTACTAATTTTAGACATTTGGGTTACCCCTTAGGCATTGGAGTTCCCACTAAAGATAAAAGTGAGTGGGTGCTTCGTAGAATCAGAGGAAAAATGGCTAAGTGGTTTCCCTCACAATGGCCATTGTATGCAAGATTAAGGATTGTGCAAGCCTTCATGCAGCCCTACATTATGTATTATTTGTTGTTGATGGATTGGAAGAAAACTCACTTGGATACCTTTGAGAGCTTGGTAAAGAATTTCCTCTGGAACAAAAAGCATACTCGGGCATTGGTGCTCTCCTCGTGGAAATATATATGTCAACCAAGAGATAGAGGTGGCCTTGGAATCTTAAATCTGCACAATCATTTAATGGCCAGAAGAGCAGCATTCTTTATGCGTATTGCCTCCTCTCAAAAACCTTTCTGGGCACCTATTTTTTGGAAACTTGTAGAAAATGCAGAGGTGAAGTTCAGGGGATTATGGAAACTCGATAAGTGGAAAAAGTTTTTCTCACATGCTCCTTTACAAACTTCCTCATGCACACTAAAATTTTTGATTCATCATTTCAAGTTTGTACTCTCCACTTTGAAATGGAATGGAAGACAGCGTTATGTTGGTAATTCCCTTGCTTCTTTGTCGCCATTCTGGTCGTTTCTGTCCAATCCGCCTATTGCGTATTCCTTGGGAGCAGCAGCAAGATATTTCAATAACAAAGGCATTGATTCCATTGCAAAATGCTATAATTCTAAATGGGAGATTTTGTCCTTCCCCGAGGTTCGGAGACTTTATGCAGTAGGAGCAGTATATAGATCTAAATGGTTCCAAGTAGTATCTTTATTGCATAAATACCAAATGCCCCTCTCGCTTGATGCATCGGAACCATGGAGGGATTGGTTGTTTGCAAAACATACTAGATGGTGGGTGGGCAAATCGAATATGTATTATCGTGTGTTAATTGCTCCTGATAGTATTGTTCAGCAATGCAA
>CM035424.1:36928049-36948049 GCA_020310875.1 Ceratopteris richardii
GTTCGTCCGCCTCAGACAGCGCCCCGCCCGCTTGGAGTATGGGCCGAAGACATACCCTCCCCCATCAGCGTGACCACCCCATGCCTAACCCTAACGCTAGCCCGAAACTAGCCCAAACCCTTAACCTAACCTAACCCTAACCCTAAACCGAAACCCTAACCCTAATCCCTCGAAACCCTAACCCTAATCCCTCGAAACCCTAACCCTAATCCCTCGAAACCCTAACCCGACCTTGCCCCAAAAAACCTAACCCTAACCCTAACCCCAAACCCGACCTTGCCCCAAAAAACCTAACCCGACTAATAACTGTTTCCTACAGTTATTAGCCACTCCCACCCTTGTTCCATCGCGCATCGGGCGCGCTCCCGTCTTCATCGCAAGTCTTTAGGCTCAGTACTCTGAGCATTCTTTCATCTTCGAATGCAATGAGCGCTACGGCTAAGAAGGACGATTTGACAAAAATGGAGGACAAACTGACCATAGCTATCAAAGAAAACAAGAAGATGGTGGACTCCACTATCACGGCCATCATCAGCCGCCTCTCAAAGCTCGAGAAGGAAGTAGAAACATATCATAAGGAGAGGGAAGCATGGCAAAAAGAGAAAGAAGAATGGACTAAGGAGAGGGCAAACATGAAAGAGGAATTGGAGCTCCTCAAAGCTTCAATGGTCTCTCTTACACCCGAAGAGGGAGAGATTAATATGAACAAGACAGAAGCTCTCAAAGAAGAACTCACCAAATCCTTGACCGAGAGCATGGAAAACAAATTAGAAGCTACCAAAGAAGGGTGGATCGACATAGTGAAGAAGAACATCAAAAAAGAAGCCAAAGAGAAAGCACAAAAGGAAGAAGCCCTCATCGTGCACACCACTATTGAGGAAGAAAAGATGAGACATGCCCGCCGTCTCAATGTACGCATCACGGGCATTGAAGAAAAAGAAGGCTCTACCCCCGAGTCCGATGGGAAAACACTATGCAAGATACTCAGCTACAAAGAGGAGTCCCCCCCATTCATCAAGTCTTGGAGAACGGGACGAGACCCCACGAAGAAGAGAGCTCTCATTCTACACTTCCCTTCCGAAGATATAAGATCTACTTTCCTACGCAGGAGGGTGATTTTGAGAGCACTTGATGGCCCCCCCATCTACCTTGACGATGATCTCACACCCATGCAGGTAGCACACCGTCGTGCATGCATGCCGAGAGTACATCAAGCTCGCAAAGAAGGAAAGAAGGCTTCATACAGAGATGGTCGTATCATCATTGATGGCAAGGCCATCCCATAGGGATTCGCGGCCTGTGAGACACTCGAGGAGATACACCTTGCAGTTTGGAACTGCAATGGAGATCTATGGACACACCCAGAGAGATTGGAAGAGGTGCGCAAAGACAAAGACATCATTATGCTCACAGAGACACATGAGAGCCCGAACCGGGGCCTACCTCGTGTCCACGGTTTTCAGTGGGAGTCCACATACAGAGAGTGTACACGTCAGCACACCACCCGAGGATCAGGAGGAGTAGCCATACTCTTTAGAGATGGACTTCAGAGCAGGATACAGATAGTCGCACGTGATTCACAGGCCAGATATCTTTGGATTCGACTCCAGCTCTCGCAGGAGCGGGTCATCTTCATAGCATTATGCTACTTTGCTCCTTCTAGCTCGCGTTTCGCTATCATAGATCGAGAGGAGGACTCACCATACACTTGCTTGTCACAAGAGATTACAGAGTACTCTGCATTAGGGGAAGTCTTCCTTATGGGAGACTTCAATGCCAGGACAGGCAATGATCAGTGTGAGATATTTGACCCAGAAGACCCGGAGATACTACATACCATAGAGGATGAGTCTACAGCTCGAGCTTCAGCTGACCCTACACACACTCACTATGGCACTCACCTACTCAGACTAGGCTCTCGACATAATCTCGTTATCTATAACGGGATGACTCAGTGGCCTACCTCAGGAGGATTGACATGCATACCACACTCAGTCACAGATGGCGGGGGAAGTACAGTAGATTACGTCATGGGGTCCAGAGAGGCCATCCACCTACTTACCTCATTCACCATCCCACCCATACCCATTGGGGCCGATCACACATACCTCGCACTCTCCCTGAAGGGAGACACCCCTACACGCATACCCGCAGCACGCATCCCACACACCACCATCCACTTCACACACGAGCTAGCTCACATATATGCGGCTCGAGTCGAGCAGGGTCTTCTCTTACTTCATCCTGACACTCCACTATCCCTACTCACCTCTCAGATAACATCAGTTCTTCAGACATCAGCCATCAGCTCCTTCCCACACACCATCCATTCTCGTCACACACCTCCTCCCGGGACTATGCCACAACATCGTTGGTATGATGAGGATTGCAGAGATCTTTACCGCCGACTACGAGCTCAGCGAGCATTGGGAGAGATCACAGAGAGAGAGGCCAAGGGACAGATGAAGACTCTCACACGTCGAAAGAGGCGAGCCTTTGAGGAGGCACAGGAGCTTGAGCTATACCATCTCTTTATGAGTATGGACAGTGCTGCAGCATGGCGCAGCCTACGAGAGCCACGCCCGACCACACCTATTGGAGACCCACACACATGGCATGATTATGCTCAGAGGTTATATGAGGTACCTAGGCAGCCTCCCATTCCCCAGCCACTTGAGCCTCGCCCTACTAGTTCTTCTCTCTTCACAGCAAAGATGGTTGAGAGGGCCATACGACGACTTCGACATGGACGTTCGACAGACCACGCAGGATTGAAGAGCGAGCATCTCATATATGCAGCCTCTACTATAGCCCCGTTGATTGCACATGTCTTCAACCGGGCTATAGGAGAGGGCTTCCCAGAGGAGTGGACTAGGCACACCATTGTGCCTATCCACAAATCTGGCGACACCCTGGATCCAGGGAACTACAGGACCATCATGATTGGCCACACCATGGCCAAACTATACGGTGCCATACTTGAGGCAGAGCTCAGTTCATATGCAGAGACTGAGGGGCTACGAGCACGAGGCCAGGCAGGTTTTCGACGAGCTTTCTCTACTATTGATCACATCTTCATTCTGCGCTGCCTCATTGATGGGGCAAGGGTGCGGAAGAAGAGGCTATATTGCTGCTTTGTGGACTTCCGCAAAGCTTTTGATACAGTGCCGCGAGAGAGGCTCTTCCAACGCCTCCAGAGCTTGGGAGTACCATCAGGGATGATTTGGGCCATCTATGCACTCTATGAGCAGGTGACTGGGAGGGTACGGTGTCCAGGAGGTATGTCTGAGGCCATTGCTAGCACCATCGGTGTTAAGCAAGGCTGCCCACTCTCTCCCACTCTATTTGGTCTCTACATTGACGAGATTGAGGACTACATTCTCCGAGCTGGAGGAGAGGGTGCAGACCTCGCAGGTACACATGTCCACATTTTATTATATGCCGATGACATTGTCTTGATTTCAGAGTCACCCGAGGGATTACAGCGCCACCTTGAGGCCCTGGATGAGTTTTGTACACAGAGGGGCTTGACAGTAAACCTTGGCAAGACCAAGGTCATGATCTTCCACACCTCCCCCATGGTGAGGAATGGAGCAGGATTCAGAGCTGGTGGTGGACAGATTGAGGTGGTCACTTCCTATGTCTATCTCGGAGTCACATTCACGAGCTTGCCTGGCCCCTTCAGCATGAGACAGGCAGCCACCGATAGACTCACACGTGGATATGCAGCTTTAGCCATGTTAGAACGGAGATGTCACCAAGCACACTTCCAGGAGCCCCGCACGAAGGGCTGGCTATTTGACACACTGGTCAGACCAGCTATGATGTATGCTGCGACGGTTTGGGCCCCAGGTCTCACAGTCACCCAGTGGAGTGCGATCGAGAGGCCACAGGTACGTATGATCTCGCGATTATTTCGTGGGAAACAGTCGGTGCCACATGACATCATCAAGGCAGAGCTAGCTGCACCACCCATGGCAGTAGAGGCACTATTCCAGACTATCTGCTTTATTCAGAGGATTAGGGACCTCCCTACAGATAGACTCACACACAGAGCTCTTGAGGCATCTATACAGATATCAGAGTTAGGATATGAGAGAGCTTGGTACACTCAGGTTAGAGTCTGGTTTGATAGTCATGGACTTGATATGGACAGATTGCCGCCTTTTCAGTATGACCCAGACTCACCTCACATCCACCTCTCTCGTCGTGAGAGGAATGTTGTGCTCAGACAGGATCTCTGGCAGCTCTACATTAGTCAGACATGGCACACACCACACATGGGATCGAGACTATCGCACTATCGAGACCAGTTCATAGACATACTAGCTGACGGTTTCATCCAGCGACCACGCTACATGGATACTCACATGCCTCATAGCTTGAGGGTAGCGATTGGCCAGCTGAGAGTCTCATCACACCGACTCGAGATTGAGACGGGCAGAGCCGCAGACATTCCCAGAGAGGAGCGGATATGCAGAGTATGCAGAGTAGAGATGGAGGATGAGGAGCACTTTGTATGCAGATGTAGCGCATATGATGGCATCAGAGGCAGATACGAGACTCTGTTTGCAGGGCAGCCCACCCTCCGAGAGATCATGGACTCTAGAGACCAGCGACAGTTCGGGCGATTCTTACTAGAGATACAGAGTCACAGAGATTCCCTACTCCAGCCTACTGTAGCACTCCATACAGGAGGGAGACAGAGTCAGCTCACTGACTTCTTTATTCCACGACGTGCTGCAGCCCTCCCCCCCTCAGCCCACATACCGAGCGGGGTGACTCTTCAGCAGGCTCAGATATCTCGAGCTAGGAGACGACCCCGTGCTATAGGATATTGGGCCCCGAGACTTCACCGACACCAGATTGCGGAGATCCAGGCTTGTGACCATCGCGCCATGGAGGAGAGACGATCCCAGATGATGGCCGATCCCGTTGCAGCCATCAGGGTGGCCCTGACTCCACCTCCACCTATGTATCACATATTACATCCCACCCACTAGCACAGGATGGAGCTAGTTAGTCGTTTTAGATGCATTCTCATGGTTGTTGTACTACCCTTTTGCATATAGACTATCATAGATATCGCACTCCATACACCCCCCACCACTTTCATGGGTATCCCCACATGCATACTACGGAGATCTATATCAGCTTAACCAGTTTCTTTTCAGCACTTTTATCTTTTCTGATTGACAGAAGATACACCCATGTACATCGATTTGTCTCATAGGCCGAGTTCGGCCTCCTAATAGACGTAAAAACACTTTTTCTTTTTTTTTTCTCTCTCTCTCTCTCTCTCTCTCTCTCTCTCTCTCTCTCTCTCTCTCTCCATGGCTCCCAAGTTGGAGGAACAGCTGGCCACCTTAGAGCATATCCTCTGAGAGTTAATAGGAAAACAGAAGAAAGGAGATTCTGCACTGAACGGGGTTACCCGCAAAGTTGCCGCCCTCGAAGCAAAGGTGGCAACCTTGGAGAAGGAAAACGAGTCCCTTCGGGAAGAGCTTCTTGCTACCCGCAAGCAGCACTCACGGGACCAGGAGGAGTTGTACACTGAGCTTACTAAGATGAGAACGAAACTGGACAGCATACGCGAGGAGGGGGAGATCGCCCCTCAGTTAGAGGACATTCGGGTGACTATCAAAAAGGAGTGCATGGAGGTGGTTCAGAGCGAGCTTGAGACTAAGAAGGATGGTTGGGTCGAGGTTGTGAAAAAGAACCTTAGACAGGAGGCAAAGAAGAACAACCACCATGAGGAGATCCACATAGTACACACCACCATTGAGGAGGAGCGGATGCGACAGGCTCGCAAGCTTAATGTTCGCGTCTCTAGCCTCATAGAGACAGACGGATCACCAGAGCAGGACGGGCGTCGCTTGTGCACATTACTTGGATACCTCGTGGATGAGCCTCTTCCTTTCACCAGAGCCTGGAGAGCAGGACAGGACACCACACGGAGCAGAGCACTTATCATTCAGTTCTCAGATGAGGCCGGGAGGAGAGACTTCCTCAGACGACGGGCGGTACTACGCACTACACCGGGCACCCCCATCTATTTAGATGACGATCTCACACGGATGCAGGTAGAGCACAGATTCGCATGCATGCCGCGTGTCCTCCAGGCCCGACGAGAGGGACATCGTGCCCTATACAGAGACGGTCGTGTCATCATTGATGGACGGCCCATTGACTACGGATTCGCGGCCTATGAGACAGCACAGCAGGAGGTGCACTTTGCAGTCTGGAATTGCAATGGATCTTTGTGGACACATCCAGGACGCCTTGAGGAGGTGATGGAGGACAGAGACATGATCTTCTTGACAGAGACACACGAGAGCCAGGGGAGGAGCCTACCGAGGATTGAGGGCTATATGTGGGAGTCAGCTCACCGCCGACAGATGAGACAGCAAACCACACGAGGATCAGGAGGAGTAGCCGTGCTCTACAGACAGTCGCTACAGCACAGGGTACAGGTGGTAGCCAGAGACCCAGAGGCACGTTTCATGTGGATACGCCTCCAACTATCAGAGGAGAGAGCGGCATATTTCGCCGTATGCTATATTGCATCCACCGGCTCGCACTTCACACATTCCCCTGAGCAGCCCTTAGGAGGGGAGGGAACAGACACCACATCGCCATATGACTGCCTCAGTGACACCATTATGGAGTATACCGGGATGGGCGAAGTCTTCCTTGTAGGAGACTTCAATGCCCGGACTCAGAGCCACCAGTGTGATATTTATGACTTTGACGACCCTGAGATGCTTCGTACCATAGAGGATATGTCTACACTCAGAGCCTCAGCCGACACCGCCACACCCACCTCATACGGCAGATACCTACTCCAGATGGGAGTAGCACACCGTCTCATTATATATAATGGGATGGCGAACTGGCCCACCTCGGGTGGCCTCACTTGCATTCCACCCACGACACCACAGGGGGGTAGTGTGGTAGACTATGTTATCGGACCCCGGGAGGCGACGCATCTCATAACCTCATTCACTATCCCACCCATACCGATTGCAGCTGACCACGCATATCTTGCCCTATCCATTCGCGGCTCACCATGCATATCACACCCCGTCACCATACAGCCACATGCCCATAACACCATTCACTTTAGACATGAGCTAGCACATATCTATAGCTCCCATGTTCGAGAGCGCATCTACTCCCTTGATCCCTCTGCCTCATTGGACACCCTCACCACCCACTTCTCCTCGATCCTCCATACATCCGCTACTCTCAGCTTCCCATACACCACCCACAGCACCGCACATTCGACACGGTTGGGGCATACACCCCAGAATAGATGGTACGATGAGGAGTGTAGGCGACTCTACAGACATCTCAGAGCACAGAGTATCTTGGGATCCATCACAGAGAGGGAGGCACGACGACGGATGCGAGCCCTCACACGCCGGAAGCGACGAGCTTTCGAGGAGAGACAGATGGCAGAGTTGTTCGACCTTCTCATGAGTAGGGATTGTGCCACCGCGTGGAGGGCACTAGGGAGCCACGCCCACCCACACCCATAGCAGATCCTCAGACTTGGCACACCTACGCCCGGAGGTTATATGACGTCCCAGGACAGCCACCATTGTCGATCCCTCCCACACCGCGTCCTGTGATATCCACCCTCTTCACGGCAGGCATGGTACGACAGGCCATCCATAGGCTACAGCATGGCCATTCAGCAGACCACACGGGGCTACAGGTTATATACGCAGTAGATGTAGTTTCCCACCTGATCGCCCATCTCTTCAACCGTGCTTTGGTTGAGGGATTACCTGACTCGTGGACTATGCATACTATTACGCCTATCCATAAGTCCAGCGATATGATGGATCCAGGGAACTACAGGACTATTATGATAGGCCATATCCTGGCCAAGATCTATGGGGCAGTACTAGAGGCAAAGCTCAGTACACACGCTGAGGCAGCGGGGATTAGAGCACCCGGCCAGGCAGGCTTCCGCCGCACTTTCTCCACCATCGACCACATCTTCATGCTTCGTTGCTTGATTGAGAGCGCGAAGGCGAGGAAGCAGAGACTATACTGTTGCTTTGTGGATTTCCGCAAAGCCTTGGACATGGTTCCCCGAGAGAGACTACTACGGAGGCTCCAGGAGTTACAGCTACCATCAGACATGCTATGGGCCATCCATGGTCTGAATGCACGAGTCACAGGCAGGGTACGCTGCCCCGGCGGCCTATCAGACAGCCTTGTTAGCACCATTGGTGTGAAACAAGGTTGCCCTCTCTCACCCACTCTCTTCAGTCTCTACATCGACGAGATCACGGAGTATATACAGCGAGAAGGAGGGCTAGGAGGAGACCTCGGAGGTACGCCAGTACACATCCTATTATATGCTGATGACATTATCTTGCTTTCAGAGTCACAGGAGGGGTTGCAATCACATTTACAGGCACTCGATACCTTCTGCATGGAGAGAGGACTCACAGTGAACCTTGGCAAGACCAAGGTCATGATCTTTCATACCTCCAGGACAGTACGCCATCGCGCCTCTTTCACTGCAGCTCGAGGACAGATAGAGGTAGTGGACTCCTACGTCTACCTAGGTGTCACCTTCTCAGGTAGCACAGGGGTATTCTCCATGGCACAGGCAGCGAGAGATAGATTGACGCGAGGCTATGCGGCACTTGCAGGATTGGAGAGACATTGCTTTCAGACACATTTTCAGGAGCCCCGGACTAAGGGGTGGCTCTTTGACACTCTGGTCACACCCGCATTGATGTATGCAGCAGCAGTTTGGGCACCTGGGATCACGGAGGCGATGTGGACGCAGATTAAGAGGCCCCAGGTCATCATGATCTCACGCTTGCTGCGCAGCAAGCCCTCCGTTCCACATGACATTATACGAGCTGAGCTTGGCACACCACCGATGCTAGTGGAGGCCGTGACCTTTATTCTGAGGGTCAGAGAGCTCCCCACCAGCCGACACACCAGGCTTCCATTTGAGAGCTCCAGACATTTAGCAGAGACAGGGCATGAGAGAGTATGGTATGCACAGACTTACCGATGGTTAGCAGACCATGGCATGAGCATTACCGATCTTCCCCCCTTTCAGTATGACCTCTCTTCCCCCCACATTACCCTCTCTCGTTCGGAGAGGAATAGGATCATCCGTCAAGATCTACTACAGATACACGTCAGGGAGACATGGATAGCACCACGGGAGCCTCTTCCCACAAAGAGGCAACACTACAGAGAGCACTTCCTGACTGTGACAGCGGATGGTTTCATTCAGAGACCACGATACATGGATACATACATGGCACCAGCTGAGAGAGTGGCCATTGGGCAGCTCAGAGTATCATCACACCAGCTCGAGATTGAGGTTGGGCGAGCGACACATACCCCGAGGGACGAGAGATTATGCAGGATATGTAGAGAGGAGGTGGAGGACGAGGAGCACTACACATGTAGATGCCACGCATATGAGGACATCAGAGACCGCTACCCAGAGCTCTTCAGGGGGGGCAGAGAGATCAGGGCTTTATTGGAGACAGAGGACCAGCGCCCTCTAGGTCGTTTCCTAGTAGAGCTCAAGCACCGTCGTACATCACTCCTCCAACAGCAGATGGAGATACACCTGGCCCCCCTCCCTCAGACTCATATTACAGATTTCTTCAGACCCACATCCACTCGAGGACCGAGCTCGATGCGGGGTGTCACATTACACAGAGGAGAGGAGCTTAGACGACAGCGTCGACGACCGAGACCCCCACTCCAGAGAGTCCGTCCACACCAAAGAGAGATTAAGTCGATTCACGCACGCCATGACATGGAGATACGGAGACGTCAGCCGCGCACCCCTGTCGATCTAGACATTCAGAGCATTTTGAGGATCGCCATGATGCCTTACCCACCGATGCATTATATTCTACACCCACTCCAGGCATTTAGAGGGTTGTGATACCATCGAGCCTCCCATCCCTATGCATAGTATCACACCCATTAAGCATATAGAGTGCATACCCATAGCACACCCGCATTGATGTACGCAACGGCAGTATGGGCACCAGGGATCACAGCGGCGATGTGGGCGCGGATTGAGAGGCCCGAGGTCACCATGATCTCACGCTTCCAGCAAGCCCTCCGTTCCACATGACATTATACGAGCTGAGCTTGGCACACCACCGATGCTAGTGGAGGCCCTCTTCCAGTTGGTGACCTTTATTCTGAGAGTCAGAGAGCTCCCCACCAGCAGACTCACCAGGCTTGCATCTGAGAGCTCTAGACATTTGGAAGAGACTGGGCATGAGAGAGTATGGTATGCACAGACTTACCGATGGTTAGCAGACCATGGCATGAGCATTACGGATCTCCCTCCTTTTCAGTATGACCTCTCTTCACCCCACATTACCCTCTCTCGTTCGGAGAGGAATAGGATCATCCGTCAGGACCTACTACAGATACACGTCAGGGAGACATGGATAGCACCACGGGAGCCTCTTCCCACAAAGAGGCAACACTACAGAGAGCACTTCCTGACAGTGACAGCGGATGGTTTCATTCAGAGACCACGATACATGGATACATATATGGCACCAGCTCAGAGAGTGGCCATTGGGCAGCTCAGAGTATCATCACACCAGCTCGAGATTGAGGTTGGGCGAGCCACACATACCCCGAGGGATGAGAGATTATGCAGGATATGTAGAGAGGAGGTGGAGGACGAGGAGAACTACACATGTAGATGCCAGGCATATGAGGACATCAAAGACGGCTACCCACAGCTCTTCAGGGGGTAGAGAGAGATCAGGGCTTTATTGGGGACAGAGGACCAGCGTCCTCTAGGTCGTTTCCTAGTAGAGCTCCAGCACCGCCGTGCATCACTCCTCCAACAGCAGATGGAGATTCACCTGGCCCCCCCCCCCCTCAGACTTATATTATAGATTTTTTCGGACCCGAAGCCACTCGAGAACCAAGCTCGATGCGGGGTGTCACATTACACAGAGAAGAGGAGCTTAGACGACAGCGTCGACGACCGAGGCCCCCGGTCCGTAGAGCCCGTCCACATCAGATAGAGATTCACGCGATTCATGCACTCCATGACATGGAGATACGGAGACGTCAGCAGCGCACCCCTATTGATTTGGACGTTCAGAGCATTTTGAGGATCGCCATGATGCCTTACCCACCGATGCATTATATCCTACACCCACTCCAGGCATTTAGTGGGTTGTGATACCATCGAGCCTCCCCTCCCTATGCATATCATATTTGTATCTCACCCATTGAGCATATAGAGTGCATACCCATAGCATCCCACACCGTTGATGCCAGTTACTATCCACTTCTTTTATACCCGTTTGCGGTACTCTCACTTTATTTTCCTTTTGGGATCACAGTGGAATGGATCATACTGATGTACATGTTTTGTCTCATAGGCCGATTTTGGCCTCTAAGAGACGTTAAAAAGGCTTTCTTTCTCTCTCTCTCTCTCTCTCTCTCTCTCTCTCTCTCTCTCTCTCTCTCTCTCTCTCTCTCTCTCTCTCTCTCTCTCTCTCTCTCTCTCTCTCTCTCTCTCTCTCTCTCTCTCTCTCTCTCTCTCTCTCTGGTTAAGAAGGAAGTTAGGGAAGACGTGCAGAAAGAAGAGCTCACACGAGTCCAGGATACACTTGAGGAGGAGAGGCTTCGACACACTCGAAGACTTCACATTCGGATTACAGGCCTACTCGAAGGGGTATCACCGGAGGCAGACGCCACTGACATTTGCCATCGACTTGGATACGAGAGCATGCCTTACACAGACGCATGGAGGGTTGGGAGGGATACATCACGTTTGCGAGCACTCATCCTCAAGATGAGTTCGGAGGAGGCACGGACCGCCTTTTTTAGACGTCGATCGGTACTTTGTGGACTACCCGGCGGCACCCTCTACATGGACGAGGACCTCACGCGTATGCAGGTGGCACACCGACGCGCTTGCATGCCACAGATACTCCAGGCACGTCGGGAGGGGAGGAAGGCCTTTTACCGTGATGGTAAGGTCTTCATCGATGGACTCCCTATCAAATAGGGCCATGCGGCCTATGAGACATCACTACACTAGGAGACACCACTCAGAGGAGGAGTGTGGAACTGCAACGGGGCACTCTGGACGCGACCAGACAGAGTCGAGGAGATCCTCGCATCACATGACTTTGCGTGCATCACAAAGACACACGAGAGCCCAGAGAGAGGTCTACCACGCATTGCAGGTTTTCATTGGGAATCTGCATTCAGGACTACGACGAGACAGAGTACAGCGCGAGGATCGGGAGGAGTGGCCATCGTATTTCGACAGGAGATACAGAGCCGAATCCATATTATAGGTAGAGATGAGGAGGCACAATACATGTGGGTTCGCATAGAGATAGCACAGGGGAGCTCGATTTACATTGCTATATGCTACTTCCCACCAAGCGGATCTCGATACGCAGGACAGGATCTGGGGGGACCGATCCGAGATAGAGACTCACCATACACATCGCTTTCAGATGAGATACTACATTACAGCACACTTGGTGAAGTCTTCCTTATGGGGGACTTCAATGGCCGCACTCATTCGCATCAGTGCGAGGCATATGACATGGATCACCCGCATCTCATGAGGGCCAGAGACCCAGTTGAGATTAGCACCAGAAGCGTATCGGCAGATACGGGTCAGGACACCACCGGCTATGGCAGACATCTACTCGAGCTAGGCAATCGACATCATCTCGTTATATATAACGGGATGAATCGGTGGCCAGGTTCAGGCGGATTTACTTGCTTCCCTCACGGGGGAGGTGAGAGCACAGTCGACTACATTTTGGGTACTACATCTGGAGCTTCACTCATCCCTTCACTTAGTATTGGACGACGCCCACTCGGTGCTGTCCACACATTTATTACGTTCACACTCTCATCTCCGATTCCATTAGACCCTCCCTCACCCACTGAGATACATACCACGATACACTTCACACACGAGCTCTCACACGTTTATGCACACCATTTACACACCCGCCTACTCTCCCTCGATCCATTCTCACCTTTGGACACACTTACATCACATATCACCTCCATCCTACAGGACTCAGCTCTCCGCAGCTTCCCACACTGCACACATATGCACCCTCCACGCACAGGATCCATGCCCCAGAACCGTTGGTATGATGCAGACTGTCGTGAGCTGCGGAAGCACCTACGGATTTTAGAGCATAGAGGAGATATTACACACACACAGGCACAGCGTCGCATGCAGAGCCTTACTCGCCGCAAACGGCGAGATTGGGAGGAGAGATAGCTATGCACGGAGCCTATACGAGATCCGAGACCAGCCTCCCATTCCCAAACCGCAGAGCCCACGTCCTACTACCTCTGACTTCTTCACACCCACTATGGTGGGACGCGCTATTGCCCGGCTGCAGCATGGCAGGGCCCATGATCATTTCGGTTTACAGGCAGAGCACCTCATCTATGGAAGCACGACTCTCGCACCGCTCATTGCCCATCTCTTCAACCGTGCATTGGTTGAAGGGTTCCCAGACTCATGGATTGAGCACACCATAGTGCCCATTCATAAGTCAGGTGATACTATGGATCCAGCTACATACCGGACGATCATGATTGGCCCTATATTGGCCAAGTTATATGGGGCGGTACTAGAGACAGAGTTGAGTACTCTCGCTGAGAGGAAGGGCATCAGGGCTCTAGGACAGGCAGGTTTCAGACGAGATTACTCTACCATTGACCACATCTTCACTCTGAGATGCCTCATCGACCAGGCCAGGGTGAGGAAGAGGAGATTATATTGTTGCTTTGTGGACTTCCGCAAAGCATTTGACACTGTTCCCAGGGATCGACTCTTCAGACGACTACTTGACATCGGATCTCCGGAGGAGATGATATGGGGGATCTACGCCTTATACGAGAGAGTATCTGGTAGAGTCAGATGTCCAGGGGGCTTATCTGATCCACTTGCTAGCACTATCGGGGTGAAGCAAGGATTCCCTCTCTCACCCACCCTCTTTGGTCTCTACATTGATGAGATAGTGGACTTCATACAGCAGCAGGGGGGAGATGGCATTGAGGTACACGGGTCCACTGTCCATATTCTTTTATACGCTGATGATATTGTATTGGTTTCAAAGTCTGCAGAAGGTCTAGAGCATCATCTACACGGCCTAGATGACTTTTGCAGACACAGAGGGTTATCTGTGAACCTTGGTAAAACCAAGGTCTTGATCTTTCATACATCAGCACAGGTACGCAGACATAGTTTGTTCACAGCAGCAGGTGGACCGATCGAGGTGGTCGGATCATATATTTACTTGGGGGTGACATTTACAGCAGCATCAGGGGTCTTCTCTATGGCTCAGGCAGCCCGTGACCGCATCACACGTGGGTACGCAGCACTAGCTTTGATGGAGAGACAGTGCCACCAGGCATATTTTCAGGAGCCCCGCACAAAGGGGTGGCTCTTTGACACTTTGGTTACGCCAGCGCTCATGTATGGGGCAGCCATATGGGGACCAAGATTAGCTACATCAGTATGGACAGCATTAGAGAGGCCACAGATCCTCATGATTGCCAGACTTATCCGCAGCAAGCCTTCAGTACCACATGATATCATTAGAGCAGAGCTCGCTGCACCACCGATGCTAGTTGAGGCACTATTCCAGACAGTATGCCTATTACACAGACTACGGGGCATGGATACAGAGCGCATTGCTTATCGTGCTTTCGAGGCATCACGTGATATGGCATTAGCAGGCGACACCTCCTCATGGTATGCACAGACACGAGACTGGCTTGCCCACCATGGCTTTGACATAGACAGGCTACCACCACTACAGTACGACTCTCATGCACCCACCTACTCGCTCTCTCATCAAGAGAGGAATAGGATCATTCGTCAGGAGATATGGCATACATACATACAGAGGACATGGGTGAGCCCTAGGGGTACATTGCCACCGAAAATGCTCTACTACCGCGAGCATTTTCTACATATATCGGGCACGGGCTTCATCGAGATTCCGAGATACATGCAGACCTACCTTCCCCACCACCTACGAGTCGTCATTGGGCAGCTCCGAGTTTCATCACATCAGCTCGAGATTGAGAGGGGTCGATCCAGGGGAGTCCCCCGTGAGGAGAGGTGGTGCCCAGTATGCCAGACAGAGGTAGAGAGTGAGGAGCATTTTGTTATCAGATGTCCAGCATACTTAGACCTACGAGCACAGTTCCAGATCGAGGAGTCATTCCAGCTGTGCATGACTATGGGAGACCAGAGACGCTTGGGACGCTTTCTCAGAGCAGCATACGAGAGGTGAGAGCGGTCACTACAGCCCATACATCAGCCACGGGTGAGTACCCAGCAGACCATTACGCAGTTCTTTCAGCGAGTTGAGCTACATCAGAGAGGTCCATCTATAGGCCTCACGCTACACCAGGCAGCAGCACAGAGAGCACGGTGCCGACCACGCATGGGCGGATATCGTCGACCACGACTATATCAGGAGGATATCTCACGCATCAGGATTGCCTACGACCACATGATGGAGCATAGGCGTACCACCACCCCCTGGGTTGTCTTCCTTCAAGAGGCACTCAGACCACCACCGATGTACCACATACTACACCCACCTCCACCCATCACCAGTAGCTAGGGCGTTTTACTCACATTTTGGATTCCCCCATGTATTAGGCGGCCACTATCTGCAGAGTGAGAGCCACGTCTCTCCCACCCTTTTCCAGCCCTATATAGCTTTGTGTAGCGATATACTTTTTATTTCATTTTATCTTCTACACAGGGTTAATACACTTGTACATGGCTTTTGTCTCATAGGCCAAGTTTGGCCTCCAGAAGACGTTAATATGACTTTCTTTCTCTCTCTCTCTCTCTCTCTCTCTCTCTCTCTCTCTCTCTCTCTCTCTCTCTCTCTCTCTCTCTCTCTCTCTCTCTCTCTCTCTCTCTCATCTCTCTCTCTCTCTCTCTCTCTCTCTCTCTCTCTCTCTCTCTCTCTCTCTCTCTACACTTGCAGGATTGGAGAGATGCTGCTTTCAGACACATTTTCAGGAGCCCCGGACTAAGGGGTGGCTCTTTGACACTCTAGTGACACCCGCATTGATGTACGCAGCAGCAGTATGGGCACCAACAGAGGCGATGTGGACGCAGATTGAGAGGCCCCAGGTCACCATGATATCACGCTTGCTGCGCAGCAAGCCCTCCGTTCCACATGACATTATACGAGCTGAGCTTGGCACACCACCGATGCTAGTGGAGGCCCTCTTCCAGTTGGTGACCTTTATTCTGAGAGTCAGAGAGCTCCCCACTAGCCGACTCACCAGGCTTGCATTTGAGAGCTCTAGACATTTGGCAGAGACAGGGCATGAGAGAGTATGGTATGCACAGACTTACCGATGGTTAGCAGACCATGGCATGAGCATTACGGATCTCCCCCCTTTTCAGTATGACCTCTCTTCCCCCCACATTACCCTCTCTCGTTCGGAGAGGAATAGGATCATCCGTCAGGACCTACTACATATACACGTCAGGGAGACATGGATAGCACCACGGGAGCCTCTTCCCACAAAGAGGCAACACTATAGAGAGCACTTCCTAACTGTGACAGCGGATGGTTTCATTCAGAGACCACGATACATGGATACATATATGGCACCAGCTGAGAGAGTGGCCATTGGGCAGCTCAGAGTATCATCACACCAGCTCCAGATTGAGATTGGGCGAGCCACACATACCCCCAGGGATGAGCGATTATGCAGGATATGTAGAGAGGAGGTGGAGGACGAGGAGCACTACACATGTAGATGCCAGGCATATGAGAACATCAGAGACCGCTACCCACAGCTCTTCAGGGGGCCTAGAGAGATCAGGGCTTTATTGGGGACAGAGGACCAGCGCCCTCTAGGTCGTTTCCTAGTAGAGCTCCAGCACCACCGCGCATCACTCCTCCAGCAGCAGATGGAGATACACCTGGCCCCCCCCCCTCAGACTCATATTACAGATTTTTTCAGACCCACATACACTCGAGGGCCAAGCTCGATGCGGGGTGTCACATTACACAGAGCAGAGGAGCTTAGACGACAGCGTCGACGACCGAGACCCCTTGTCCGGAGAGCTCGTCCACATCAGAGAGAGATTCAGGCGATTCACGCACGCCATGACATGGAGATACAGAGACGTCAGCAGCGCACCCCTATCGATTTGGACGCCCAGAGCATTTTGAGGATCGCCATGATGCCTTACCCACCGATGCATTATATCCTACACCCACTCCAGGCATTTAGGGGGTTCTGACACCATCGAGCCTCCCCTCCCTATGCATATCATGTTTGTATCTCACCCATTGAGCATATAGAGTGCATACCCATAGCACCCCACACCCTTGATGCCAACTACTATTCCTCCTTTTATACCCGTTTGTAGTACTCACACTTTATTTTCGTTTTGGATCACAGTGGATTGG
Source organism: Ceratopteris richardii (assembly GCA_020310875.1). Classification (NCBI taxonomy): domain Eukaryota; kingdom Viridiplantae; phylum Streptophyta; class Polypodiopsida; order Polypodiales; family Pteridaceae; genus Ceratopteris; species Ceratopteris richardii. Next base: position 36,945,542 of record CM035424.1, read on the forward strand.
ATCATACTGATGTATATGTTTTGTCTCATAGGCCAATTTTGGCCTCTAATAGACGTTAGAAAGTCTTTCTTTCTTCCTTTCTCTCTCTCTCTCTCTCTCCCCCCCCCTCCCCTCTCTCTCTCTCTCTCTCTCTCTCTCTCTCTCTCTCTCTCTCTCTCTCTCTCTCTCTCTCTCTCTCTCTCTCTCTCTCTCTCTCTCTCTCTCTCTCTCTCTCTCTCTCTCTCTCTCTCTCTCTGCCCCTCTCTCTCTCTCCCCCTCTCTCTCTCTCTCCCCCTCTCTCTCTCTCTCTCCCCCTCTCTCTCTCTCTCTCTCTCTCCCCCTCCGAGACCCGAGCACTTGGCATAGCTATACACGGAGCCTATACGAGATCCCAGACAAGCCCCCCATTCCCACTCCACAGAGCTCACGTCCTACTACCTCTGACTTCTTCACACCCACTATGGTGGGACGCGCTATTGCCCGTCTACAGCATGGCAGAGCACATGACCCCTTAGGTTTACAGGCAGAGCACCTCATCTACGGAGGCACGACCCTGGCACCGCTCATTGCCCACCTCTTCAACCGTGCATTGGTTGAAGGGTTCCCTGACTCATGGACTGAGCACACCATAGTGCCCATTCATAAGTCAGGTGATACTATGGATCCAGCTACATACCGGACGATCATGATTGGCCCTATATTGGCCAAGTTATATGGGGCGGTACTAGAGACAGAGTTGAGTACTCTCGCTGAGAGGAAGGGCATCAGGGCTCCAGGACAGGCAGGTTTCAGACGAGATTACTCTACCATTGACCACATCTTCACTCTGAGATGCCTGATCGACCAGGCCAGGGTGAGGAAGAGGAGATTATATTGTTGCTTTGTGGACTTCCGCAAAGCATTTGACACTGTTCCCAGGGATCGACTCTTCAGACGACTACTTGACATCGGAGCTCCGGAGGAGATGATATGGGGGATCTACGCCTTATACGAGAGAGTATCTGGTAGAGTCAGATGTCCAGGGGGCTTATCTGATCCACTTGCTAGCACTATCGGGGTGAAGCAAGGATGCCCTCTCTCACCCACCCTCTTTGGTCTCTACATTGATGAGATAGTGGACTTCATACAGCAGCAGGGGGGAGATGGCATTGAGGTACACGGATCCACTGTCCATATTCTTTTATACGCTGATGATATTGTATTGGTCTCAGAGTCTGCAGAAGGTCTACAGCATCATCTACACGGCCTAGATGACTTTTGCAGACACAGAGGGTTATCGGTGAACCTTGGTAAAACCAAGGTCTTGATCTTTCATACATCAGCACAGGTACGCAGACATAGTGTCTTCACAGCAGCAGGTGGACCGATCGAGGTGGTCGGATCATATGTTTACTTGGGGGTGACATTTACAGCCGCATCAGGGATCTTCTCTATGGCTCAGGCAGCCCGTGACCGCATCACACGTGGGTACTCAGCACTAGCTTTGATGGAGAGACAGTGCCACCAGGCATATTTTCAGGAGCCCCGCACAAAGGGGTGGCTCTTTGACACTTTGGTTACGCCAGCGCTCATGTATGGGGCAGCCATATGGGGACCAGGATTAGCTACATCAGTATGGACAGCATTAGAGAGGCCACAGATCCTCATGATTGCCAGACTTATCCGCAGCAAGCCTTCAGTACCACATGATATCATTAGAGCAGAGCTCGCTGCACCACCGATGCTAGTTGAGGCACTATTCCAGACAGTATGCCTATTACACAGACTTCGGAGAATGGATACAGAGCGCATTGCTTATCGAGCTTTCGAGGCATCACGTGATATGGCATTAGCAGGCGACACCTCCTCATGGTATGCACAGACACGAGACTGGCTTGCCCACCATGGCTTTGACATAGACAGGCTACCACCACTACAGTACGACTCACATGCACCCACCTACTCGCTCTCTCATCAAGAGAGGAATAGGATCATTCGTCAGGAGATATGGCATACATACATACAGAGGACATGGGTGAGCCCTAGGGGTACATTGCCACCGAAAATGCTCTACTACCGCGAGCATTTTCTACATACATCGGGCACGGGCTTCATCGAGATTCCGAGATACATGCAGACCTACCTTCCCCACCACCTACGAGTCGTCATTGGGCAGCTCCGGGTTTCATCACATCAGCTCGAGATTGAGAGGGGTCGGTCCAGGGGAGTCCCCCGTGAGGAGAGGTGGTGCCCAGTATGCCAGACAGAGGTAGAGAGTGAGGAGCATTTTGTTATCAGATGTCCAGCATACTTAGACCTACGAGCACAGTTCCAGATCGAGGAGTCATTCCAGATGTGCATGACTATGGGAGACCAGAGACGCTTGGGCCGATTTCTCACAGCAGCATACGAGAGGCGAGAGCGGTCAATACAGCCCATACATCAGCCACGGGTGAGTACCCAGCAGACCATTACGCAGTTCTTTCAGCGCGTTGAGCTACATCAGAGAGGTCCATCTATAGGGCTCACGCTACACCAGGCAGCAGCACA